>KZ309418.1:37552-57267 GCA_000376725.2 Ladona fulva | reverse complement strand
AAACGTCACTTCCTTAAACTCTAACTGGTCACTAACATACAATATTACATCTCTTTTGTTTTTTCTTTTCCTTACCACCTTACTTATCACGACTTTACCTTACCACCAGAGTGTACATACACGTGTCAACTTAAACAGTTGTCGTAGCGTTCGGCCACGACGACAGGGGGAGGGATAAAATGAAAGTCAAGGGTTCAATACTGAAGATAATGGAGTATATTTACCTAAGTTCCTAGCGTCAGTGACCCGATCTCGTGACGTCCCGGTTTGGGCGCGGCGGCGACTCCTTCGCGAGTCTGGGCGGGTCAGGCTGAGGCCGAGGGACGATGCGGGACCGGTGGAGGGTGAAGCTGCCGAAGTCGACCTAGTGACACGGTCAGCAGCTTCTTTACTCGCGGGAGCTGACCGAAGGATGCGGTCCGCGAGCGGGTGCATCCCGGCCGAAGTCTACAATGTGACACGGTCAGCCGGGGCTTCTACGCTTGCCGAAGTCTACAGAGTGACGCGGTCAGCAAGCGAGAAGAGCTCTCTTTTGCCCCAAAATTGACGGCCTTATATACTGCCCTTGGTCAAAGGGATTTGGCGTGGAAACTTCCAGAAGGATTCGGGGGTGGAGATTCCTGGAAATATTTAAGCGTCGGTGCAGCTGCGTGCAAGAAGCAACTCCATTCACGAACAAAGGCGTGGGAGTGCATTGTTCCAGGTGTCGCATTCTTGCGTCGCATATCTCCCCGACGCTTCCCAAACCCTTCGCGCCAAGCATCCTCTGGCCGCCCTGTGATTGCAGCCGGGGGTTTCGTGTTAATTCTATATGCCGGAGGTTTAATTTTAACATTACGACATCATCCCATCGGCAGTTAAGATCCGGGGTGGGACGAGATCGAGTCACCTTGGTACAACCAGAAGCAAAATGACATAAAAACAGATGATACAGAAAAATCAGCAATAAATCACACAAACAAAAATAATAATAACAAAACAAGAAAAATAACTCCGGTTGCCTATTTAAATGGAACCCTGTGGTTCCCACTATGTCTCAGTTTGTAATCAGGTCTTCATTCAAAATTCACTAAAGCACTGTTACTATACCCTAAAAAGAAATCCCTAGCATTAATCATCCTAAAAATAATCATTGTATCACTATTTGCACTAGCACTATTTAACCTAATAACAGCTAATCCTGCACTATTCCTATTCAACACTAAAATTAGTCCAACACAGGAAAGAGCGGGGCGTCTCTAAATGCTAGGTGGTTGTTGGTTCCATTCCCAGCCTGAGAAACACTGATAATGTTCACGGTGGGAGTTGCTGCCGTTGTAGTATCTCCTGCGGTAGTCGGGGGCTGCTTCTTCTTAAGGGCGAACAGTATCGAAATGAGAGATCCCAGACACAGGAGAGTAAGTACCGGTATTCCGGCATACCTCACTGTTCTCACCTGTGATTCTAGAGGAGCGAGAAGCTGTGTATGCCGAGTAACCTCGGCCAGGGATACTACAGGGATATGGTGAGTATTTAGCTGATCAATCGAGGCTAGCAGCTCCGTGAGGTTGGTCGATCTCAGGAACTCGTTTGCAAACGCCGGGTCGGAGGCGTTCAGGTTGATGCTCGGGATAGGGTCCAAGACCACGTTAATGTCTCTCTGCAGCCGGGTAGCGAAGTAGGACGGCGCTCCAGGCAAATATGTTGATCCGTCGCTCGCCGAGCATCCAGGGGACAGATACATCTTCCCTTGGCCGTGGATCTTCACATAGGAGGCATTACCAGGGCAAGTTACGTTTAATCCTACATCGTCGCTTGTACTAAACAGCCATTGTCCCTGTTTCTCCCCCTTGATATACACCTTGTACGGAGTTTGAGCCAGGTTTAGCTCGCAGTTTCTCCTTATCAGACTGCTGTCGTTGTGGAAGAAGGCTACACTACACGACGTGGAACTCTCTGTAAGGATAGGGAAGGCGGGGTTGCAGAGGTAAGGATTGGTGTTAATGCAGCTGTCCTTGTAGTTCGCTGGAAGAAGGGCAAATCGGCTCTTGTTCTGTGAGGCCGCGAGATACGGTGTATCTGGTTGAATTATGGTTGAATTAGGACGGCGTGTTGGCTTCCCGGTATTAAGTATGGCAGTGGGATGGCCTTAAAAAGTTGGAAGGCGTTATTTCTTTTCATCAGAGGCAGGACAACGATGATTGTCAGCTCCTCGGCCTGGGCCAGTAGATGGACATCCGCCATTCTGTAGATACTAGATGGATCTCCAGTCTGCACAAAGTCGATGGCCTGGTCCAGTCGGGAGCGAGCGTCGGAGAGGACCTGGGCGAGTTGGGCTGGTGAGAGCAGGTCGGGAGTCAGCTTTCTGAGCAGTCTGCCAGTTGCTTGTCCGTGGCGACACCCGTCAGGTAGTGCAGTCCCACACCTATTGCGTTGAACAGGCTTCGTCGGCTTGCTAGTCTTTGAGGGGAGTCGAGAAGGGCACTTAAGTCCCTGGCCAAAATTTTTACCCGGTGGTGCAAATCCTGGGTGTAGATGTGCGCCAAATGTTGCACGATGATTAGGTGGCCAGGTCTTCCCCCATGAACGAGACTCGTGCTCAACAGTCGGAAGGACTCGCACTGGCCCTCCACTTCCTTGAGGGCAGCAGCAAGGTGGCCAGCATTGAGCTCTAGGGTCACCACCCATTCGCCTGACACGACCAGAAGCTGTCCTTGGGGCTGGAACACTAATCCTATGGTCATGTGAGAGCCCAACAGTAACAGCAATACGGGAAGAAGAGGCCTCCGCAGGAGATGTCCCATTGGAGCTGGAGTGGAAGGAGTGAAGTAGGCGGTGATCCCTACTTTCCAAGATGTCCTTGGTCCCCTAATCCCAAGAACCGGCCTGCTTTTTAAGCATATTGAGCCGACGACGAACTTGGTTGTGCCTCCTTCTAGCCGGGCTGACATGCTTCCTTCGAGAGCCGAACTCTACAGAGGATGTCGAGAACTTGGTTAGTGGACTGGGGGTAGGAATATCAGACGCCATTTCCGGTAGCGGACTATGATGGCCATCTGTGTTTGTGACTATAACACTGCTTGAAACACCACCTTGTGAAAGGTACGATAAATTGGGGGCAGATGGATGTTCTTCAAACTGGGAAGATGAATATTCAACAGTATTAGGGGTACGGGAGGACCCTGGGAGAGTCGGGTTCTCCGCCACGATAGGAGAGCACCACATGGAGTCGTTTAACATAATGTTTGAGGTGGGGATCATCAATAATGATGGGAGCTGCTGTGGGAAAATGGGGCTGCCTGGGGTCTGCATAGGCGGTTGATAGCGTCCACTCAGACTTGTCTCAAAGTAGTCCCACTCAAGGTCATGGAGTGGGCTCCCAAATATATCTATCAATTTGGTCGTTAACCTTTCCTTTGAACTCTGTGCTCTCCGCCGGGGTCTGGAACTGACGGCATCCGACATCTTGGGAGATATCAATGTCTCCGTCCCGGCAGTGGTCGTAGGTTATAACGCTGGGTTACCACTGGCGTGGACTGGGTCGGCAACCCCGGATCGTTCTCGGTTAGCTCTATCTGTGGGGCGGCGTCCTCAGGGTAAGGGATGCCTGAACACGATGAGAGTGGGGCTTCATTAGTCAAGGGGATGGGTCATGAGAGGAACGCGGTCCCGGTGGGCCAAGAAGTACGGGGGCTGGTGTGATTGAAATACCGTCCGAAACTAAATAAGGTACAGGTAGGGAATCGGGGTCCGGAGGTAAGGGTCAGAGGTTGCGAACATGGGCCGTTACTCTCCTGCCATTTTGAACGTTTTGGACATCAAATGAGACCGCACTCCTCACTCGCACTACCTTGTATGGGCCTATCCACCGACTCGTGAGCTTCCTTGATTGTCCTCGGGAGAGAGCCATGTTTCTCAAAAGCACTAGCTGTCCCTCGGAAATCGTAGGCAGGGCCAACCCTTTATTGCGCCTTTGATGNCGGCACAAAGTTCTCTATGAATAGCTGCTGCCGAATATTGTTTTGCTGTAAAAAACCTTATAACAGCTTGCACAGCTTCACATTTGGCAGGGTTTTTAATTGCAGCGCACATTTCCAGACGCTATAAAAACCAAACTAGCGCTCGTACGACCTTCACTCGACCACGGCTTGAAGCCGACTGAGCTGCCGCCTTAATCAGTGCAACGTTGGCACCGTTACCCCCACTCCTTCCCACTCAGTGGCCAATCGGAGGTTACTTTCCGAACGGCCCTCGTATTTCATTAACATTAGTATATCTCAACAGCAAACCTCCACCTTTACATAGAGCATAGAGCATACACAACAGGTTGATTGTCTACACATACAGTTATCATATCAGTTTCATGGCACCACTTTTTCTTATACAATGTGCATGGAGCACTGCTTTTGGGGAAAATTGAGGAATAATTAACTATAACCCAGAAATGGCTTTGAAGGTAGCTCAGCTTTTGAGCATGTTTTGTGTGTCATCAACTGAGTTAGTTTGGAACTTCTGGTGCTGCTGAAGAATAAAGCAGACTTCTTTGTATTCTAGTGGAAACCCATGGAGAATGTCTGGTGGTTGTTTGTGTGGTACAATAGTTCTGGACCAGGCTTGTGTGATGCAGTCACAAGTCCTGAGGGATCACTGTCACTATAGGTATTCAATCACTGCCCTGGAATGATGTAACCTGGGATGTCCAGGTATCATGTCCTCTTGCATATTGTTGGTGAGATATATAATTAACAGGAGGTGATAATGTAGCTTCTGGTATATTCAGGGGCACAGATTCCTTCTGTTTAATAATAACCTCTTATACAATCTAAAATAAATTTCAAGTTCTATATGTGTAAGATATTTTGCTAACTTTGTACTTTCATTCTATTGAGAAAAGAAACTGAATGTCAACACAAATTTAAAAACTCTCGGTTTTGGTGGTGGCACTCCTGCCTCAGTCAAGGAGGTGTTGCCTTCTACCTCCTCTGGCCCCAGGAAGGCAAGCAGCCTCTCCTCTACATGTTTCAGTGACAAACATATGAAGAGACCTCCCCCTGTGCATTCCTTGCTTCTTATTTTTAATACTTTTCTTTTTGTGTATGACTTCCGGGAGCTCCATGTCCAGCATGTAAGGAAGAGTATGGTTAATGTGTGAAAGGAATAAAAATATCAACATCCCTTCAAAATTATTTTCATGTTTACCTTCTGGCATTTGTGGACAGGGTTCTTAGGTCTTCTGCCGCAGGAGTTTGGTATAGATCTAACTTCCTCCCACATTTCATACCCTCTGCATTTACCAGAGGGCCCAAGGTGCCTTCTATGGGCAATATATGGGTGTCCATCCATGTAGTTAAATAGTACCTTTAATTGGGTAGGAGATGTTTTTGTTTCCCATCTGCTGTTAGCAAGTAGGAAAGTACTAATGATAAAATGAATGAATTCTAGTAATTGTCAATCTCATAGATTTACATATTCAGAAAAAGAGTTGTGTATGTTTGATATCAAAGGTACAATTGAACAGAAATTGAATAGGTGAGGAGAAAAATAACTAAGTAAAAATTCCACAATAGGTTTTTTAATAATTTTGGCGACCGGTTTCAAACTATAAGTTCATCATCAGGCACAAATAGCAAAAAGTTCACAAGTATATATACGAGTTGAGGAAAAGACATGACCAATGAGGGAAAGGAGGGGAGGAGAAAGGAGTGGAAGGCATTAGTTGGCATTGGGGAGTTGGGGGTTAGGGGGTGGAAGCGGGAGTAGGTTCACAATGGACAGCAGGGGGGAATGGCTCGGGAAAAGGTGCATATTTGAAAGAGAATAGTTATTTTTGAGGTGCTGTATTATTTCCATTTGTTCTAGGAAATATAATTTTCGGCCTCCCTGTTGGCAGTGTAAAAGGGTGGCAGAAAAGTCTGTTTTCTAAAAGGTGCTTCGCAAAATGTGACATGTTTGAATTGTTGATGAAAGCCTGTAAGTGTTCTTTGGACCTGATCTGTAAATTGCGCGAAGTTTCTCCAATGTAAATGGTGTCGCAGTCATTGCACTCTAATTTGTAAACACCAGATTTTTGTGTGTGTTTAAATTTGTCCTTGTTATTGAGTAGATGTTTTCCAATGTTATGTGTTGTGTAAAAGGCAGGTTTAATGTCATGTTGTCTCAGTATATTAGCAATCTTATAACTTATTGATCCTAGAAAAGGAAGTTTTCCCCACCGTGAATTGTCTTTATCTGGAATAATCGGATATATTCTGGTTAAGTTTTGTTGTCTGAGTTTTCGTGTCAATATGGAATTGATGAGTATTTCAGTGTAGCCGTTGGCAGTAGCTATTTGTTTAATTGTTTCAAGTTCTCGGGAAAAGTTGTTTGGAGTGAGTGGTATGTGTAAGAGTCGATGTATTAAACTATGAAAAGCTGCGTGTTTGNGGATCGCAAAGGCCTCTGGGTATCTTGTGAAATAGTCTTGACATGTCAAAATGTATCGATTCCCTCGCTCCGTTATTGGTAATGGACCCACGATGTCGAGCGCTACCTTTTCAAGAGGGTAGGTCGCTTCTACTACGGGTTGAATAGGCACCTGGGCAACCCCTGCTTTGCGTTTCTTACAGGCCAAGCAATTTCTTACGTAGTCCCGGGTGTCCGCGTAGCATCCCTCCCAGTTAAAGTGACGCCGAACGAGATCCAATGTCTTGTCGAAACCTAGGTGACCTGCCAGTGGGTTGTCATGGCACCTCGTTATTATCGCGCTCCTCATTATCCTTGGGGCGCAGATGGTGGCTCTAGTTTCCGGTACACCAGGACAAATCTTGTATAGGATTCCTCGTTCGTCGTAAAAGTAACTAAGATCGTTAACTTTTGCCAGATCGTGGAGCGGCAAGATATCGGGACAGCTGGATTGTTCCCTAAGAATCCGTGATACATCCCAACATGGTTCGTATTCGTCCGCGTCGCCTCCTTCACCCTTCTGCAGCAAGTTAATCACCTGAGGGGCACGAGAGAGCGCGTCGGAGTGCGGAATCTTCTTGCCAGGGCAATATTGGATGTCAAAAGAGTATTCCGTCAACTCCATAATCCAACGGGCAAGTCTTGGCTTCGGCTCCTTGAGAGTTAACAGCCAACGGAGAGGTTTATGGTCAGTTTTCAGGAGGAAATGTTTTCCTAGTAGGTAAATCCTGAACTTTTTGACCATCGCCACGACAGCCAAGCATTCCAGTTCCGTTGCCGAGTAAGACTTCTCTGGAAGTTGGAGTCGGCGACTTGCGAAGGCGACTGGGTGTTCTCCGTCATCAAACTCCTGCGAAAGAATTCCTCCCACTGCGCACGGGGATGCGTCCGTAGTTAGTATGAANCATGGTTCGTATTCGTCCGCGTCGCCTCCTTCACCCTTCTGCAGCAAGTTAATCACCTGAGGGGCACGGGAGAGCGCGTCGGAGTGCGGAATCTTCTTGCCAGGGCAATATTGGATGTCAAAAGAGTATTCCGTCAACTCCATAATCCAACGGGTAAGTCTTGGCTTCGGCTCCTTGAGAGTTAACAGCCAACGGAGAGGTTTATGGTCAGTTTTCAGGAGGAAATGTTTTCCTAGTAGATAAATCCTGAACTTTTTGACCATCGCCACAACAGCCAAGCATTTCAGTTCCGTTGCCGAGTAAGACTTCTCTGGAAGTTGGAGTTGGCGACTTGCGAAGGCGACTGGGTGTTCTCCGTCATCAAACTCCTGCGAAAGAATTCCTCCCACTGCGCACGGGGATGCGTCCGTAGTTAGTATGAACGGCTCAGAGAAATCCGGGAACTTTAGAACTGGGNTATCAGGACTTATTATTGGTGCCACGTGCTCTCCCTTCACGGACTGTCTGCCAACAAGCCACTCTCCGAGAGGAGACCCCTCCTTTTAAGCCCAACCGGCCAACACATAAATATTATTGGTGCCACGTGCTCTCCCTTCACCAACTGTCTGCCAACAAGCCACTCTCCGAGAGGAGACCCCTCCTTTTAAGCCCAACCGGCCAACATGGCTGACGCGGGGGATAATTTAAAAGAAGAGGGCCTCCCGAGAGGGCCCGTTGGCAGGGTTGGCTCCGGTAGGCACGTGGCACCAGGTCACAAGGTGGCCTTTATTCTGTAAGATACAATACAGGTACAGTTTTCATAACAAATTGTTTTTAAATAAAATGCCCTTCCCTTTTCGGAGCGTAAACATCGCTACCAGGGAGTCGAGGTACATCTCGATTACATAACAGGAAAGTTTAAGATCATTTAAAGTTTCGAGGACAAATTTCAATGCTAAAAGTGCGGCATATATATAAAATAAAGGCATACGGGTGATAGACAACACCCAACTTAATAAACCAGCATATCTTTCCAGGTCCTTTCTGGAAAAGCGTTGCAACATTGGTAAATAGTTCAAAATTCTATCATGCATCTTCTTTTTCACACGTAAAGTCATTTCACTTAAGTTTATCACTACTCCCAAGTAGGATAATTTAGATACAGGTGAAATAATACTTTTCTCAAGGTTTAACGTAATTCCTAACTCATGCTGTAAGAAATTTAGCACATTATTTACAACATCATCGTTTACCACAAATTTATCAAACATTATGAGCCAGTCGTCGAGGTACGGGATCATTAAACATGTTCCTCCTCAGCGTTCCCCAGAGAACAGACACTCTCCCGAGAGGAGAGATTTAATAACATGCTTGTACGACAATTGTCGTACAAGCATGTTATTAAATATCTCACCACGGCTTTTTCGTAGTGAAAACATAGCGGCGGTGTTGTCCGCAAACATCTTAATATTAATAGGGTCATCAAGAAGGTTTACAATATCAAGTACATGGTTTAGAGCCAAAAGTGCTGCAAGTGTTTCCATTAGCAAGATGGAGTACATGTTTTTAAATTTGTAGGCCTTAACAATTCCCAAATCTGGGATGATATATGCTACGGTTAACAAAGTAGCGTCACTGAATACCGTAATTGATGCATTGGGTACCCCACATAGCACTCTTTTAGTTATGCACTCTCTGTCAAAAACTAGGAATTTAATCCAGTCGAAATCATTCCTGAATACATCGGAAATCAAGAATCTTGGAAGTGACATAATATAGCAAACCCATGCCGGATAACCTGCAATTCGGCAATTCGTTGTTTATCCCGTAGGCACAACTGGTGGTTGCACAATAACTTCACATGGTCTCTCACTCGTTGCACCGTTTCATCCTTTAATTGCACAAAGCTTTCGGCGGTATCTATTATTACCCCCAAGTATACAAGCCTCGTTACCGGGTTAAGGATACACTTATTAACATTTAAAGTAATTCCTAAGTCGTTGGAAAGGAACACACAAATATTATCAACCAGTTTAGGGGTTAAGTTCGGACCATAGATTAGCCAATCGTCTAAATAAACAATTACAGAAATACCAAACATTTCAGACAATAACTTTCCCACTTTTTGCGAATATCGTTGCATCACGTATGGTGCCAGGGAATGCCCCATTGGTAACCGGGTCATTTTGTAA
Organism: Ladona fulva; assembly: GCA_000376725.2. Lineage (NCBI taxonomy): Eukaryota > Metazoa > Arthropoda > Insecta > Odonata > Libellulidae > Ladona > Ladona fulva. Next base: position 47,771 of record KZ309418.1, on the reverse strand, counting down.
CTTTTTCCTTTGTAACAAATACCGTATGCCGCCTGGACGGAATTGCACAGAGGTAATTGATAAAATCCATGTTTTAGATCTAATTTAATCATGTTAGAGCCCCTTGGAATTATTTTAACTGCGTAAGCAGCAGAATACAAGTCAATCTTCGGAATATTATAATAATCCGTCCAATTAGATAAATCCATTATGAATCGACCCTTCCCGTTCTCTTTGGCTACCAGAAAACATCGGAAAGCATGTCGGATCTCCCCTTCCACCAAAATGCCGTTTTTTACTAAATCACTGATAACACTGTCCATTTGGTCACTTTCACTAGTTTTCGCTAAATTTCTTGGTGCATTAGCCGGAGGCGGAATCACTGCCCCATCACTGACTAACTGATTAAGCCACTCGTTTTGAAAATCAAAGTTATTGACAGTACTCACATTTATGCTGTCGAGTTCCGCGATCTGAATTCTGCCCGTGCCCAGGACCGGTGCAAGGCTGGTTACCATTGCGTTTTCTTCCTCTTCCTCCTGGTCTGTTGGTCCTGAGTTGTTGTTGTCGTCCTCTTTCTCCCCCCCGTCTGGTGGCTTGCCGGATCCAAGCGATCGCAATACGGGGTCATTAATCCTTGCTCGAATTTCTGAAAAACTGAAGGCAGATATTGCTGGGGGATCTGGGAGCTCCCCCCCAACTTGTTCGCGTAAGAAAGCAAGGAGATCTTCTTCTTCACTTTCCACGGGATCCGCGCCCCGCCCGCTCGAAGCCGGCTCTTGGACAAGGGGCGCTTCTGACCAAGGATTATCCTCTTCCGTTTCCAAGTCACTTTCATGACTTGGACCTCCCCCTCGGAGTCTGAGAACGCGCCGCCTGTGGCGCGGTCGCTTTCCGAAAGGGCTGCTGTGTCTGCGGAGGCGGTGCTGGCTGAAATCCAGGAGGCAGCATCAGTGTCTCTGCTGCTGCAGTCCTTTGGAGGTTGATGGCGTTGTACCATCCAAAGGTCAGTGCGGTCAACAGAAGGCGGTCCCTGTTGAAAGCGTAGAACTGGGTGGCTGGGTTAAGGTTGGGCCATTCCGACATAAGATGAAGGATGCAATTGGCGTCATGAAGGTCCCTACCGGAAATCTTCTGCGCGGCTACCAGGGCCATCAGCTCTGCCCCAATAGCGTAGACCTTACGGTCTGCCGGGGTGTCCATCCCCGGTTGCGCTGGTGGTCTTAGTGTGGCGAAAATGGGCGGCCCCGGTGGTATTTCGGCGGCCGGTTCTGCGGTCGGAATTGGTGCAGGCGGGGCAGCAGGCCTCGGTTGCGAGGAGGAAATGTCTAGGGCTGCGGCCTGGGCGGCAACTTGGACGATCCGTTGGAAGTCGGCCTCCGATAAGTGCAAGGTGGCCGCTTGTTCGGGGGTCCCAATTGGGGCCCCCTGTGAGGGCCCTGCTCCAGGGTCCTCTTCGTCGCTATCGCTATGCTCCAGGCGCCTCGGAGAGGTAGGCGGGGATAATGTGACACCCCCCCGAAATTTTGAGCGCGTGACTTTGGGCGACGGCATCACAAACAATGTTCCTCCTCAGCGTTCCCAAGAGAACAGACCCCCAGAGAAGATTAATCTTTGGGACTGTATAAAACTCAGTCCATGGACTAAGGTCCATTATAAAGCGGGCCTTTCCGCCTTGTTTTGGCACTAAAAAGCATCGAAATGCATTTATACATTCACCTTCACTGATCACATACGCACTTTTCATATCACTTAACGCCTGGTCGAGTAATGGGGATTTCGGCGTTGTTTGGTACACATTTGGTGCACTGGTGGGCCTCGGCGTGTATGCGCCGTCACTTGCTACACTGCGGGACCACTGGGATTGGTAATTAAATGGTTTTATGGCATTTACCTTGATTGTATCCACTGCAGTGATGTCCGGCCGATGGTTCTGGATAACATCCTGCAGGTCGTCTACGTGTATCGGCACTGGAGGCGGGAATAAAAGCGGGCTCTCCCCCGATGCTGAGCCCGTGGATGAGGTATCCGAATGGTCTTCTTCCCCCGTGGCTTGTGGCTCGTCTACCTCGTCCTCTTCGCTGGGTGTATCAACGATTCCACTCCCGAGCTCTCGGAGGAGCCCGTCCGGGATTGCTTCATGGATTTCATGGAATGTAAGGTGAGGTCTCTCCACCGCTGGTGTTGGTAACACTCCCCCAGTTTCTTGTAGCAGGAACTGGAGAAGTTCTTGTTCCTCTTCCGTTTCGGTTTCGAGGTCTGCCGTAAGGTCCCGCCAGCTCTGGGCCGGCTGCTGAGAAGGGACCTGTCCCGGTTGTGGTCGTTGAGGGTCATCTTGCTCCTGTTGCTCCTCTCCTCCTGAAGTGCAGTCCATACTGCTCTCTTCACTAAATCCCGAGTCACTGCTCGGGAGGATTTGCAGGCTGTCTGGTCTGCTGTTGCGTCGTCCGAGGGCGGCGGAGAGTGAAGCCCGCAGCACGCGCCGTTTGTGCCGGGGCCGCTGCGTGAAAGGGTTGTCGCGTGGGCTGCGGCAGAGGAACAAAGTTTGTTGGTAACATGCACGTACCAATTATCGATGATTTCTGGATATTGACCGCATTGTGCCAGCCAAAAGTGATCGCGCATAAGAGTGTCCTTGCGCGATTGAAGACGTAGTGCCTGGTCTCGGAGGGCAGGTGCGGCCACAGGGCTAGAAAGTGCAGAATGGTTATCGCATCATGGTAATCTCTGCCAGTGAGCTTACCGGCAGTTGTGGCCGCTGCGAGTTCATTAGCCAGTTGCAGAACTCTGTATTCTTCTGGGGGATCCATCCCCGGTTCAGGTCCTGGTCGTAACTTTTCAAAATCATGAAAAGATACGATCGGATTTTAGCTGATGATACTCGTTCGATAGCTTTACAAAGCGTTCCAGATGGAACCTCCAAGAGTCTTCGTAATCTCTCAAGATTAAGGAAGCATGTGTGGGGCGCGTGGTGATAACAATGACTCCAAATACAATCTGGTACAAAACAGTAGACGTTTTATTCTATATGAAGAATAATTGTACAAAGTAAATGCGATGTGCACGTGACCGCTGAAGAGGCTCTCGTCGCGTCGACGGCTGAAAGAAGAGCGTAGGTGCGTCAATCGCTGATGTCAAAGAGAGTGTGTCTCGGTCGAGAGAAAATGGTCAACTTTCTCTTCAGCGGAAACAATCGCCACGCGATTTATTTAGTCGGTGGAGGGAGAGGTCCAGAAAATTTAGAGAATGATTATTTTCCACTTCAAGCGTAAATTTGATTGATGGATGGGTGGTATTCAAATAAGAGTGGAAACCTAAAATTTGTCTTTCTGTACCATTCCAAACACATAGAATGTCATCTACATATCTGTACCAACATTGAACATAGTTTAAATATTTACAATCCGAATTAAGCAATTTTGTTTCAAGAGAATTCATGAAAATATTGGCAAGTAGAGGGGATAACAGAGATCCCATGGCGAGACCTTCGTTTTATCTATAAAACACATCCTTAAATTTAAAAAAATTTTGTTTGGTACAAACATCAATTAGTTTTAAGTAGTCTTGTATAACATCACTGTTCATATTTGCAAAAGGGGTTGTTCTTTGATGATATTCTTCACTTCACTCACTGGTACGTTTTTAAATAAATCACAGGCATCAAAAGAAACGAATTTAGCATTATGGTTTAAGTTTACATTTTTCAATTTTTGCACTAAGTCTATAGAGTTAAGTGTACCATATTTCTGAGGAAATAAATTCAAACTTTTATGAAGAGAATTCACTTTGTGGGAAAGTTTATGAGCCTGGGAACCAATCGAAGAGATCACTGGTCTAATGGGGATATCACTCTTATGAATCTTGGGAAGGCTGTATAGCCTTGGTGGCTGAGGATTCATTTCGCACACTCATGGTTTAGCAAATTCTGAAATTAAGTTTGTTTCATTAATAGTTTTCCTTACTCAACACTGAAAAACCGGAGTAGGATCTCAGTTTAATGTTACTATTTGGTGACTATTGATGAAGTTAACACACTTTTTGATGTAATCACTTTCGTTTAAAATAACAACACAATCCCCCTTGTCCACTTTCGAAATTATCAGCTTTTCTTCCTTCACAGTTTTTTGTATCTTCCTTATTGTGGTAAGATTCCTGGTTTCAATGTTGCTAGTGGGAGGGAGATGCTCAATATGTTGGGAAATAATATCTGCACACTCGTATATAAATTTAGGTTGTTTGTTCGACGCTAAGTCACAGTCAGCTGACAGGTTGATGAAATCACTGGGGGATTTTGGGAAATTTCAGTCCATGTTCTAGAAAGGAAATCTCCGAAGGAGTAAATTGGTGTTTGGATAAATTGAGTATGTGGTTATGAAACTTATGGTTACTCTGAGGGGTACTTGGAGGGTTCTTCATAGCACTAGAAGACTTTAAGGCAAGAAATTTCTTCCTCAAGGAGGAGCATTTCTTGAAACAAATTTTACTCGCCCTTTGTCTTACCTGGTCATCAAAGATGGACCATTCCATCCAGGTGAGGGGAAAAAGTAGTTCTGTATGTAGTAAAAGTAGATAATAACATAGGTTTTGACGTACAGCGTATCAATGATGAATTACTTCCTTCAGCCAGTAGATTTTTGCCCGGACGATTGCTCTTGAACATTGAGGAGAGGTGCTGTTGCTTCTGATGTAGATATATTTTGGGAAGACACCATTTCTCAGACAAATACTATTGAAGTAAATCTTCTGAGAAATTAAACTCTTCTTGATGAATAATTTCCTATAAAGTTTAGCCTTAATGCCTGTACTGGATCCAAAAATATAATTAATGGTAGCAGGCTTCACTACGTGGAAATCCATAGCAAACAAGCAAGAATAAAAAATTCACAATTACTATTTTCCACAGTTTATTTCCAAGAATGTTGTCAATGAAATTATTCCTGTGCCTTATTCTCCTTTGCTCCTTTGTACCCTTCCGAAAAACTCTCTTGCAGATAAGACGAACCTCTACCCCCCGGACTGCACCCTTACCCTGGACATCACCTGCTAACCCTCACAGCTATTCACTTCCTCCTCCGCTCACTCCTTCGTTCTTCCTGCTTAACCCGCCCCCCTCTCCACATTCCTTGCTCCACCACACAACCCAACCCTCCAAACGGTGGAAAATAGTAAATGTGATTTTTTCCTCCCTTATTTCCTAATTCACCAGACTGACTAATTTCGGTTTTCTTTCCGATCTTCTTAATCATGTTCAAAACGATTCCTGTTTCACAATAACATAAAATGAATAGTTTTATTCCAAGTCTGTGCCTCATGGATGGGATGTATTGCTTGAAGCTCAAGTGCCCTTTGAATAAAACCAAGTACTCATCTATCACAGTTTTTAGTCAGGATAAAAAGCATAAGAAAATTGCTGTTTAAGCTGATAAAATGTTGTTTATTTTCCTTAATGGATCACTCAGGCTTGGTTTGCTGATGTTGGCAAAATGTAGACAGAGTAAAATAAAAATAAATCAGTTCCTCAACATGCAGTTTTCAAAAATGGTGGTAAAAATAAGAGGATCCAGAGACCAGTATTCCTGAAGAGAATGTTTTCTTACATTTGGTGTGAGAAATCACAATGAAAGAAATACTTAACATATGTACATAATACTACACTGGGAATCACCATGCTGTGGAAGATGTAAGAGGGGTGTGGAGTCTTCCATATATTTTGGCCAGCATCCAGGATGAGCCAGGACTTTGTCTCCTTCATCTATGGCCTGAATCTTCTTCATCAACGCATCCACTTTAGCCTGCAGGGTGGCCATTCATCTATCCATGTGGTAGACTGGCCTTGTCATCTCATGTACCCGGGGTCTGAAACATTCCTCATGCACTCGGTTGGCCAAGAGAGCAAGGGCATCCTACTCAATCCTGTCCAAAGAGGTGACGATGGCCTGGATGTGCTCGGGAAGGCGTCCAAGCCACAGCAATCACAGGAAACCATCATGCATGGAGACTACTACTACTAGTTAATACTAAGCTGTGAAGGTGACGCAGGAACTGAATGGGCTTTCGGTCTCCCATTTCTTTGTGTCCAAGAAGCTGCCTGATTTGTTGCTCCTTGGATATCGAGAGCCTTCTGATTACTTCTTGTTTGATTTTTTTAGTATCATAGTATCAGCCTGTCAATGGTAGATTGATAATAATATCCTCTACCTTGAGCATGTAACGCTGCACAAGGAGATTCACCACATGGCTGAATATCATACAGTTATTTGTAATGCCACTTAATTCAAACTGAATCTCTAAATGGGAAACCATAATGCAGGCTTTTCATGCAAAAACACAGGTGCGGTAGAAGTGACCTTTCCACCTGGACAGCTGTGGATTTGCCCATAATGGCCATTTTTGCAAAATCACTCTTCCGAACTGAAAGCAAAGATCACGTTGGGGTCACAAATGCAGGAAAGGATGGCCTTCACTAATGATCAGATGAGCTGACGGTTTTCATTGCATGTTTATTGAACAAAACTTAACAATCAAACATACCATGTGGCCACAAGACAGTTCAGTTATGGTGATAGACTGGAAAAGATAGAGATAAAAATTAAATGGAAATTTACCATCATTTTTAATAGCTGACATGCGGAGAAGGTGCGAAATGACCTTAGCTGTCGATGCAACTTATAAATTTACTACTACTTGAATTTGGCAGTCTACAAGAAATCGAAATTGAATAGTTATCACCATTAATTCTGGTTTGACCTAGGAGAGCTTCCAATGAGAAGGAATCAAACGTCACTTCCTTAAACTCTAACTGGTCACTAACATACAATATTACATCTCTTTTGTTTTTTCTTTTCCTTACCACCTTACTTATCACGACTTTACCTTACCACCAGAGTGTACATACACGTGTCAACTTAAACAATTGTCGTAGTGTTCAGCCGCGACGACAGGGGGAGGGATAAAATGAAAGTCAAGGGTTCAATACTGAAGATAATCGTGTATATTTAACCTAAAGTTCCTAGCGTCAGTGACCCGATCTCGTGACGTCCCGGTTTGGGCGCGGCGGCGACTCCTTCGCGAGTCTGGGCGGGTCAGGCTGAGGCCGAGGGACGATGCGGGACCGGTGGAGGGTGAAGCTGCCGAAGTCGACCTAGTGACACGGTCAGCAGCTTCTTTACTCGCGGGAGCTGACCGAAGGATGCGGTCCGCGAGCGGGTGCATCCCGGCCGAAGTCTACAATGTGACACGGTCAGCCGGGGCTTCTACGCTTGCCGAAGTCTACAGAGTGACGCGGTCAGCAAGCGAGAAGAGCTCTCCTTTGCCCCAAAATTGACGGCCTTATATACTGCCCTTGGTCAAAGGGATTTGGCGTGGAAACTTCCAGAAGGATTCGGGGGTGGAGATTCCTGGAAATAGGTAAGCGTCGGTGCAGCTGCGTGCAAGAAGCAACTCCATTCACGAACAAAGGCGTGGGAGTGCATTGTTCCAGGTGTCGCATTCTTGCGTCGCATATCTCCCCGACGCTTCCCAAACCCTTCGCGCCAAGCATCCTCTGGCCGCCCTGTGATTGCAGCCGGGGGTTTCGTGTTAATTCTATATGCCGGAGGTTTCGTCGTAATTTTAACATTACGACACAGTCACAGCTCTGAAATGCTCCAGCACTAACAGGCACAGACTTGCACAGCTGTACCCACAATTTGTGGCACAATATCTACCACCAGAATTTTAGATTTATCCTGCTCAGCGTTTTTGCAGGAAAAATAAGTTGGAGTACTTTTTGAACATACTTTGTATATACATTTATATGATTTAATAAGTAAGATTTAAGAAGAGAGTAACAGCTACCGTAATCAATAACCATGCACACACTACTAATTTACAAGGTTAATTCATATAATTGCATAAAGATATATTTCAAGATTCCTAGACTTTTATCTGTGTAATTTTAATTGCTATTAAAAGTTTTGGATACAAGCTCCTTAAAGTAATTGATTGGAATGACGATGGCATTTTGGGAAAATGCACTCAAAATTGTAACCTCTGCTAATTTTTGTTCTCGTCTAGTAAATAGGAACTTCCAGCTGNTGTTCCAGAAATACACGAGCAATTGTTACGGCGGATTGGTCAGGGATCGCAAAGGCCTCTGGGTATCTTGTGAAATAGTCTTGACATGTCAAAATGTATCGATTCCCTCGCTCCGTTATTGGTAATGGACCCACGATGTCGAGCGCTACCTTTTCAAGAGGGTAGGTCGCTTCTACTACGGGTTGAATAGGCACCTGGGCAACCCCTGCTTTGCGTTTCTTACAGGCCAAGCAATTTCTTACGTAGTCCCGGGTGTCCGCGTAGCATCCCTCCCAGTTAAAGTGACGCCGAACGAGATCCAATGTCTTGTCGAAACCTAGGTGACCTGCCAGTGGGTTGTCATGGCACCTCGTTATTATCGCGCTCCTCATTATCCTTGGGGCGCAGATGGTGGCTCTAGTTTCCGGTACACCAGGACAAATCTTGTATAGGATTCCTCGTTCGTCGTAAAAGTAACTAAGATCGTTAACTTTTGCCAGATCGTGGAGCGGCAAGATATCGGGACAGCTGGATTGTTCCCTAAGAATCCGTGATACATCCCAACATGGTTCGTATTCGTCCGCGTCGCCTCCTTCACCCTTCTGCAGCAAGTTAATCACCTGAGGGGCACGGGAGAGCGCGTCGGAGTGCGGAATCTTCTTGCCAGGGCAATATTGGATGTCAAAAGAGTATTCCGTCAACTCCATAATCCAACGGGTAAGTCTTGGCTTCGGCTCCTTGAGAGTTAACAGCCAACGGAGAGGTTTATGGTCAGTTTTCAGGAGGAAATGTTTTCCTAGTAGATAAATCCTGAACTTTTTGACCATCGCCACAACAGCCAAGCATTTCAGTTCCGTTGCCGAGTAAGACTTCTCTGGAAGTTGGAGTTGGCGACTTGCGAAGGCGACTGGGTGTTCTCCGTCATCAAACTCCTGCGAAAGAATTCCTCCCACTGCGCACGGGGATGCGTCCGTAGTTAGTATGAACGGCTCAGAGAAATCCGGGAACTTTAGAACTGGGTAAGTGGTAAGGCATTGGCGTAACGTGTCGAATGCTTCCTGCGCCACGGATGTCCATAGAAAATCCACCTTCTTGCTCGTTAATTTTGTTAGTGGAGCCGAAACAACACTGAAATTTTGGATGAACTTCCTGTAGTACCCTACAAGTCCCAAGAACGACTGTACCCCACGAATGTTCGTAGGAATGGGAAAATTTTTAATAGCCCGAACTTTCTCCTCGTCCGGCCGAATGCCATCTGCCGAGATTACATGCCCTAAAAATCTCACTCGTGGCTGGAAGAATTTACATTTCGCTGGTTTGAGTTTTAAATCAGCTGACCTCAGCCTCTCAAATACCTCGCGGAGCGACGAGATATTCTCCTCCCAAGTTCGGCTGTATACTAAAATGTCGTCTAAATAGCAGACGCAACCGTTATTAATTAATCCGCTAAGAACCTTATTCATTAGGCGCATGAAGGTCGAAGGGGCGTTAGCCAACCCGAAGCTCATCCTATTGCATTCGTAGTGTCCTGTTGGTGTACTAAACGCCGTATATTCTCGACTTCATTCCTCCATCTACACCTGCCAATATCCACTACACAGGTCCACAGTCGAAAAGAAACATGCACCGCCCAACTGATCGAATGTCTCATCAATGTTGGGGATGGGAAAGACTTCCTTTTTAGTGACCTGATTTAAGGTGCGATAGTCAATGCAAGGCCGATAACTAGGGGGCTCTCCTTCCGGTGTTTTCTTCTTGACAAGGATTATTGGTGCGGACCATGGGCTGGTGGACGGAGATATCACTCCCTGCTCCAACATTCCTGAGATTGCTTAATGTCGTAGCGTTCAGCCGCGACGACAGGGGGAGGGATAAATGAAAGTCAAGGGTTCAATACTGAAGATAATCGTGTATATTTACCTAAAGTTCCTAGCGTCAGTGACCCGATCTCGTGACGTCCCGGTTTGAGCGCGGCGGCGACTCCTTCGCGAGTCTGGGCGGGTCAGGCTGAGGCCGAGGGACGATGCGGGACCGGTGGAGGGTGAAGCTGCCGAAGTCGACCTAGTGACACGGTCAGCAGCTTCTTTACTCGCGGGAGCTGACCGAGGGATGCGGTCCGCGAGCGGGGGTATCCCGGCCGAAGTCTGCAGTGTGACACGGTCAGCCGGGGCTTCTACGCTTGCCG
>KZ309418.1:6975-29369 GCA_000376725.2 Ladona fulva | reverse complement strand
ATATATATATATATATATTTCATATATATTCCTTTCATTTTTCCGTTTTCATATTAATAATGGAAGCGTTTTTCAGTCAGCTTTCCGCGTCGGAAATACTCCGCGTCTTCCGTACCGGTGTTTTGAAGACACGTGAAATGCTACAAGTTGCATATGACGAGGTCACTCGCCGTAATTTTTCGTCTGGGGAGATTGTCGACGCTGACGATTTTTCTTCGTTGTTGTCAGATTTACTGGATTTTAATACCGACGATGTAGGGTCTTCTGAAAGAACCATGGGTTCGCCCGTTCTGACGGGGGATTCTTTTATAGAGGAGATGGAGGATGGATGTCACGACATGGACGTGTTCATCAAGGAATATCTACACTCGCAGACGTTACCACAATTAGAAGGAGATCTTTTTGATGAAGAGGGAAACGTGCATCATGAAGATGAACCGCAACATCCAGATTCTACTGCCCAGACTACACCGATCACTCTCCAGGTAGGTGGTGGAGAGCCCACACAATTTTCCATTATTCGGGAAAACCGTGTTTTTCTCAGAAGATTTAGGCTTTGGGGGAGGGAAATGGAAATTAAGGTCCATCAGATTCCAGAGGGTTTCAATCCCACTGGTTGGTACGGAGCGATGCTTGATTCCTTGGTGCACTTGCTAAAATCTGGCGTTGATGGAAGTTCCCGAGGTGGGATGACGATTCGTAATTTATCCTATCCGAACCGGGATATTAATATTTCATTCCGTAGATGTGACCAGATCGAACCCTCTGTTCTTCTTAATCGTGTCGAACAGGTGATGCAATCGAACGAGGATTTCTTTCTCAACGGGATGTTATCCATCTCCTTCCAATACCTTGACGCCCCGCAAGGTCGCGGAAAATCGAAATNCCGACGCTTCCCAAACCCTTCGCGCCAAGCATCCTCTGGCCGCCCTGTGATTGCAGCCGGGGGTTTCGTGTTAATTCTATATGCCGGAGGTTTCGTCGTAATTTTAACATTACGACACAGTCACAGCTCTGAAATGCTCCAGCACTAACAGGCACAGACTTGCACAGCTGTACCCACAATTTGTGGCACAATATCTACCACCAGAATTTTAGATTTATCCTGCTCAGCGTTTTTGCAGGAAAAATAAGTTGGAGTACTTTTTGAACATACTTTGTATATACATTTATATGATTTAATAAGTAAGATTTAAGAAGAGAGTAACAGCTACCGTAATCAATAACCATGCACACACTACTAATTTACAAGGTTAATTCATATAATTGCATAAAGATATATTTCAAGATTCCTAGACTTTTATCTGTGTAATTTTAATTGCTATTAAAAGTTTTGGATACAAGCTCCTTAAAGTAATTGATTGGAATGACGATGGCATTTTGGGAAAATGCACTCAAAATTGTAACCTCTGCTAATTTTTGTTCTCGTCTAGTAAATAGGAACTTCCAGCTGGAAAATTTCTGATCAAACACTTAGTTTATTTCCTGTGATGGTCATAACCAATCAACTTCATTTATCAACGTCATAGAAATTAACATAACTAAGTCAGGGCTGACCACGGCCCAGGTCTACATTTTATGAAAATCAAGCAGTTAATAAGATGTCTAAAGAGAATGGAATATATATCAAAATGTAACATAATACAATAGTATAATAATTAATTATTATTTTGGATTTGGTTAATTAGCCCTAATGCTTTCATTCTATGTAGTCCACTGGGAATAAAATAATTTACAAAGAAACATTTTCTTCAAAATATATTTCTTTTATTATTAATAAAAGAATTAATGATTTAAATGTATATAATACTACATTAGCCTTCAAATCCAACAAGTGTATTATATTGTCTATGCCATCCTCAATGTTGTTCTGTGTTCTCCAAATACCCATCTTGTGGTGCACGGACCAAAGTTCTGGAGGAAATAGTGGTGGTGAACGTGTTATTTGCCTTCCGCGAATTTGTTGAATTCTCCCTATATTGTAATTTTCCTCAAACCAGGATTCAGTTGAAGCAGCATCTTTGGAAAATTTATTCTTGATACTATCGAAAGCAATGGAATGTCTGCTGCTGGTAAAAATGCCAAAGCAAACCAAACAAAAATGCCATCTTCTCAAATATCTCAAAATATCTCATCTTCAAACAAAAATCTGCATCTTCTCCATAATGTGCAGTCAAAGATGCCTTCTGTATGTGTGCCAAACACACTGCCATAAGTGGAATAAACACCCTTTGTTTATTGCACTCGGATATTCTGCTTTTGCAGCTTTCATCACACCTCTACCAAAATCTCTAATTGTAACTTCTGGAAGAAGATCCACATCCAGCTCATTGGTGGAATTGTTTAGCTGCTCAAAAAGCTTCCTATAAGATTCCTCTGATTTACTTGCCATCAGAGCGTAGGCCATGGGAAGAATCTTTGCAGTTTTGCCAGTTCCAGTAAGGGTGTGAATGGAATACAGCTGGCCGAAAAGAACGGGAATGCTTTGGAAGGTGCCCAGAACCTCTAATTTTCCAGGTGTCTTATATTTTCGCCTTTTGAAAAAAGTAAAATTATATCACCACCAAACTTTACTTCTCTCTCCAAAAAAAAGGCTGCTGTTAAGTATCCTTAATGCACAATTCCTCCAAATTCCTTGGCTTGGGAATCCTATAATTCTTCCGTATGCACTCAATAGCTCATCGCTCGGGAAGTCTAGTGATGGCTGAGTTGACGTTGTGATTGCCCACATCTTGAATTGTGTGTGCAGGGCAGTGGCTTCTCAGTTGATGAGAGTCTTTCTTAATACCGTACATGCACACCCATGATGCAGAAGGTACCTCTTCTTCTCACAACTCCAGTAATATTTATCACCTTGGTTTTTATCTCTGCACAGCAAATAACCTCCCACAACAAGTTTATCTTATTCTCTGGAAGAGGGAACTAAACGATCCATATCGCTACTGGCAAACATACTGTTGGTGCAGTACAGTAGATAAGGGTGATTTTGGAACACCTCCCCCACCCCTGCCCCCCAAAAGGGAGAGGAGGATGGGGTGGCAGGGGGATGGGGACCCTTGGGTCACTTGGGGCATATGAAAATAAAGTCTTAAGTATATAATTAGATATAACTGTAGAATTAGATATAAATTTATAATTAGATGTAAATAATTATTATTATTTGTACGATTGGACTACAGATAGGCTTCAGGCCAGGTGGTAGTCATCTTTTTGGGGGGAAAAGGAAATGCAATACCCTGCCTGGTATTCACCCTAGTCGGGAGGGAAACCCCCCAAAACTTCCCGAAGGCAGTACATCATAAAATATAAAAGAATACCTACGATTAATTGATACCTACGATCGGTAATTATTTCCTAGTCTCTATCTTTNAAGAAATAATAATAATAATAACAATACAAAATTACCCACACTATTATAAAGCAATTAAAATTAAACATCAAATTCCACTATTACAGTTTAAAATACAAATGCTACACTGTTAGGATAAAGTAACTTACATAACTAAATGATTATTGATAAAATTTATTTAACATCACATAACTCTTTTAATTCTGTTTACAAATACATTGCCAGTCTGAGGAAAAGGTTTGAATACTTCCCCAGGTAAATTGTTCCATTGTTATGTTGTTATTGTTCCATTCTACTATTCCCCTATTTAGAAAAGAATATTTACGGACATCCGATATTTGTTTTAGAGTACCAACTTTATGATTGTGATCATTCCTTCCTAAATAATCCGGTTTCCGGAGTCTACTGTTTAATCTTTCATTTACCATACCGAGAAACTGTCTTAATTTGCGGATCGTCGAAGGGCGAGGGAAATTCTGCACCGCCTCAACTTTATCGACGAGAGGTCGCACGCCTTCCGCGGACACAGTACAGCCGAGAAAATTGACCTCTGCGACCCCAAACACACATTTGGCAGGATTGATAACGATACCATGCTCCTTCAAGCGACCAAACAAGACTTTGAGATGGCGGAGATGCTCTTCTTCATCCACTGATGCGACGAGGATATCATCGATGTAGGCATACGTGAAGGATAAGTCTTTGAGCACCTCATCGATGAAGCGTTGAAAGGTTTGGGCCGCATTCCTTAGTCCGAAGGTCATAAACGGAAACTCGAAAAGTCCGAAAGGTGTCACAATGGCTGTCTTCGAAATATGCAGGGGGTATACCGGGATCTGGATGTTGCGGAGAACGGCCACGGCTGCTGGATCGGCGCTGCAATGTTAGGGCGGTGACCTATTGCGTCAAAGAGTCCATTCTCTCTATCAGCATTCTAAACATCGGAACATATTTGGCTGCCATCCCAAACATTGGGTTGGCGGCAACTTGAGGAGAAGGTGTCACCTCCAGCACCTTGTCCGCTAGCGTGGCTAGGTCGGCTAAAGTCATTGACCCCTGGGTGACTAGGATGGCGTGGACGTGGTTTGGAAGGCGGTTTAGCCACAGCGTATGGAGGAGATCGTCGGGCACAGCATTTCCAGCCAAGGAACGAAGGTGGCACAGGAATTGTGACGGCTTTCTATCGCCAAGCTCCTCGTTATCTAGGAGCTGTTTGATTCTTTGGTGCTCCGAAACGGACAACTGCTGCACCAACTCCTCACACAACCTCTTATACTTATCGGTCGCCGGAGGGTTGGTAATGACGTCTTCCACTTCCCGGGCGTACCTGGTGTCTAAATTCGCCATGACTAGCCAATAGTTATCCGAATCGTCCGTAATTCCGGATAACTTAAAATGTCCCTCGAGTTGCTTGAACCATAGCTGCGGGGTGTCTGGGCAAAATGGCAGTACCTTCATGGCCACGTGGCCGGCTGGGGTCGGATTTACGTTTATGGCCATTTAAATTTAAAAAAAATCTAATGACAAAAGAACGCACTCGCGGAAGGTACTGCCGCTCAAAAAAAATACAACAAATGGAAAAACAAACTCACTTGGTCACACGTGTTGAGGAAACATGGAAACGAACGAGGAATGCGTTATTTACTTTTTTACACAAGCGATTTTTCTACTGATCATGTCGGGGTCACCACTTGAGCGTCTGCACTAAAGAAATAATGAAGTGACCGGTAATGTTCAACAATATTTATTGAAAACACGTGGTATCAGAAATGCAAATGTGAGGTCCGTAATGGAGACCGCTCTAATCGGTGGTCTACACGTGACTGTTCACCTCGTCACCCCGAGCCGCGTTACTGCCTCTCAACCCCGCCAGCTGTGGCGCTGGCATTTCAGACAATTTAAAACTGTTATGCGCCTTACCGGTCTGCTACACCTAACCTTTTGGTTTTACGTCTTGCTTCTAACTTTTCCCAACCAAGTTCCTTAACCATTTCATTGACACTATCTGTTTTCCCATATCTGCCCAAAACGAATCTTGCTGCGTGCCTCTGTACATTTTCGAGTTTGCCCGTAAGACCTTTTTGATGTGGATCCCAAACACNTCTTGACTGTCATTGGCAGCGTAGCCTATGAAAGCATAGTCTGGAATAGCATCTTCGTTTAAGGGATAAATTCCTGTGGCTCTAAATCCTGAAATTGCATTTTCAGGAGTCGCTGCTTTTCCCCAGCACTCACTTAGGAGTTCCCCAAATTGCATCCTAGTTAGTTTTCGGTCGTGATGGTTTGTCAGCCATTTTGATGCAGCACTGTAGAAATATTGTTTAACTGATTTAAACACGGCACGGTCCAGTGGTTGGAGGTAATGCGTTGTATGGCTTGGAAGACATAATAATATTATTCCATGGGCTTCTGCGAATTCCAGCATCTCCACTGAATTGCAGTGGGAAGCATGTCCATCCAAAATTAACAGCACTTTTCCTGCTGGCTTGCGAGGATGAAATTGGTTTTTTAGCCAATCAAAAAAAATAGCCGTGTTGACATAGGCCGATTTTTCAGACATCATTACAACACTACCTGGAGGCATGTTATCCTCCCACTCTTTTTTTTTATTTTTCCCTTTCATGATGGCAGTTGGGGGAAGGAACATACCCTCTGCATTGCAACATGCTAAAATTGTTATTGTCTCTCCCTTTTCTCCCGAAGTGACGGTGCAAACTGCTTTCGATCCCTTCTCAGCAACAACTAGGCCAGGGCGGTTGTTCATTTGCAGGCCTGTTTCATCCATGTTAAATATGGACGACGGTTTATTTATAAGAGAGTTGTCCACCAAAATGTTTTTCAAAAGAGAAAAGTATTGCTTGACTTCATTGCGATTCATACCTTGAACTCTTGCAATTGAAACACCCTCACACTTACGCACACAAAGATCTGGATGTCTAGACAAAAATAGTTGCAACCAATCGTATCCAGCCTTTTCTTTTTCTTTATTAAATCGGTGTTTAAGTCCTAATTGCTGAGCAAAACTATAGGCCAAACTGCGGAGATCATCTCGGGTCAAAGGGAACCCATGCGTTTGCATTTTTTTAATGTGACGGACCAGCCTCTCTTCGTTGCCTTTGCCTAAGGAAGGGCTCGGACCCATTGGCCCTTTAAAGACATTCCCGGTTTTCAGTTTCCTTTCGAGGGTTTTTCTGGGAATACTAAACATCTCGGATGCTCTGCGGACAGATGTGCCATTTTTTATGTCGTCAGTAGCGTTTATTAAGTCCTCTTCTTTCCAATTACCACGAGTACTCCTCCCCTTAGGAATGTACTTGTTTGGCATCTATAAAAAATCGAGGAAATTTTATTAATGAGGATTGAAAGCATTCCTGACGGTTGGCCATCTCTCCCGAGAAAACATTGGCCATCTCTCCCGGTCGTCTGGGTGAGATGGCCACGTGGCCCCAACAAACATGGTGGACACGCTTGGACACTTTGAAAGCTTAGTTCCACGTGGTAAAGTTTGAAAAACCCAAAAAACGCGTTTTCTTTTGATTCCCGCATCATAACTTTAATCCGTAGGCGATGAAGGTCATACGAGAAAATATTTTCAGCAGAACGAAAAATTTTAAGGTGCAAAAATACTCACAGATGTGACGTTTTTCCGCAACTTGAAAAATCACCTCCTCTTAGCACAACAAGAGCTCAACACTGACTGAAGGAGCGTGTCTCCTAGTGGGCGTAGGCGGAACTAGATCGACTGGCCATCTCTCCCGTATGGCCATCTAACCCGGACTTACCCTACTGTTTTAGAAGGAAAAGTATAGTAGTTGTTAACAACGACGATAATCTATGTCTACCGCGCGCCCTATGTTTAGGGATTTCCCGACACTCAGATAGTCGCAACGTTTTTAAAACGTTGTGTAATAGATATAACACTCTACGTTTTAAAGCCATCGCTCTCTGTGAGAAAGTAGGCGTGGTGATTGGTGAGAATGGGGGTGGGGTGGCGGAGATAACCCTTTTACAATCCTCTCTCCCCGAATATAAAATCACCGTCTTCGGTGATCGCAGAGGGAAAGATGTAATTTTCGACGGTCCAGACCTCACTGCACAGGGGGTAAAGAGGAAGACCATAGATTTGATTTACGGTGCAGGTCATTTTAATTTAATAACATCTTTGACGGGTGCTTTTAACTGTAGCTATTATTGCAGACCATGCCGGATCCCTTATGACCACGACTACCAACATAAATGCTACAGGGAGTGTGTAAAGTGTCGATCTACTCCTCCTTGCAATACCTCTTCTCCTATAAAAACGTGCGATTCCTGCATTCGGGGCTTCTTCGGAGAACGGTGTTTTGAAAATCACCTTCTCCCCCGTGGTAAAGGCAAATCGACGTGTAATAGTATTCATGCATGTCCGCTTTGTTTTGCCGTCTACGTTGTGGAAAAAGAGAAACGTATGAAGCACATATGCGGAAACGTATATTGCTCCATATGTAAAACACACGCAGCTCCGGATCATGCATGTTACATGCGGGTGGAAACCAAGAAGAGAGATTTGCAAGGCCCCCACGTATTCGTTTTTTATGACATAGAATGTCGCCAAGACGATGCATTTCAAACTAATTCTAACACCATATTTCTTCACACACCGAACCTATTGGTTTCCAACTCGTGTTGTGACGCATGCATATCCAAAAACATTGATATGTGTGATATATGTGGAATCAGGGAAACAGTCTATTCTTCTGACGACCCTGTCCGCGAATTCATCGGGTATATCGAATCCCTTGGCAGTAAAAATTTTCGAAGCATAACATGCATCGCACACAATGCCAAGGGGTACGATAGCAACTTCATCTTGAGAGCGATCATGGAAAATACTCTATGGAAACCGGAAGTTATAATGAATGGCAGTAAAATTCTATCCATAACCTTCTCGGGGCTGCGATTCATAGATTCACTAAATTTCCTTCCCATGGCTCTCTCAAAACTTCCGCAATCTCTTGGCCTACAGGATTCTCTGGTTAAGGGTTTTTTCCCTCATTTCTTCAACACCAAGGAGAATTCACAATACATCGGTCCCATTCCTGCGCCCGAGATGTACAGTGTTGATACCATGTCAACAAAGGAAAAGGCTGCTTTTCTGAATTGGCATGGAGAAATATCAAAAACCGGCTATGTCTTTTCCATGGGAGAGGAGATTGTAAAATATTGCGCACAGGATGTGCGTATTCTACGTCTCGCCTGTATACGTTTCCGCGAGATTTTCCTAGCGTCCACAGGGGTCGATCCTTTTCGCGAGGCCGTAACCATCGCCGGTGCCTGCATGAAGGTATTTCGCCGGAATTTCCTGAAACCGGAAACTATCGCGATAATACCCTCCGGAGGGTATAGAATGGCTGACCGTCAATCGCGGAAAGCTTTACTGTGGTTGAGGTGGGAGGAGAGGGAGCGAGGTATAACCATCGTTCATGCAGGTAACGGGAGGGAAGCTCGCGTACTCGGAAGGAAAGTGGACGGGGTATACCAGACAACGATTTTCGAGTTTCACGGTTGTTTTTTTCATGGTTGTGTCGCGTGTTTTTTGAACAGGAGCGAGGTGATAAAAAACACCCCAAACGAGACCATGGGGATGCGATACGAGGCGACTGTGAGAAAGATCGAGAAACTAAGGAAAGGGGGGTATGAGGTCGTCGAAATGTGGGAGTGTACGTTCGACAGAATGGTTAGGGAGAACGGCGCTCTCCACGATTTTGTTTCGAACGATCGTTTTTCTGGCGATACCCCGATTAATCCGCGGGACGCGTTTTTCGGCGGTAGGACGAATTGCGTGCGGATGTATCATAAGGCAGACGTTGAGAACGGTGAGGTGATCCGCTACCTCGACGTTTGCTCCTTGTACCCCTTCGTAAACAAATATCGGAAATACCCCGTCGGACACCCAAAGATTTTCGTAGGGGAGGAATGCCCACCGCTGGAGGATGTTGAGGGATTGGTAAAGTGTACGGTCGTGCCGCCTCCGTCCCATTACCACCCCGTTCTTCCATTCAGGGCGAGCGGGAAGCTTTTATTTCCGCTCTGTAAGATCTGTGCCCTGGAAGAGAATCAGAGTGATTGCGATCACAGCGATTCAGAGCGGTCCATCACCGGCACATGGGTGTCTGACGAGGTAAAACTCGCAGTACGAGAGGGATACAAGGTGACGAAGACCTACGAGGTGTGGCATTATACAGAGACATCCATATACGATCCGACGACGGGGGAAGGCGGGCTCTTTAGAGAGTATATAGATTGCTTTCTGAAATTGAAGCAGGAGGCAAGTGGGTACCCGTCGTGGTGTAAAACTCTGAACGATAAACAAAAATACATACGTTCTTTTCATCAGAGGGAAAATATTACTCTAGATGAAAAGGCGATACAGCATAATCCGGGGTTGAGACAGCTTTCTAAACTTATGCTTAACAGCTTTTGGGGGCGTTTTGGTATGAGGGAAAACCTTCCTCAATGTACCATTCTCCGACAGAGGGACGAACTTCTCTCACTGGCAACGAGCCCTCACGTAGATCTGTTAAAGGTGGTCCCCATAAATGAGGAAGCTGTCTATGCTTGTTGGAACATGCACGACGATTCCTTAAAACCGAATCCTGCCACGAATATTCTCATCGCTTCCTATACGACATGTCACGCGAGAATAGTCCTCTATGATTATCTACGAAAACTCGATCGCCGTGTTTTATATTTTGACACGGATAGTATAATTTTCACGGAACGTCCAGGAGAATTTTCACCACCCGTAGGGGACTATCTCGGTGATATGACGGATGAGGTGGAACGTTATGGGGGCGGGTGTTTCATTTCCGAATTCGTATCTGGGGGTCCAAAGAACTATGCATTTAAAGTTCGATCGAAAACCACGGACTTCTGCAAAACTCAATGCAAAGTCCGAGGAATCACTATAAACTCCTCTAATGAGGAATTTGTTTCTTTCGAACGTCTGAAGGACATGGTGTTGGGCGATTCTCCTCCTCTTGTCGTGAAATACGACAAAAGAATCGCTCGTGTCGCTCCGTTCACAGTTGTGTCGAGGGCTGAGACTAAAACGTTTCGTGTCGTCTATACCAAAAGAAGACGTGTGGAAGATTACGAAACCCTTCCCTACGGGTTTAAACGCCCTCGTTTATGTTAAATTTTAATTATACACTACATACTATCATTCATTTACATAATTTACACTATGGTATCATATATATCGTGATACTGTATCTAAGACGTTTGCACATAAAACAAAAAAAAAAAAATTTCCCTCACTATGGCTACAACCTTGTCGTTGGTGTGAGGGCTTAACAATTCAACATTCCTTAAAATAATATCACAATTATTTTATGGTTGGGAATTGGACCAATAGTAGCCTATGTAGGTAATGATTTAATAAAAGATGGTGATTTAAAAGCATTTTATGATTTTATTTTTTTTCTTCCCCCTCTGTGTGTGTGTGATTGNAGTTCCTTAATCATTTCATTGACACTATCTGTTTTCCCATATCTGCCCAAAACGAATCTTGCTGCGTGCCTCTGTACATTTTCGAGTTTGCCCGTAAGACCTTTTTGATGTGGATCCCAAACACTATCGCCATACTTTAGCATCGGCCTAAAAAGTGTTAAATAAACCTTTTCTTTAACTATATGGATATATGGTACAGAAAAGAGTGGTTACATTGGGTTTTGTTTTATACATTGCGTGCCTTTACATGATTGCAGATTTATACATAGAAAAAGGTTTTTCTTTAGGTCACGCTGCAAAATTGATTGGTCTTGGTTTAGTTCTGTTTGTCCTGGTTGTTGGTTTCCTGTTGCTGGGGATGTTGTTCCTGTTCATAGTTGTTTTTGGTGACTTGTTGTTTGTCCTTGGTTGGTCGTCTTCAGCGTAGTGGTGTTCCTAGCTGGAGTCCTCTCATTCCTTCCTTGGTGGCTGGAGGTGTCGTTCCTTTTCCTCGCTTGGTGTTTAGAGTCCTTTCGTTGTCCTTTAGGGTTGTGGTCTTCTTGGTGGTGGCCTGTTTAGATTAATGGAAAAGAGATTTTAGTGTACTATCTGTTCATCTTCGTCGGCGCCGCCTGGCGGGCCATGGTGGTATACCTGGAAGTGGGAGGAGAGTAGGAGGGATGGGTATTGGAGTTCTGACTGGAGGGTGGGGTAGGTCTTCATTATAGAAGTTGAGGAATGTGGTTGCGGCTACCCTAGCAGGTGTTGGGTGTTTTTGTTTAGGTTTTCTTGGTAGGGGTAAGGAGAGGGGGTTCATGATGGTAGCCAGGGTATCAGGGAGGTTGATACTTAGCCTGTTGAAGGTTTGTGCCCGCAGTCTGGTCATCCGATGTAGGATGGGTTCTATTCCGACCGGTTGGTGAATCTTGTTGCTTGGGTAGACTGGGGCGACGTCTGCGATGTACCGTAGGATGGCTTGTTCTGATGTGGCAATATTCTTGAGGATTCCTTCTGCAATTTTGGTGATGGCGGCACAGGCGTATTCTATGACTGGTCTGATGTAGGCTTTGTAGATGGTGCAGGCTGTTTCAAGGGTGACTCCTTTGCCTTTGGGACGGACTGCTCGGAGAAGGTTGCATCGGCGTGACATACGGTCTCTGGTTTGTTGTAGGTGAGGAGTGAAGGTTAGGTGTTGGTCCAGAGTGATCCCAAGGTAGATGCATTTGCTGCTGAGTGGAACCTGTTGCCCCCATGGTTGTTGGTAGTCTGCGGCGGTGATCCCTTGCATCTGAAAATAGGAGAAATGAGGATTTTAGTGGGTTAGGTCGGAGCCTCCAGCGTTGCATCCACCCTTCTAATAAGTTGATTTATTGCTGGAGGAGGATTTTGGCTCTGTTTGGAGTGCTGGCAGTTGTCCAAGCCGCGGTGTCATCTGCATATTGGGCTATTGTAGTGGTTGGAACTGGAAGTGGTATGTCCTGGCAGTAGGCTGAAAAAAGGATTGGGGATAGTACTGAACCTTGTGGGACTCCTGCTGTGGGGGAGAAGGGGCGAGAGAGAGCATGGTTAGTTTTAATGGAGCTAATCGGCCGAGAGTGTGTCCTTTTTTTATGGCATCCCACACCTCTCGGAGCGCCCTGGTGGCCGCCGCCGGAACCTCTAACAACCGCCGACTGTGGCGCGCCAGACAATGGCCGCTACACCACCCCCTCCGTAGTATCCGAGTTCGCCTGATAGGGGAAAGGGAGATAAAAAAAAATAATCAATTGGTAATGTATTCGCGCAGGTTCGTCGGGAAGTGAACCCGGCGTCCAGAGTGAGTCGCTCTGGGAGGTTGCGGTTGTAGTTAACGCGGCGATTTGCCGCGCTAGCTGGTCTATCTGCTCCTGCACGTCGTCCTTTTCTCGACGCGGCGTGGCGGCCGCGACCTGCAACGGCGGCGTCACCCCGTGAATCCTATCGGCCAGCTTGGACATACCTGCCAAATCTTTGTCGTCCTGAGTCAGCAGGATTGACTGCATGTGGGATGGCAACCGATTAACCCATATAGACCGCAGGAACTCGTCGGGCACCGCGGACCCAGCGAGCGTTCGCAGGTGGCGGAGGAACTGAGATGGCTTCCGGTCCCCGATGTCCTCGTGCTCCAATAGCTGTCGGGTCCTCTGCTCCGGCGAAAGCCGCTGAATTAACTCCTCCTTCAAACGCTGGTACGGCCTCTCCGCGGGGGGATTGACGATCACGTCCTCGACTTCGAGCGCATACCGGTTCTCAAGTTGCGCGACTACGTGCGAGAACTTCGTCACCTCGTTCACTTGGGGGACTTGAGTGATCCTCCAAATATGAGCATCATGGGTTCGTCCTCCATGTAGTGCGTTTAGCGACAAGATTTGCAAATCATAGTCACAAACCTATTTTATCAGTATTTCAAAAGATAATCATAATCATTTCTTATTCTGTAGGCCATTCTCCTGCCGAAAGTTTTAATCCACCGGCGGTTTACGGCGGCGAATGCCCTCTCCTCCACATCCTCAAATCCGGCCATCAAAGAGTCTCCCTTCCTCTTTCTGGGAGCTGATGGTCCCTAAAAAAGATGATTACAATTTGCTGTATAGAAATTAAAGTTTGAACTACTACAAATTACTCAGAGTGTTGTCAGAGTAATTAGCAGCAGTTCAAGAAATTGAGACANAACATTTTTCCCTCACTATGGCTACAACCTTGTCGTTGGTGTGAGGGCTTAACAATTCAACATTCCTTAAAATAATATCACAATTATTTTATGGTCTGGAGTTGAACCAATAGTAGCCAATGTAGGTTACGATTTAATAAAAGATGATGGTTTAAAAGCATTATATGATTTTGTTTTTTTTTTTTTCCAACCCCCTCTGTGTGTGTGCGTGCGCGTGTGTGTGTGCGTATGTGTATGATTGATTATGACTAGTATTAAAACATCAGATCGTAAAGCGCTCGCTTCATTTAATCATGGATCTTCGTATGAAACACCCATTTGGTGCTTTGATTGCGGGTCCAAGTTCGTGCGGTAAAACATTCTTTGTTAGTAGACTTCTCGCTCATAAGGCGCACATATTCGATGTCGAGTTCCAATCCGTCGTTTGGTGTTATTCAGAATGGCAATCATTTTACGATACTTTAAAAGACGTGAAATTTATCGAAGGGTTACCGAACGTGAATGATTTTCCACGCACGGAATCTCCCACGCTAATCGTCATAGACGATTTGATGAAAGAAGCCGATGGTCGAGTTGTAGATTTGTTTACTAGGGGATCTCACCATAGAAATCTTAGCGTGATCCATCTTACGCAAAATCTCTTCCATCAAGGAAAAGGGGCACGTGACATTTCATTAAATACACATTATATTGTTTATTTTAAAAATCCTCGTGATCGTAGTCAAAATTTCCATCTTTCGAGGCAGTTATATCCTGAAAATCCTAAATTCATCCAGGAATCTTATAACAACGCAACTGAAAAACCACACGGCTATCTCTTTATCGACTTGAAACAATCGACACCCGACATCTACCGTTATCGTACTGAAATTTTCCCTGACGACGAATTCAATTATTTTTACGTACCGAAAAAGTAAAGTATAAATTCTCATGCAAGGGGTTATCGACATCATTTGACGTGATGTCGTGCAACCTGTCAAAACACTCGGATACTTTACGTTTTCTTGCTCTCTGTTCTCCGCCCCTTCGTAAACAGTTATTACAGGCATCAGATTCCGGATTAATAAGAATCATCTGTGAAATCGCGGACAACACATTAAAAGGCGTCGTAAGGCTATCACCATCGCAGAAACGACGTCTGGGACGGCATAAGCAGATTCTAAGGAAAATAGCGGAAAAGTCAGGGTGTTGGAAAAAGAAAAAGAAAATCATCGTTCAGTCCGGTGGATTCATTTTACCTTTACTTTTACCCATCGTGACAGGTTTGATTTCTAATCTTGTGAGATAATGGAGCATGCGAAAAAGATGGTTTTGGTGCCACAAGAGACGCTTAATCGTATGAAAAACTCCTCACCGGTGATGACGGATGTGGGGGAGACGGTTTCGGATCTCGATAGCGCAATGGAAAAGATTTTACGAATGCCAAAATTATCGGATCACGAAAAGTGGAACCTTTATAAGCAAAGTTTGCATCGTTTTCTGCATTTCTCTGACGAGGAAAGAAAACCCGCGACACTGATGATTTCAACCGTTAACAGTGCAAAGAGTAAGGAGGAGGAGGTAGATGAGACCGAACATGTGAACTTAGAAGATGATGATTCACCGCCGGATCGTATTCGTTCTGAAATTGTGGCATCTGTACCGAAAAAGTTTAAGAAAAAAGCGCAACTGCTAGTAGATCGTCTGACGTCGTCCGGAAATATTAAATGGGACCAAACGGGTACAATAACCATAAGCGGGGAAGAGTTAATTGGAACGAACATTATAGACCTCGTAGGCGATCTGATGAGGAAGAGAAAAAACTTTTCTCCTACAGGGATGGTACCGTTTCTCAATTCTCTATCAAAAATTAACGTTCCACACGAATTTATAGGGAATGCGGATCATTTGAGGTACATTCAGAACGTTTCCTCGAAAGAGAAAACAGGTCCTATACATTTAGATACCACACCGACGATTAAACCACGCCTTCTCATCCCTAGAAAGCCACCGCGATGGGTCCCGTACCGGTTCAAAAACTAGACAAGGGAGTGGATAACCGACTTTCCAAAATTTATCACGATCCTGCCCATCCCGCATCCTTTTCGAGCGTGCAGAAACTATGGAGAGCTGTGAAACCCGGGATTTCAAAGGAGCAAGTGGTTAGATGGCTCGAGTCTGAGGAGGCGTATACACTTCATAAACCGATTCGTAGAAATTTTCCGCGTAATAGATTCATCGTGGATAACATTGACGATTTGTGGCAAGCCGATTTGAACGATATGAGGGATTTGAAGTCGGAAAACAATGGATACTGTTACATTTTGACCGTCATCGATGTTTTCAGTAAATACGCTTGGGCGATTCCTATGAAAACGAAGACGGCGTCGGACGTGATCGCAGCATTTAAGAAACTATTCACCAAGTCTAAAAGGAAACCTGTGAACTTGCAAACGGACAAAGGGAAAGAGTTTCTAAACTCTGCATTTCAAGCTTTCCTAAAGACGAAGGGCATCAGCTTCTATCACACTAATAACCCCGATATCAAAGCGGCAGTTGTCGAAAGACTAAATAGAACTTTGAAATCAAAAGTATGGCGTTATTTCTCGAAATATTCGACACACAACTACATCGACGTCTTACCGTATGTCTTGGATTCTTACAATAATTCCGTACACAGATCAACCAAAATGGCACCGACTTCTGTAAACGATACGAATGTGTACAAAGTGTGGCAGAATCTTTATGGCGAAGAGAAAAAAACTATGCACGAGAAAACGTCGAAATATCAGGTCGGCGATCACGTTCGCGTTAGTAAAGAAAGAAATCCATTTAAAAAAGGATACAAATCAAATTGGAGTCTGGAAATATTCAAAATCGAAAAAGTTTTACAGCGAGACCCCGTCGTTTACATCTTGTGTGATTTGCTCGATGAAACTGTAGAGGGAAGTTTTTACGAATATGAGATACAAAGAGTCCGTTTCTCAAAGTCTGACGCAGATAAAATAATTAAAACGCGTGGCGTCGGAGCCAGAAAGGAGGCGTTAGTGCAGTGGAAAGGTTATCCTTCGAAATTTAATTCCTGGGTTCGTGCTACCAAAATTAAAAATCTGTGATGGAGTTTTATCTAACTTTACCGAGCAATAGCTCCACGACGATTTTTAAGGACAATACTACAACGAGATTCACAACTCTCCTGCCGAAGAGTATATCTCTCGATGGCTCCTGGGAATGTGCTCTCGTCGAAATACATTTCCCCATGACGCTGGAAAACGTGTACGGTAGTAATAGGGAAATAAAGATGCATTCAGACTGTGGAACGGAACCGAATTCTATAAAAACAGTGGGACTGTGTGAAAGAATTCCGTCGGGACATTATAACTCGATCGGTGAGGTGGTGTTAGCCGTCAATAAAATATTAACTTCTGTGGATTTGGAAGAAAAAGTCACCTTGTCATGGGAAACAATTAGCAGGGTCATGATACATTCCGGACCGAAAGCTTCGCTGCATGTGTCCGACTTGCTTGCATTGCAATTGGGGTTTGAGCCTGGAATAGACCTCGTGCAACAGCGAGAATCGACTCATAAACCCATCCTCTCACTGGGGTATCCATCTCAAATTTATGTTTATTGTGACATTGTGGAGCAGCAGCTTATAGGAGATGTCGTTTCCCCTCTTTTAAGAATCGTCAGTTCTAATGCCAGTGTAAGCCACTTTGGTCAAGATGTCGTTCATGTCTTTTCGAGACCGTTTTATCTTCCCGTCATGAAAAGAGAATTCGAAACTATCGAGGTGGATTTAAGAACGCACTCTGGAGAACCACTTCCATTTCTCTACGGGACATCGGTGATAATACTTCACTTTAGAAGGAGCAATGGTTCGCTTCAGTAATAATGATAATAACGATCCTTATCTCAGGTATTATTTAGATCAAACAGGATCTGGGGTTGGAAGTGTTTATAGAGGGGTAAATTATCAGAAGGGTAGTGGGATAGGTAGTTTTCTCGGGGGGTTATTCCGTTCGGTTCTCCCTCTATTTAAAAGTGGTGCCAGAGCAATAGGAAAGGAAGCGTTGAAGATGGGATCCAGCGTCTTGGGAGACGTGATGAATGGTCGAGAACCCGTCAAAACGATTTTACGTCGGAGAGCGCTAGAGGCTGGTGAAAATTTGAAAACGAGGGCGGAAAACAAAATAATGCAATTTGCCGGTGATGGATATAAGCCAAAGAAGACAGTGAGAAAGGGGCAGTCTTTAGGCAGAAATCGCGGTGGAAAGACACGCGTCAATTCTGCGAAGAGGCGTAAACTATCTCCAAAAGATATTTTCGGTTAACATGTCTTTTCTTCATCACAATTCCTGTGAATGTACAAAATCGGAGTTAGACTTGTTCTCCCTACCTCCCACTCAAACCAGCATAGAAGGTGGGCAATGGGTACATTATAAACCGGTTTCCTCATTATCGGACGATGCACCTTTAGAATTCGTTGTTCCCGGCCATGGTGACGAGTGCGTTGATTTATCCCACACTTTGATCAACATCACAGCGCGCATTACCGGGGTTAAGGATGAAGAGAAAAACATTTTACATGGACCGGTTAATCTATGGTTGCATTCGCTTTTTTCTCAGATCGATATATTTTTAAATCAGAAACTCGTTACACCGCCGAGTCATGCATATCCATACAGAGCATACATCGAGAGTCTTCTCAATTACGGACCGGCGGCGAAAACCTCCCATCTCACAAGTGCTTTGTGGTACGGCGATACACCAGGATCCATGGACGATTGTGTAAACAACGCCGGTGCGGTACGTAGACGTGCATTCACAGCCGACGGTAAAGAAGTGGAACTCATGGGACATTTACATTGCGACTTGTTTAATCAAGAAAAATTTCTTCCTAACGGTGTGGAAATGCGATTGAAAATGGTGAGATCAAAGAGCGGCTTTAGTGTAATGGCGGCGGGGCAGATGCAAGATGTTAGGGTGAGAATCACCGATGCGTCGTTACTCGTGCGTAAGGTGAAAATCAGCCCTACAGTATTAATCGCCCATTCGAGAGCGCTGGAAAAGGCGACTGCAAAGTTTCCCTTAACGAGAGTCGATATCAAAACTGTAACGATTTCCAAGGACGTGCAGAGCAAGACTCTCGATAACATTTTCTTAGGACAGATGCCCAAGCGTGTAATCGTCGGCTTCGTTTCCAACGCAGCGTTCAACGGTGATATCAGGAAAAATCCATACAACTTTCAGCATTTCAATTTGAACTTCCTATGCCTGTATTTAGACGGATATCAAATTCCGTCAAAACCTTTGCAACCGGAGTTCTCCAGATCGGGTCGTTTTATTCATGCCTATCATACGTTATTTTCCGGCACTGGGATTCATTTCCAAGATGACGGAAATAGTATTTCTAGGGAAGATTACCCGCAGGGGTATTTTCTTACTGCTTTCGATCTGTCTCCAGATCTTGAGGCTAGTGCGGGGCATTGGAGTTTGCAGAGAAATGGAAGTCTAAGAATGGAGGTGAGGTTTGATTCACCTTTAAGAGAAACGATAAATTGTATCGTTTATGCCGAATTTAATAACATTCTGGAAATAGATCGACATCGCAGCGTTGGAGTCGACTACAGCAGTTAGTCGACGCTCGTTCGATATGACAGCTTTTATAAGACCATGTCCGCAAAAAATTATTTCACTCCCAGAGGGAAAATCGGGCAATCGCCATGTTTAAGGTCATTGTCGATTTTCAAGGATTTCAGGATGGGAAAAGATTCATCGTAAAAGAAATTTCCATCTGCAACGTAGACTATCGTGAAACAAAAACGTGGTCGATCAGATCGCCGTTTCCCGAAGACATAAGAAATAAAACGGACCGTATACAAGATCGTTGGCTCACGGAGAAATATCACGGTATTGAATGGAACGACGGAGAGACCGATCATCAGGATGTAAAGTATATACTCAGATTATTCACTAGACGCGCTGTGGTTTTCGCCAAAGGCCGTGAAAAGTGCTTATTTCTGGGCGAGATATTGTCCCCTCGAGTCGTTTATGATCTAACCGATTTGGGGTGTCCGTCTTTGAAAAAGTTGAAGTGCGACGACGAGGTTGGTCGTTGTTGGTGTTGGAACTTCCCTAAACATTATGCATCACATTATCAATGCTCCAAAAAGAATTGTATCAAACTTTCGAGATGGTTTATGACTAGCGGTAAGGCACAACTCGAATCATCAACTTTCCGATTTCAAACTTTCGAAAAATTTCCATATCCTTCGAAAATCGACGTGTACGATATGGTTGAAACGGGATTCTTTTACTCTGGATGTGGAGACACGGTTGTGTGCCATAATTGTGGGGTTGACATCGGAGAATGGAGCCCTGGAGTCGACCCTCGGATGGAGCATCGACGTGCGAATCCCCTATGCCCGAGCGTGATGATGAAATCTACGCCCCCTCATAGAAGAAGAAAGCAATACGTATAAATCTAAAATGTGTATTCGAAAAATTAATGTAGAGTATCTGTAAAAATCGATAATCAGATTAAAAAAAATAAATAAATGAATCTACACTCTGTTTTTCGTTTTATTTTATTCCGAGAGATCGTAGAACTATGAACTCGATACAGTTAACGAATGCTCTATCGAGTAATTTACGAACAAATCGACTATTTCGAGGAGTTTATCCGGCCGATAAACTACCGAAGAGGTTCAGTTATCCTGCTTCGTTTATTGTAAATACCGATCCCTCGACCAAGAGTGGCACTCATTGGATTGCCATTTTTATCGATGATAATGGAAGAGGGGATTATTTCGACAGTTATGGTATAACGCCTTTTGTGAGGGAGCATATAAACTTCATGAATCGTGTATGTACTTCGTGGCAGTGGAATACAGTAAGACTTCAGGGTTGGGGGAGTACCGTCTGCGGGAACTATGCTGCAGTATTTATTTACCATCGAACCATCGGTCATGATATGGAGAAGTTTTTAACTTTTTTCTATCCGAACAGGTCGTTAAATAACGATACACAGATTAAGACTCTATACGACGGTTTATTCAACTGTTGTGGTAATCGCGACCACATACGTAATTCCTGCTTCCAAATTTGCCGCAGACTGGGGAGAGAGTTTTAAAATTCTACATCTACATCTACATTAGTACCCTGCAAGCCGCCTTTCGGCGTGTGGCAGGGGGTGCAAGCACCATGAATTTACTGAATTTACTTCGCTAATCTATTACTTTCGCGTATCGTTCGCGGAAAAAATGAATTCTTGTATCGATTCGTTTTAGCATCTATTTCTCTGATCTTTCTCGCAGTGTCTGAACGGCCTATGTTGCCGCGGTTATTCTTTCAATCAACCCCGACGGAGGTTTCTTTCTCTTCCCTCCCACCTTTACCGGAAGGTATTTAACCACCACACCTTTAGGTGTGTCGGATCGGTCAGTCTCTGTTATGGAGTCGTTAAGTGAGGTTGGGAATACACTCGGTCATCCTTACCGACCCCGACCGCTGTCACCTGCGGGCGGAAGAACGGGGGTCTATCGTCAGCTGAGCTATCTTCCTTCTTTGATGACACCACCCCATCAGCACATTGTGGAAAGGAAGTGTGTACGACGCCACCTGTTTATAATGCAACACGTGTTCAACATTAACGAATGCGGATCAAAAAGGGTGATAGTTGGAATGGACGTTATGAACCAATGTGAACCGTATGTGAAGTTTGAGAAGTGTGGGGACTCCGGCGTGTTTTTTAAACAGGAAGATTTAAGGGCGCTAGTCGATGAAGAAATGGCGATCGATTCATTTTTCAATGAAGGCGTGTTTGAGAGAGATGTTATTCCAATCGGAGGACATCTGTTACATTTTAAAACCGTTTACGGACAAAAGGCTATTGTGATCGAGGACTGTAAAACTAGAGCCCGAGTTTATTTAGCAAAAACCTCTTGGGATGGTTTTATGAATTTTATACGCCCGATTACTTTCAGATTCGAGGAAATGTCAGCGTGGAAACCTTTTGTGGCGAAGACGTTGTCTTCCCATCTAGAAACTATTTCAATGAACTACCAGAAAATGGATGGCGCTAAAAACATAAACGAATGCATAATGCGTACGCCTTTGGAACCTATGGAAAGTGAAAACATTCCTGCAAATTTCAATTACGAACCGTTCGTGGCTGAAATCAATTCAGTACTTGGTACGACCGGTGGAAGGGATTATGTAATTAACACAATGACTTTTTGATTTTCAATAAAGTTTTTATTACTCTAAAAAAAATGTTTTTTTTTAATTTCTCATTATACATTAAGAAAAAATACCTACACTACCATTGCTAACAAAGATGGTGACATTGGCGGTTGGGTGTCGAATAGAGGAGAATCCGGCGGTTGCCCCTCGAACGAGTCTATGTAAGTTTCGTTACTGTCCTCCTCCTCCTCGCTCTCCGCCACGCTCATCACTCCTATCACTTGCAAGGGTTCATCGTCATCATATGAGGTGGAGGCTGGAGGTTCGTCTCTTCTCACCCCCACCACCACCATTGTCGGCTTTCCGTCTTCCTCATCGTCTGAAACGTTCTTTCTTCTTCTTCTCTTCCTTCCTCGGTTACCACCTTCCCCACGGGTACACTGCGTCTTCTGTTTTTTCCTCCTCTCCTTCGCTATGGTCACTAAACCCTCCACAGCCGATTCCACCGCCGCCTCCACTGTCGCTTCCACCTCCTCTGTCGCGCGAACACATCTCTCCCCATCCCTCGGCCCGATGTCCTCTGACACCGCCTCCACCGCTTTCACTGGGTCGCCCGGTGTCGAACACACCGCGGGCTCGTCACCACCCTCCTTCTCTGAAGATATAAAATACCTGTTGTTAATACATGATGAAGGAAATATATATATATATATATATATA
>KZ309417.1:236986-252471 GCA_000376725.2 Ladona fulva | reverse complement strand
ATAATAAGGTTTTAAGTTTCTAAAATTGTGAATCCCTAAATCTTTGTCGCCGTCCACCAGATGACATGCATTTTGCCCAAGAATACGTGAAATACGGAACGGTCCCGAATACAAATGGAAAAATGTATGGAACAATTGAGCCTTGGAGTCTGAAGCCTTAGGTGTTCTTAATAACACAGAGGCGTTAACCTTAAACGAGGTGATCTTTGCCTTTTGATATTTTTTTCTTCTATCTCCGGCTTTGCGTAAATTACGTAACGTGACTATTTTGACTTCTGCGTGATTAAGTTCCTCCACTACGGGAATTTGAAATTTTGCGTCATCTTCACGCGACGGAGGCCGCCCAAAGTGCACTTCGACAGGCGTATACCCGGTCGATTCATGAACAAGATTGTTGAACCAGTAATTTATGTGAGGGATTAATTCAAACCAATTTCGGTAATCATCAAAACAGAAAGTTCGGAATACACGTGAAAACTCGCGCATCACCTTCTCACTTGGGTTTGTTTGAGGTGTACGAATCGATGAAAAAATTGTTTTGACCCCCAAATCATTTAACGTACGTCTCCAAATATGACTAGTAAATTGAGTGCCGTGATCCGACAGGATCCGATCAGGCACACCACACAACTCAAAATAATTATTAATAATTTTATTCAAACAGTTTTTTGCAGTAGGCTTATTTAACGGATAAATTTGAACAAATTTTGAAAATATATCAATGACTACGAGAACATACTTATTTTTAAATTTCGTTTTTGGCAAAGGCCCATAAATATCTACAGCATAGACTTCCCTAGGGTTGGATGGAATAATATTTTGCCAACTTCCTTCCATGTAACGGTTAGGGAACTTCGTTTTTTGACACGAGTCACATGTGCGTATTACATTTCGTACCATACGTCCCATAGCCTTCCAATGATACTTATCGCGGAGCCAAAACATTGTTTTGAAGACGCCGCAATGGCCATTATTTACATGAGCAAACAAAGTAAGTTTTTTCTGTAACGCTTCCGGGACACAAATTTTAAAATCAGGCTTTTCTTTTGCCATATTGATTAACAAAATATTGTTCTCCAAACGGTAACTCTTAGAGCGAGTTGAAATTTTCGTAAATTCGGCATCGGTCTCGGGTAACTCGTCACACAATCTAAGGTAAAGGTTTCCTAGTTTTTCATCTTGTTTTTGTAATTGCATCATTTGATTCGCGTTTTCAACAGGGAATTCATGTTGGCACAGATTTAGTGCTGCTACCAGAAATTTGCCTGGCGACCTTTCGTTCAATGTCTCCTCAGTGGGATGACGGCTTAGCCAATCTGCAATTACATTTTCTTTTCCGGGGCAATATTCAATGGTAGTATCATAGCCCTGCGCTATGCTTCCCGCGTTGCGTCCGGTGACAAGTGTAACACATAAGTCAAAAAGTATCGTGCTGGGTGGGCGGAGATCACAGTGTCAGGCTGTCAGAATTCTAGGAATTTATGACCTTGGCAAATTCACAGAATGCATTAAACTATTGCTAGAAAGTGTTGTCTTCTACAATCGCTTCAAAGTCCATAGTACACACGGAATTCCACCCCAGACATTGAGAGCGATCGACGATCGACCGAAATTGGCCTCGCGATCGACCGGTCTATCGCGATCGCCGTTTTTTTCGCCACCGAACTGCCACTGCACAGCATTTCATTCTCTCTGAACTGACCACACCATCAGCGCCTCCCCCCGGGGAGTGCCTCAACTCAGCACCCTTGCCGCATCATACCCAGCACCATGGATGTCGCCGGCTCCAGCTTTTCGTCTACAACCATGGAAGTGGAGGATCGCCCAGCCAACCCTATCGCTGAATACATCAATAAACAAACAGACCCGGAAGCTGCAATGAGTGAATTACTAGAAGGAATGGCCATGCTCCGGGAACTCTACACAGACGACCATTGGGCTACACTACTGCGCAGAAAACTGGTGAGTGGTCATAGCAGTCTTTCTACCACTTCTGCGACCCTAGATCCCAGTGATATTAGTGGATTTCAAATTGTTAATACTATCGGCTTTAAGACTATATCACATAAGCGTAAATTTAGTACAATAGACAAACCTACTTCCTCCGAACCTATCCCGACCAAAAACCGATTTGATCCTATCCGAAACGATTATCTACCCTCTTCATCAGCTCCTCCCCAACCTAACCCCCAGCCCACAAAAACCAAGATCCCCTCCATCAAGATCAACTTCACCAAAACCTGGCCAAATACCCTCTAAGGCATTATTGCCAACACCAACCTTCCTCCAGTATGCCAAATGGCTGGAGCAACCACTATCTTAGTTAAAAACCAAACTGTAGAAGACTACTTTAAATGTATCTCTTACCTCAAAAGTATTCAATGTGAGTTTTTTACTTATCAAATACCAAGTAAAAAGAACTGTGATTATGTAGTGCGAAACCTCCCTGCTAATACTTACTGACTGCGAAAGCATTAAGCGCGAGCTTTTAGCAAAGAACATCCCAGTTATTAGCGTTAGTCAAATCTTTACCACCCGCCCCACTGCCTCCGAACAACTGCAAGGCATCAAAATTGGCGAAAAGAGACCTTGTCCTCTATTCAAGGTAACTACTCAGCATCTTGACAATCCCGAAATCATTAAGAATATCAACCAAATGTTTCATCTTCGCGTTTCTATCACTGACTATATAAAACCCAAACAACCCGTACAGTGTCATAAATGCCAACGTATCGGCCATACTAAAAAGTTTTGTAACATGTAAGCCAATTGTGTCAAATGTGGTGGTCCCCATGATTCCAATGATTGCAAAAAATCCAAAGAAGATGATCCGAAATGTTTTAATTGCAATTTAAACCATCCCGCTAATTATCGAGGCTGCAAAGCCTTCATCACAGCCAAACAAACCATTCTCCACAGAAATAAAATTATTCCCTCCCCATCAAATAACAACTCTAACTTTCCTCCTCTACCCACCCCCTCCTACCGCCAAGCAGCTTTATCCTCCAAACCCACTAACCCCCAACAACCACCAACCTCCGCCCCACCCGACCAACCCCAAGATCCTGATGATTTAATCCCATGGACCATAAGTATAATCAACCAAATCAAATCCCTCCACACCCTGCAAGAAAAAAAACTTTTTATATTACAAGAAATTATGAAAATCTATGGCTGTTAGTACTAGCATATTAAGCTGGAATTGACATGGGATAACGGATAAATTAACTGAGCTGATCGAATTCCTAAATGAGTGGAATATCAATATCTGCCTTCTTCAGGAAACTTTCCTGTCTAAAAATAAAAACCTATTTATCCCAAATTACAAAATTATCAGAAATGACAGACCTACACGAGGAGGTGGGGTCGCCATCGCAATCAGCGATAAAATAGCTTTTAACGTCTTACCTAGAATTATTCTAAATGTTATTGAATACGTTGGTGTCAGCATTATATGTAACAAAGAAACCATCAATATCTTTAGTATTTACATTCCCCCAAGACGCAAATACACANACCAACCTCCGCCCCACCCGACCAACCCCAAGATCCTGAAGATTTAATCCCATGGACCATTAGTATAATCAACCAAATCAAATCCCTCCACACCCTGCAAGAAAAAAACTTTTCATATTACAAGAAATTATGAAAATCTATGGCTGTTAGTACTAATATATTAAGCTGGAATTGCCATGGGATAACGGATAAATTAATCGAACTGATCGAATTCCTTAATGAGTGGAATATCAATATTTGCCTTCTACAGGAAACCTTCCTGTCCAAAAACAAAAACCTATTTATCACAAATTACAATATTATTAGGAATGACAGACCTACAAGAGGTGGTGGGGTTGCCATAGCAATCAGCAATAACATAACCTTTAATGTTTTACCTAGAATTATTTTAAATGTTATTGAATACGTTGGTGTCAGCATTATATGTAACAAAGAAACCATCAATATCTTTAGTATTTACATTCCCCCAAGACGCAAATACACAGGGGTCGCCTTTCAAAACGACTTGTTAAAACTGCTCCAATTACCCGGCCACAC
The DNA here is from genome assembly GCA_000376725.2 of Ladona fulva. Classification (NCBI taxonomy): domain Eukaryota; kingdom Metazoa; phylum Arthropoda; class Insecta; order Odonata; family Libellulidae; genus Ladona; species Ladona fulva. The sequence goes on along the minus strand of KZ309417.1, from coordinate 248,418 downwards.
ACCTGTTTGCAGGAGATTGGAATAGCAAGCATACCGCCTGGGGCAGCAAAGCCACAAATCCCAATGGTAAAGACCTTCTCCATATTATCGATAACCTGAATGCAGACTTCCATAACATCACCTTTCACTCCCCAAACCAACCCACACATATCCATCACGCCACCTCAGCCGACCTACTTGATTTCCTCATAACCACAAATTACAATCATCCCATTTCCATACAGGCCATCTACGACTTTGATTCAGACCACCTTCCGCTAATTTTCAACCTGGAATACGCTCCCACTTCATCGCCAATTCACACAACAACCAAAATTAACTGGACCAGATTCCAAGAATTCCTTCAAAATCATATTCATCACATTCCACACCTACAAGAAACCACCCCAGTACACGTCGATGCCCAAACCAAAATAATCTCTGATCTCTTCAGCCAAAATTTACTCTTCAAAAACATTTCCCAAACATAATTACCCAAATCCCAAACTACCCAAACACATTCTAGATCTTATCTCCCAGCGAAACCGCCATAGACGACAATACCACACATACAAGGATCCTAGGGATAATATGCTATACCAACTGGCAAAAAATGCAATTAGAAAAGAAATAAAGGCCTTTCGAAATAATATTTGGAACGACAAACTGTCATCTCTCAATTTTGAAGACAATAGCCTCTGGCGGATGACCAAATTCCTCTCCTCCACCAACAATACCTCCCCTCCACTGCTCTTTAAAAATACATACATTAGCGACCCTCGCATCAAAGCCAACATTTTCGCTATACATCTTCAATCAGCCATGTCATCCCCACCACTCTTCAAACAAGACCACAATATAATCCACAACAGCTCCGCATTAAATTCACTCCCATTTCTGAGCCCAAACCCATCCTCCCATCCGAAATCAAGTCATTAATAAACAGCACCAAAAACCGCAAAGCACCTGGCCATGATGGAATCACCAATCACATGCTCAAACTTGCCACCCGGTTCCCATATTTTCTAACCCTCCTTGCTGACTTATTCAACGCATGGCTAAACATCTCCCACTTTCCAACCTCTTGGAAACTGGCCCAGATAATTCTCTTCCCCAAGCCAAATAAGGTCCCTACCCTACCTCAAAACCATCGACCTATCTCCCTCCTCCCAGCCCTATCAAAAATCCTTGAAATAGCGCTACTAGTAGTAGTAGAATTAGAATTAAGGCGCGTCAACCTCAAGGTTATTTGCGCCAACGCTTGAAATAAACATACCGGTTATTTTGTCTCCTTGGTAGAGAGACATTCAACATATACGCGATGACTCTTTAGACTTTGAGGAAAATAACAANTCCACGCCCTCGGGCGTTCAAACTCGAAACCCCCAAAAAAAAAACACACGCGAAAAAACGCAACACTGCTTTCTGAACAGCCAATCACCAAGACAAAATACAAAAGCAAAACAACAATAGACAGAAATGGGGATTTCTGTTACAATATATACACACACACACGAGCAAAAGTAGCTTGCATACTGATTAACTAGATAGATATAAATTAATAGATAAATTAACGAAGGCTTTGTACACCTCCTGCAACACTCCACCTGCTATAAACGGACTGCTATCCACCAACTTAAATATCCTAAACGAATTATTCAAAGTACGTACATACGATTTGTCCTAACATCGAACCTGGGTCCATTAGGACAGATATCCTTATGGCATACGATAGAAATCCATATCTTCTATCGATGTTGCAAATTACAACCTTCTACCTGACCGGGAAATCCCATAATGAATTTTTGAAAATTCTGTCATCAAACCAGGGCCCACAGGGCAAAAATCTTTATTGCATACGATAGACATTTATCTATTCTAACAACACCGTGAATTACGACTTTCTATCTTAACGCTAAATACCCTAAATGAATTTGTGAACTTAGGTCATATAAATTGCCTTAGCTTCGAACTAAGGACACCCAGGGTAAAAACCTGTAGATATACTATAGATGTATATATTCCTAATTGATGACGTAAATTTCAGCATTCTATTTTACCTAGATATACCCTAAATTATTTCTTGAAACTTTTGCACTAAGAGTTTACCTAGCATCGATGCTGGGGCCAATAGGGATAAATCTTTTCCGGCTGATGGAAGATAAAATCATTTTCTAAAGACTCCATAAATTTCAACTTTCTATCTTCATGCTAAATACGCTAAACGAATTTTTGAAAATGCGCTCAATGCATTTAAATGGGAAAAGTGCCATTTTTGGGGCCTCCTAGAATTGAACCCATGATGCCTAGGGTGGAAGTCCGCTTTTTCCTAGATGTCCAAACCCGGGACTTTACAGCAAAAAGATCGGCGGCTCAGTGCGGCAATTCCTTCCGCCTCATCTTTAGTATCCTATATATATATATATATCCGGAGAAGAGTCTATATAAAGAGATATATCCGGAGGAGGGTTTATATAAAAAGATAACCACTGGATGTTTTCTTGGAGACCATGGTCTTTCAGCTTCTTTATTTTAAGTGCCCTCTTAAGCCCCTAGTCTGATATTAAATATTGTATTTGAAGTTATTCTCTTAAAAGGTCATTTCTTCCTTTTTTTGTATTCTTTCCTTTGCTAATATTTTCCAAGTTTTTCGCTTTGTATCATATCAGGTGATATTATACATTCCATTTTAGGTTAATGGATAATAGATAGATTGCACATTTGGGCCTGTCTTAAAACATTGTAAATGCTTCTTTAGGTCCCATAAGGATCCTGTCTTGATTTCATTAATTGTCCTTTACCAAAGCCTAGAATATGGGTCCCAGAAATATTACTGTGCATCTATGGTAATGTTTTAAGTTTTCCTTTCCCATTTATTGCTCGCAATATATAGCTTAGTAAGTATGAATTGTGAAACTGTCTTGTGGGATTAACAGAATTTTATCACTCCTTAGCTTGATAATCTAGAAAATTCAACTATTATAATGGATGCATTTATTGGTTCCACACATTTACATTGTTAGCAATGTATTTTATCTTACATGTACAACAAGGGTGAACTACTGAAGATAGAATTTTCAAATTCAAATGTTGACGACCAGCAATTAATGGCCTCAGTGTTAACTAACTTTGGTATTTCAATTTATGATATATGTGTAATTAATCCAGAACAGAGTCACTTTGGCAGTATAAACAATAAAGGATTGTTTCAAGTATGGGATACAGACTCAGGTGAACTGGTTAGTAATGTGACACAAACTAAAGCAATTAAAAGGTCAAGAGAAGTTCTAATTGAACCAAACCTATTTTCATGTCATTTTCAGGTAAGCACTCTTCAAGTAGAAGGGAAGTGTATGATAGAACATCCTTGTTTACCAATAATAGCTATGGGATCAGATAGCGGAACTCTTCATTTCTTCAACATATCTGATGCTGTTTCACCTCATTTTCTCTGTTCATTTTTTTTAGATCACTTTATCATTGATAAAGTGCTCTTCGACAACTCTGGAATCTATGCAGTAGCAGCTGGTCTTAATGTTGGAAAATTTTTCATACTCCAGGTAAACAATTTCATTATTAAGCTTATGGTGAACTGATACATAGTTTGAGAAAGTAACAACACATAGTATTTAACTTAAGATTATCTTTCTCCTCCTAGAGGGGACGAATAGTTTTTACAATACTATTAATTATTTATAGAATAAATGTATGTGAGGGACTTTCCAAAATGTTCCAGAATCATATTTTACCGCATCTGGAATGAATCTAGACTAAATTTAAAAAACTCACTTATATAGACAGGGAAGGCCAAAAGGATGGTTCGATGAATGTTTAGCATCCAGGCCCCGAGTTTGTCAGGAAAAATGTAGGTATATATTTCATGCCTATATATACCACGTTGATGGAAAAGGATACTAATCACTTGACCAAACCACTTCAATGAACCATGAGAACTGACTTCCTATTTAATCACACAAATATGGCCACTACTAGTAGTAGTATTGTAAAAAGTGCTTCAACAGCTTAGGTCATTTTGCACGTAGGCTCCCACCGGGGATCAAACCCAAGACCGCTTTCACCGAAGTTGAATATGTTGCCCACTTGGCTATCAGGGAACCCATGGCCGCTACTCATACAAGAAAAGAGAATATCACACTGCGTAAATACATTTAAGTATGCATAACATCATATTCTAAAACCTCTCCTCATTACAAGACTTGAATGTTGCATCCTGTCATCATAAAATACAAAATTAAAAACAAAAAATGTTCCAAAAGTCTACACAAATAATACAATAAGCAAAATAAACTATTATGCATGAACAACTAGCTGAAAATCATTCATCAGTCAGAAAATAACACACAATAATAAGTAAGCAATACATGCACAAAGTTTTATTACACTTAATAGGTCAAGTTCACTTGAGAGAGGAAAATCAATAAACTCATTAGTTTTAAAAATGTCTTGCCTTTATGGTCCTGGCAAAGGCTTTGTAAGGAGATCAGCACAGTTTTCAATTTATGGCACGTAGTTAAATGCAATTTCCTCACTTTCCTAGCTTCCTAATATAGTGGTGCTTTAAAATAATCCCTGCCATCTGTAATGATGTGTTTATAATATGCATGACAATATCTCCCTTGGAGTAACGCGAAAGGAAGTATGTTAGAGCATGGCCTGGTGTCCCAGAAGGAAAAGAAATGTTATGTGAAATGTCCCTTCAAATGTGATACATCTGAGTTCCTATAATTCATTGATTCTATGTATATATTCTAAGCTTTTTCTGGTATTTATTCCTAATCATTGTATTTTTTGCATTATTGTTTTATCATTACAATTAGAAGCAAAAAATTAACCCTTTTCCTCCTAACATTTAAAGGGACAGATTCCGCCTCCCTCTTAACTTGCCCAAAGCCACCAACGTGTCAATGTAGCCCTCCTTCGTGAACCGCCCGAAACCGCCCACTCAAATTATTTCCTTTTGCAGACTGTTTTAAGCTACATGGCCTCCCATATTATGCTATTCTCACTTCCTACCATCTCTGCTCCTCTCATTTCTTTCTCCTTATGAGATGAATATGCGTTGATGATGAAATGTTTGTTTACTTACGAGGTAAGGAACTTGGGTCTGCTATGAAGAGGCAAAGCTTTCCCAGGGGATAAGATTTCCTAACTTTTGAGTGTCAGGTCATAGATATCATTTTAAGAGCTTCTTGGATGGACAATGGTTTTCTTTGTGCTAATGTTTATGACATTCGAGATACCAATCTGCCAACGTAATTAAGTTTCTTGGCCAGAAAGTAAGATTTCCCTTTGCAGACTGAAGCATTCTTCATCCTTCAAATCAATTTTTGATGAAAGGCACTGAGGACGGCACTTAGCTCTTTCATCTACATCTACATAAGTACCCTGCAAGCCGCCCTTCGGCCTGTGGAAGGGGGTGCATGACTCTACTTCACTAATCGATTGCTTTTGCATATTGTTTGTGGGAAAAAATGAATTATTGAAACGACTTCTTCTAGCATCTATTTCTCTGATTTTCCCCACAGTGTCAGAACGACCTATATAACATGGGGGACGCATTATGTCAGCTACATCATCTGTGAACGTGCTTTCTCTAAATTTATTACAAGGGTAAGGTGAAAATTTCTCGGCCTGACACACAGATGGCGTTCCAATCAGCAAAAATATATGAACCCTGCCTGGGTGCTCGTGTCATTAGCTCATAAGACAAGTTTCAACTTGTTCTCTCAAGTAGTTTGTTTACACATATTGTTGCAATAGACATCTTTTGTGTTTTTCGTTAAAATGGATATTTTTTAATATTGTGCAGTCATAAAATTCTTCGTTTTGGATGGATTAACCCCTAAGGAAATTCATCCGAAGTTGACAAAAGTGTACGGGGACTCTGCTCCTTCAATGTCAACTGTTAAAATGTGGGCAGCTGGATTTTAACATGGTTGCACATCCCTTGAAGATGACCCATGTGAAGGACAGCCAAAAACGGCAACCACACCGGAAACCATCAAAAAGATGCACAATATCGTGTTGGACAATAGGCAAGTGAAGGTGAGTGAGATAGCTGAGGCCGTGAGGATTTCGGAAGAAAGGGTGTGAAACATCTTGCACAAAGAATTGGGGATGCAAAAGCTCTGCGCAAGGTGGGTGCCGCATTTGCTGCATGCCGATCAAAAGCAAATGCGCAAGCGATTTTCGCAGCAATGTTTGGACCAATTCAAGAGGGCACTGGCCAATTTTGTGCGGCGATTTGTCACCATGGATTAGACATGGGTCCAACACTACACGCCAGAAACGAAACAGCAGTCAAAGCAGTGGGTGGAAGGGAGTGGTTCAGTGCCAAAGAAAGCAAATTCGAACGCATCTGCTGGAAAGGTCATGGCCAGTGTGTTTTGGGATGCGAAAGGGATCCTGTTAATTGATTACCTTGAGAAAGGCAGAACAATTACAGGCGAATATTACTCCAACCTTATTGACCAGCTGGATGCCAAAATATGGCAATGGGAAAACTACGGGATTTGAGGTACAATTTGCTCGGCCATCCCCCTTATTCTCCTGATTTAGCACCCTCAGGCTTCCATCTATTCCCAAACTTGAAACTTGTCTTACGAACTAATGACACGTGCACCCAGGCAGGGATCATATATTTTCGCTGATTGGAGCACCATCTCTGTGTCAGGCCCTCATAAGTAGATTTATCCTTTGTTTAAGCCTTCTATCTTCTAAAGATTCCCATCCCGCGTCCTGAAGCATTTGTGTAACACTCACTGACTTGTCGTAACAATTCTTTACAAAATGTATTACCTTTTGCTGTACTTTTTCTAATTCCCGAATACAACATTTTTCTGCAGGATCCCATACAATACACACAGGCCTGACCAACACAATATAATATCGCTCACGAACTTTTTCTTCACTTCTACCAACAATTCTCTTCCCCAGTCTGAGTTTCTTAAGCACTCGACCACATTTATTACAGATGTGGGTAACCCAGGTTAAGTTATTGGTGAGGGTTACTTCAAGGTATTTCACCATTTCTACTGTTGATAAAGTTTGCCCTCAGAGCCTGTATGAATAATCATTGGCATTATTTTTCCTTTGGAAGAAGTTGATTACTGAACATTTATCTATATTGAGCTCTAATTGCCAATCATCGCACCATTTCATAATTTTATTTAACACGTTCAGCGCCCACGGCCACTATAGTGGTAATTGGTAACCCCCTCTGGAAGCCCATGGCTACTATAGTGGCCACATGCAGGCTTCAGTTTCCTATGCTCTCACATCCACTGGGCCTCTTTGTTTAGTTTCCCTCTTTCTTTGAATACCTCCATTTTTTTATTTTACTTTAGAGAAGTACCCCACTCGACCATCACCAATTTCAATGAAATTTTGTGTGAACATACTCATATTCTCTATGAATAGAAATCATGATGCTCTATTACAACCTCACATCCATTCTGCCTTTCTTCGTTTGTTTTATGGACATCCATTTTACATAAGTAAAATCACAATAACCTAATGTATAAATGCAAAATCTGAAAAGAGAAGTTATAGAAGTTTCTGAAATTATATCCGAAAAATGAGTGCAACAGATCACTTCAGAATCCCTAGTCCAAAATATGCTAAAGTGCGGAATCGCTAAATTACTTGCAAAATACTTAGCCACCGTCGTTGATGCAGAACACCACTAGTTGACTTACAGATTATATCACAGAAGAAATATAAGATATAGCATACAACAAATGAATTACACATCTTAACTCTTTACCCGCCAAAGTCTGATATAAACGAACTGGCTTACATCAACCTTTGCTGCCGAATACAGATTTACCCCTTGCTGTGGGTAAATGTGGAAAAAAACGTTTTCCGCATTTCTTATTTTTTTCATGTGTGTCCTAAGTCATCTGTAAACACAGATGTGCACTTTAAGCAGTTAAATTCAATTCTCGTAAACTCGTCATGCGTGCTTCATACACCAGAAAATTGGATGTAAGTGTATCACAATATCCTTTAAGTTAGCTTTCAAGAACAGATACATTTTTTGCTCAGGTTTTTGGTGCCTATCCAAGTTAATATCCAAATCTATAACAACAGCTTTGTGATCTGATAATCCATCACAAACAGATGTATTTATTATTCGCTCGGGCATATTTGTAAAAATGACATCTAATATACTTTTTTCTCTGGTAGGCTCTTTAACTATTTGATGTAACAAATATTTTTGCGTTATATGTAATAAACTTCTACACGAGTCACTATCTCAAGCTCATTTCTTATTTATGAAGTCGATATCAGGGAGATTGAAATTCCCTCTAATTAAAGTTATGCTATTATTATTTTTATATGAATAAAAGCTTATTTCTTCATTAAAGCAATGCAGAACCTGACCTGAAGAGTTAGGTGGCCAGTAGAAGGCACATACATTTATATTCGGCTTATTGGACTGACTAATCGTGCACCAAATGTTCCCATTTAAAAACGTATTTGAGCTACTCCGAAGTGAACTTTTGACCGCTATGAATACTCCGCCACCTATTTTATATTGACAATCTTTACGATAGATCTTGAAATCTTAGAGGAATACATCTCTAATTTCATCTGTTAGCCAGCTTTCTGTACCTATGATTATATCTGAATTGTTAGTTCGGACAAAATGCTCATGTTCATCTACTTATTTATTACTATTTTTGATGCTCTTACAATAAATCCTACAATCACAGCAATCGATAAGTTATTAATGTAGGGTGAAGCCTGAGTGATGCATTGTGAATCATATGCTCTATTTACAGGATGATTAATGGTATTCGGTATTATTTCCGCAATGATTCGCACCTGATGATTCACTGATTCACTTAAGTTAGGAGAATTTCCACTATTTGAATTACCCTTTATCCTAAAAGCTCTTTATAAAGAAAGAAAAGTTGAAAGAGGATGAGATTGAGAGGGAAGTTTGCATGGATAATAGTGATTGTGAGAGTGATATTTTGTCCAATATAGAAGATTTAATACAGTGCGGTGATTCTTCTTCAAGTGATAGTGATTCGGAAAAATAGGTACCCACAATCTTTGAGTGATATTGCAGGTGATGAAGGATTACAGGCCAGGTGGAAATATACACTCAAATTTAAAGCACCTCCCAATTTAGAGGACGATTGTGGTCCCATACATAGCTTGGAAGTGGGCTCAGACAAGCTTTCATATCTTTGATCAATGCTAAGTGATGATTTTTTCCTTAATATTGCGATCAATACAAACTTACATGCAAAGCACCTTAAAGACTGCAAAGGAAGGATTGATAAAAACTAAGTAGATCTCACTGCTGATGAAATTATCTCTTATGTAGGGGTTAATGTATGTATAGGAATTTTTGATTTACCTGAGAATAAAGATTACTGGTACAGTAAAGATATTGATTGTACTCCCAACCGTCATTGCATGACTTATAATAGGTTCATAGACATAACAAAGTACTTTCATTTGAATGGCGTAACTTGTGAAAAAAGTATGGAGAAGAAGGTTATTACTGTTTCGTAATAAATTAGGCTATAGTAAATAGTTTCATCTTTTATAAGCAAACTAACTACACCTTCAGGCTCTAGGCACGGACAAACTCAAAAAGATTTCTGCTTGGCGCTCTATCGACATATGATAGAAAATTTCATCTCGCATAAAATTTTGCATTGTCGAAAACCTGAACAACTACCAGATTCACCCAGAGCAACTTACAGTCTAGTAAAGTTAGAAGGTAGAAAGAAAGTTTGTACAAACTGTGGTAAAATGAATAGGTTTACCCCTGCAGAAAATAAAATACAGACCACTTATACGTGTAAGAACTGCGATTTGCCATTGTGCAGAGTTGACTGTTTTTTGCAGTATCACCAAAAAAAGGAGTGGAGGTGTTAAATTAAGGTAAGAAGTTTTTTATAAACAAAACAATCCATTGTGCACTTTTGTTAAAAGATTCATAATGATCACATGAATTGCTCCAAAGTTATAATAGATTTAAGATGATCATACAGTGGTGACCATCTCTGGTAACTTAAAAGACTAAATTTTGGGGGAACTGGGCATTTAAATTTCGCCTCTTAGTGGGGATTGAAGTACGGGTAGTTTATGAGTGAAAGGGTTAAAGTTGTTCCTCACCTCCTCCTCCAGTTGTCACATAATATTGGTGATCATCTCTATGTGCACTCAATAGTACTCCTTCTTCATCAAGTATTTTGGCCTTTCCTCCAAAAGGCATAATCTTAAGCCCCTTTCCCTCTAATACACTCTGCAAGATGAGATTATCCTGCATCCTTGGGATATACAGCACTTCTGAAAAGTCCAAGTCCCATCTTCCACTTTCATTGGAGATGTGTAAGGTGACCAGGTGAAAACTCTTGGTTCACCTCTGAAGATGGCAGCTCAGTTGCCGAAATACATATTAGGTTTTTACACTGGGACGGAGTTCTTGCTCCACTGGTTTTTACAGCTTTTAGGAGTTTTTAACGTATCATTAGTACACATTTTACACCATTGTGGTTGGGGTGTGTGCTGTGCCAATAAAACATATGCTTGTGCTACTACCAGACCAACTCATAAAGATTGGCCCTCAGAACTAAAATTTCCTAAGAAACTAAAACTTAAAAGAGGAGAAAGCAAAAGTTTGCAAAGGGAAAAGTAACAGCTACGGTGTGGCATGACAATCAAAACACCTGTATGCTTTCAACAAATTGTGACCCCAACTCAAGTGTCTCAGTTTCAGTTTCTAGAAAAACTGGGATAGAAAACAAGCAAATTAAAATTCCATGTCCATAGTCAGTTATGTTGTACACAAAATTTATGTCGACAGGGCTGTTCAATTCAGAAGTTACTATGATTTTGGTAGATTGACAAAGTAGAGGTGGAAATATTTATTTGCACTCGTTGTAAACACTGTGATTGTAAATAGCTATATTTTGAATATTCTCTAGCGAGAGATGGTGGAATTCCATTACAAATAAAATAATAACAACAACTTGTACTTTCCACAAATATATTTTGGTTAGCAACCAATGGTTTCGAACTTTCAGTTCATCTTCAGGCTTAGGAATGCAAAAGAAGAAGTGAAACATAGGAATATAAGGGACCACATATCAGGGATAGGGAAAAAAGGGGGGGGGGGGAAACTGCACAAACAAGGGATTCCTATTCGTCCGGTGGTGCCCGGTGTGTCTTCCCCCACCCATAAACTAGCATTCTTTGTGAACAGTGCCCTTTCTAATTTGCAATTATTTGTGCCTAAATATTCAGTGAAGAACTCCCTGCAATTGACAAAAAAGCTCAGTGAATTAACATTACCACCTAACTGTAAAATTGTTTCATTCGATATCAAGGACTTATTTACCAATGTACCCATAAGAGACACGTTAATGGTGATTGAAGAAACATTAATCAGGAACAATTGTGATATC
>KZ309417.1:221234-236643 GCA_000376725.2 Ladona fulva | reverse complement strand
TATGATACGCCGCGGGCGTATAGTTTGAAACTGCCCGAAAAGCGCGCCGGGGTTTAGGGTAATGGTACCCCTCTCCGCCACCGCTGCAGAGACACTAGCCCTAATTGGCCCGTCACCGGAGAGCACGGGTATAAAAATCGGACCCTGAGGCAGGGAATTCAGTGCGGGGTGGAGAGCGAAACTGTTCGAGCGAAAGCTCCTGGCTCGTGCTCCGAGATACCCCGAGGCCGTTGGACCAAGGTAGAGCGAATAGCTTCCCAGCGGCCCCCGTTTGACTAAGTTTGAGCGTGTAGCTCCCCAACGGCACTGTCGGGTCCCTGGTTTTTGATCGAGTGAAAACTCCGTCAGGGCTCGGCCGAATCGGAGGCGTACGGGAGTTAAATCAAACAAGAGATTAATAAAGAACCCATCAACAAAACAAACGCCTTATTATTTAAGGATGCACCTCCGCTCCCACAGGCAGAGTGGAGAGGTATCAATTTTTTAGAATTAAACCTGCACATCACCGACCACAAAATTCAATTCTCTATTTATCGGAAACCATTCTTCACCGATCACACTATTCCTGCTTCATCCAACCACCATCAGTCACACAAGCTCGCTGCCTTTCACTCTCTGATCCAGAGACTACTCACCATTCCTATGTCCCCCAATGATTTTAAAAAAGAACTCTCTACCATCCATACAATAGCCGTCAATAATGGTTACTCCTCAGGTCTAATAAACAAATTAGTACAATGCAAAAAGAGAAAAATGGCTCTAAGTCATCTCTATTCTCCATCTACCATCAACATTCAGAGACCTCCATTTATCAAATTTAATTTCATAGGAAATGCCACCTATAGAATTTGCAATGCCTTCCTGAAGTCAGATTTCCGCATAGCCTTCTCAAATAACAAAAATTTTAAATCCCTATTATGCAATGGGAAGGACAAAATAGACCCTTCACTTAAACCGGATATATATACAGGATCCACTGTAATGAGTGTGGTAGTATTTACGTTGGACAAAGTCGCCAAAATATTAAAGTAAGATGTAAAGAACATCATAGAGCTCTAATAAACAGAGCCCCCTCAAGATCCCACTTTGCCCGTCATCTCCTTGAAAACAATCATTCTTCCAATTTCACTCCTACAATCCTTCATTTGCAAAAGGCTTCAATTTAGACACCATAGAGAAATTTCATATCCTTCATCACCTCCACCATTCACATTCGTTAGCCAATGAACATCTTTTTACAGATAATCCTTCAAACCTCTTAACTTGCCTTTTTCACTCATTACCACCTCCACCACCGGTCAACTTTTCTGCTGGACCTACCCCTCCCCTACCCTCCAACTGATGGCTTCCACATGTCTCCCAAGACCCTTCCTCTTCCACCCCCTCCCCCCCCTTTTTTCCCTCTCCCTGATATGTGGTCCCTTATATTCCTATGTTCCACTTCTTCTTTTGCATTCCTAAGCCTGAAGATGAACTGAAAGTTCGAAACCATTGGTTGCTAACCAAAATATATTTGTGAAAAGTACAAGTTGTTGTTATTATTTTATTAGCTATATTTTGTTCAAAGAAACAAACTCTCCGTCTTTTCTCGTCACGGACCCACACAAAGATTTTAGATTTGCTCTTTACAAACAAATGATTGGCAATTTCACATCCCGAAAGATTTCCGGCCGTAAAAGGACTTTATCATTCGCTTCATCATCAACAAAGTAAAGACAAACAGCTACGGGGAGATGCATTGAAACTTCAAGGAAGTGAAGAAGCTGTGATTTGCCTTTATGTAAAGTGAGATGTTTTCTTGCTTATCATGAAGAAAAAGGAGTAGATATTGGTTACTAATAATCCTATAATGTAGGAAAATGTTTATTAAATAAACGAATACATGTAAAAGTATAGCCAAAAATTTCAAAAATATTAAACAAGTTTCTCCCAAGTTATTTAGAATAATGTTAACCGAAGTATGATTAGTAAGCTGACGACTGACTCTTTCGGAGATTCACAAGATCTCTCAAAAACAGTGTTTGCTGTAAGAGCCCATAATCCTTGCAGATGGTCACCAGATTCTCTCAAATTTCCTTTGCAGTATCACACTCCACAATATTATCCTAAATAAATAGCCTATGTATGTTAACGATATGCCTTTCGCATTGTTGTCCAACCTTGTATGTCTTCTTTGCTCATTCAAATCCTTGTCTGCCTGATCCCAACCCACGATGGATTCCCAACATCTGGACCTGAAGCAAAGGACTTTTAAGCGAATTACCCATTTAAAGTAACTAACCCTGTTAAACAATGGACACTTCACAACCTTATCACGTGTCCCATGTCCGAAAACTGCCACCATTTCTGTTTCTAATATCCCAAGTTTGCAAATACAATAAAACGGTTATACACCACTGGTCAATACAAATCCCTCTTATATCCACAAGCAAATCCTGGACCCATAACCTGTAAGGGAATATGGAGGTATATATCACATTCCTACATATACCATGTGGATGGAAAAGGATACTAATCACTTGACCAAACCACTTCAATAAAGAATTGACTTCCTCTTTAATCACACCAATATGGCCACTACTCGTACAAGAAAAGGGAATATCAGATTGCATTAATACATTTATGTATGCATAACATCATATTTTAACACAGTTTGAGGGGTGCCCACTTGGCTACAGTAACTTTTGCTATTTACCAGATAGTGAACAATATATCTGTTAAAGTTTTATTATTTATGTATTTTAATGCCATAAAAATGTAATTTTGTGAGAGAATACAATGGTCAATCAAAGGACTTAGAGAACATTATTTATTAAAATTATACTGAATGTCTAACAAGCAAAAGAGGATATTCAGTTTAGATTTATCTCTTTTCTTAAGGCAAATTCTTTTATAAATCTATTGGAACTGTGATTGGTAGGTATTTTTTCTCACAGACACTTCTACTATCTCTGGTGGAGTCTTGTTTTCTCTGTTATTTAACTAACATTTACATTCTTGCTCCTGGATAACATGAAACTTCCCTTTACATGGGATAGCTTAGATATCTGCCTTTTATACCATTCTGTTAGATTTTCTGTCTTGGTATATCAAGTCTTGCAGATTTGCTATTTAACTTCATTACACAGAAATTTTCATGAGAGCTTAACAATGGTATCTAAAATCACAGAATCATTTTGCTTAAATTCTGAGGAAGGTAACCCAAGAATATGACAGCAGAGGCAAGATACAATTTGGTGAAAGTTAATTTCTACAGAGTTGTTTCTAATTTTCAAATCCTTTTAACTATTTAATTTTAAGATTTCAAGGTAAGCTTAAATGTACAGGAAAGGAAAAAATTGAGAAGTTATGAGAAGTAATATTGCAATTTAAAGTAATTAAATCAGTAAATTTACCTTTTCTTTCAGATGTCTTCAAGTTCAGAAATATTTTATCAAGTAACTCATCATATAAATTTAGAGAGAGAAGTACTTTCGATGAGAATCATCAGCTCACCATTGCAGTTTTTTCTAGCAATTCTCTTCCCCCTGCCTGAACTACAAAGCAGTAAAGAAAAAAACAGTAAATGTTTAAAAGAAGAAAATATTACAGGGGAAATGTGTGACTCTGTTATCAAACATGATATCTTAGCAACTAAAAGGCAGGAAATAGTTCTGTATAGAGGAGTAAGACTCGATAACAGAAACATTTGGGCTGACTCTGGAAAGAGAAATGAAATATTGCATTATGCCACTCTGAAATTACAACTCCTCCACACAGAAGATGAATTTACAGAGAGTATAGCAGATGAAAGGACTTATTACTCAGACTTTGATGTGATTGGTGGTCCTTTTCTCAATAGCACTGTTTTTTATGTTCTTCCAACTCATTCACAAAGAATTTCGATCATTGAAATCAATACAAAGGTAAGTTTGCCTAAATAAAAGAAACATGTCATTGCAAATAAGCATATTCTTCTTATGCGTGTATCATCATCATCATCGTTGTTATTACTGTATCTGGCACTTCCCAGCACACAGTCTGGGAAACATTCGCCTATCCCAAAGCACCAAAGAGATTATTATTAAGGTCTTTATTGTCTCACCTATTGCTTTTTAGTAATTATTAAAAATCTTCTTAATATGAAGAAAGTGCTAATTATTGTGTTTCTTTGTAGTTTAACAACAACTTGATCTTCTATTCTAATTGTTTCTAGGCTTTTACATAAATTCTTAGGCGTTAATCCAGTTGCTGAAATTGAAACAATTTTAACAGATTTTACATTCCAGACTTCTTTTTAATCTCTTTGGCCAAGGGGTGTATATTTATGTATTTTTTCTTTATGTTTAGTTTCTATATTCCCCGAGCTCGGAATGGAGATGTCTATTTGATATGTCAATCTTTCTTGTTTCACATAAAGAGTTATATCCAGTAGATTAGATTAAGCTGATTATCATTAACAGTTATGTGGCTAATTATTTATTGTGGAAGAAGTTATCTTGTTATTAATTTTAAGTTCCCAAATATTTCAGAATTATAAACAAATGACCAAATCATTAACTACTTAACCTACCATAGTAATCAACATCATGCTTATACATTAAAACCCACTAAAGATGCATTTCAGGTGGCAGAGTGAAAAACCTCAATATAACCTGGATAGGGTTTTAAGCAGGACAACATTTTTTTATCTCTTACACATTTAGAAAGAGATTGTTTTTGGGATGTTTAATTTTTTAAAACGTACCTTTGATCTAAAACAAAAAGGTATTTTCTTTAGTTTGCTGTACTTAGCAACAGCTGAAAATGGGATAACTAGAATGCTGTGATATATTCTTGGTTAGGTTATTGATCCATTGAATAGTTTCAACTCATCATACCATTGAAGTCATACTTAATGCAGTCAACTTTTTGAACAAGGAAATCACAGATATACCATTACAGATACACCATTTTTCAGATATACCATTATGGGTGAATAATGAATTATTTAACAAAAAATGTCCGAGTTCATAAAAGTAGATAAATACTGTAATAGTAGTAAATCATAGATAAGGTAAGATCACTGAAATAAATGTGGGCAGACCATGTTGCGAGAAGAAACAACAACTGATGGACATGAGCAGTTCTGAACTGGAAACCAAGAGACCAAGAAGAAGGACCGATGGAACAGAGACATCATTCAGTATTTAGGGGTAACATGGCAACAAGCAGCTCAGAGTAGAGAGAATTGGAAAGGGCTTGGGGAAGCCTATATCCAATGTCAGATGAAAAATGTCTGATGAGATATATAAATACATATATATATACACATACATGGCTGCTGCTGATGATGATATATATGTGTGTGTTTGTGTGTTCATTCTGTTTTATTCATCTGCAAATTCTTTCATGACTATTACTGTATAATCCTCCTTAAGTTTGGAATATGAGGAAAATCTATGTTTTAGAATTTGGAGGATGGAGAGGCAGCTGAGATGACAAGAGAGATAAATACAGGACATCTTATTCGATGCTGTGGGAAAGGGAAAAAAACAATTCAAATTGGATCAAACAGTAAAAGTCATACCACACTGATGACCTTTGGTGCAGATGGCATGGTTTTAATTTATCGTCATGACATAGAAATAGGACTTGTACAACTAGTTAATGTACTAAGAAATCATCATTATCTAAATGGAGGAGTCAGGAAAGCATTGATCATCCCTTCGAGAAGTTTTCTGCTCTCCTTAGGATGGGATGGATGTACCATTGGCAATAGAATTATGTGAGTAAGATTTGTTTTATTTAAAATAATTATATGTTTAGTAAAATTCAATAAATTGAATAAGAAAGAGTGATATAGCTATCGAGCAAGGGTTTCCAACTGGGATGATACTGATATAGTGATACTTCTTATAATGTATGACTTACTATGTCTAGAAGAATGTAGATTTCATAATATAATACATAAAAATCACCTTCTCAGCTTAAAACTTCTTTATCTATTCTTCTTTTGGATATAAACTCTTTTGTATACAAAACTTAATAAAACAAATGATATATCTAGAATTACTGATTAATAAATTACTGATATATTCACAGTTACTATTTCCAAATTATGATAATAGACACCAAGGCAAATAATGACAACTTCCTGTCGAGGAAGTATAAAAATATCTGTGCACTTTATATTTAAAATTCAGTAGCATATGTTGTAAGGTCTGTAATATCTTTGTTAGTCAATGATGAAATTACTTTTTTGCCCTTTAGCTGCCAGTCCTATATTCATGTCAGTCCCTGAAAATTGTCAAAAATCCATCAAAAAATGAATTTTTAGTGTGGTCAATAGTTTCTTTTTCAGAGGTATATACTTTGGTCCTGCTCCAAAAAATGGCAAAATAAAATCAATTCCCTTTTCCCTTTCTTGAGCCTTTTATTTTCTCTTTTCCCTTGAGAATCAAATTCAGGACCGCCCCTCTGCTGACTATCTTTCTTGTATCCTTCCATTAGGCCATCTATAACCAATTCCCGAAATCTTCCTTGTGTTATTTTGTTTAGTTTATTCTGTAAGTTGTCAGCTATCCAGCCGATCGTTCTTCCTTTCCTATCCAATCACTTTTTCTCTTCAGAGTCCATTTTACTGATTCATTTGCTGCCATTATTATCCTGAAAAATTCCCATTTAAATTGATAGTACTATTAAATACCTACATAATCATTACAATGACACGAAAAACACAGAATAACTCACCTGTCTATTGTTGAAGTCAACGTAGCGTAACTTGATTGACGACACGCGATTGCAATTTAAAGTAATTAAATCAGTAAATTTACCTTTTNTCCGGGCGGTCCTGAGGTCCTTCCTCGATCCCGCGGTTGCGGATTGCCGATCCTTTTCTAACAGAGGTCTTCGTAGACTGTCTCTGACTGTGATCTGGCTCCGGACGGTCCTGAGGTCCTTCCTCGATCCCGCGGTTGCGGATTACCGATCCTTTTCTAACAGAGGTCTTCGTAGACTGTCTCTGACTGTGATCTACTCCTACCGCTCTCTGCTTGTCTTCTCGCTTAACTGTCTTTCACTGACCGTCTCTCTTACTTGACTGTTCGTCGTCTTTGACTGGACTCCCTTCCTTGACTGTCCCTGGTTTTTGACTTGACTGTCCCTTGTTTTTGACTTGACGTGCCTTCGGTTGTGAGGAATAGTTTTTTTGCTGCTTTAGCGACGCCCTTCCGGAACCACAATTAATAACACACCACTCGGACGTCGTGTATTTCCGCGGACATTCAAACGCACTTGATGCGTTTTACACAAACTCACCGCGTAACTTAGGAAAATCATATAACACATAACATTCACACACTTATTGGTTAACAAATTTAATTCTTTAGGCAAAAAAAACAAATAGAAATAAAACATTTGTGACATATGCATTTTGTTAAACATAATTTTTCTTAGTAAAATAATTTGTGCGGAACAAAAAAATACAGCTGCAACAATCATTCCATTCAAACACAAAATTAAAGAACACTTTCAAAAATAAAATAAACACAAAACATGTAGCGTCCTCACAAAGTACCGCTACAATAATTGAAATATTACTTGTTTTTTCATAAAGGAAATAGCTCAAGGAATGTCCTTGCATGCTATAACAATGATCAATGGAAAGAAAGAAAAAAAGGAGACACGGCTGTTAGAATGATATTCAAATTAAATCGACTCCTTAAGCCGTTAGATGTAAGATAATAAAAATAAAACTTATCTTTGGTGTGGTTCTCTGTTGCCTTTGGTATGGTCCAGTAACATTACAGGGAAGCACACGTATTAATGTACTATATACGTATTTCAAGAACTANAACTTTTCATTCGCAAAATTTGCTGGGTTTGAACCAAGATCGTTCAGATAGATTTCCATAAGAAATACATGTAAAGTTCGATTTTATCGGGTACAGACTTTATTTCTTTTGCAAAATTAAATTAGAAGGAATATTCGTATAAAGTCAAAATAAGTACCAAAAGAAGGGAAATTGAATACAGATTCTTATTGTTGTCGTAGAATAAATTTTATTATATTTAATTTAATTTTCGAAATTGCGAGAATTTAGATAAAATATGCAAATATTTTGTGAAATTTTGAGGTTGTAAACAACCCGTCCCCCTGATGACCAATGCAATTGTTGATTCCGAGCTCATGCATTTTCCCATAAGAATGCATTTGGATTTTGGCCCATTTAGAAGCAAATGACAATATGAAGAGGATGAAAATTTTCAGAGATTTTAATTATATCAGTCATGAACAATTTGTAGTGATGAATTACAGGGGCAATAAACATGCGTAGCACTGTAATAAATTAGTGGAGATCAAGGAGTAACTTTTTATTTATCATTTCGGACTCTTGACAAATTTTACGATTAAAGTTACCAGAATCGGAAGCTGAAAATCTTGCAAACTTACACATTACTTTGAGACATGTTAATAATAAGAGGGAAATTCCATAATGATTCCCATTCTTACTGTTGATTGTAGATTTTGGCCTCGAACTTTGATTAGAAAATTTTTGTTTTCTATAACCTGTCCCGTTGGACTAAACTACGAGGCGATGCGAGATGTTATTTTCTCTATGTACAAATAGGTATACTACATTTAATCCGACATCTATTTTCCCCATTGAGAATCAATGGGAACTTCAGCTAGTTGATTATATATTTTCATTACTGCCATATTCCTGCCTCTCAAATAAACCATTTTATCAGCAAAGAAGCTTTCTGCTGCATCATTCAAGATACAATGCAATAATTCAAGGTGAATTTCCTTGGTGTCAAACCAATTTCAGTTCCAGTTTTGGTCAAACCAATACCAGTTTTCATTATCAATTCTTTGTCTATTGTTGAAGCATCTGTAACTTTGTTTTTTTATCCCTGGGAATACTTTCTTAGGGTTCCAAATAATAAGTTACTAAAAACTATAATATCATACAAAGGAATCAATGAGTTTTGATAAAAACAGATTAAAGAAGCTTTCTAATTTCACAAGGCTCATAATTTTCAGCTGAAAGAAGAAGTGCAGCTTAAAGTATTGCAGAAAAAATGTGAAATCAGAACAAAATTTTTAGATATTTTTCAGGTGTTAAAAATTTGTATTTGGAATCTTATCAATCATCATATTCTTCATAGTTGATTACAGGCATTGAAAAGAATATGTCTACTACTGAGAAAATGAAGCTGCCACTACTTGAGTTTGATCTGAATAGAAAACTAAGAGAGGAAAAGATTCAGAAAGCAGAAATGAAAAGGAAAGAAGAGGAGATAAAAATATTAAATATTATTAAAATGAACAAAAGCAGATCTGAAGAATTATGTAGGGAATGCTGGAGTTCAATGGAAGTGAAAAGAAAATGCATTAAAGTGAGTAACATAAAGCCAAGGACAAAATATTTCTCTCAAAGCAATTGTTTTTATGCTAAGAGGAGCTATCAAAACATATGTTTTCCAGGCCATTAAAGGGAAATTGGAAGTGGAGAACTACACACTGATGCCAGATAAAGCAGACTATGAAGAAAATATAGGTGAAGTGATTGAAAGAAGAGTAATGGAAATAGAGGTCACTTTTAACAAATTATTCACACCATGGATTCCCAAATCACACAGGTACAACTGATAGATACCAAATTGAGCAAGGCTGCTAAGGAATTTTATTAATTTAAAAACCATTTTCATTTTGTTGTTTCAAACTCACTCATGAGTACAGTTTTGGCTTTAAAATGTTTTCAAAGATGCATGAACATGAGCATGTTTCAGAAACAACCAAAATTAAATGTCATTGCCTACTGTCTTGGTAATGAGAATTGCAGTTTTTTTTCATGCATGTATATATTCATGCATATATAATTATTCTAAATGAAACAGAAATCACTTCTCAGCTAAGAATGAATTTCTAAAAGAAACCATCTTCCTTAGTCTACCTACATCAGAAGTTCTCCCTGATGAATACAAGGGCTGCATGCCATGATACTCCTAAATACTGAATGATGTCTCTGTTCCATCGGTCCCTTGGTCTTCTTCTTGGTCTCCTCAGATCTCTTGATATCCAGTTCAAAACCGCTGATGTCCATCGGTTGTCGTTTCTCCTTGCAACATGGCCTGCCCACATCCATTTCAGTGATCTTACCTTATCTATGTCTGACACTCCTGTTATCTTCCTAACCCAGGTGTTGCGTTTCCTGTCTCTTCTTGTGATTCCAAGCATACACCGTTCCATACTTCTTTGTGTAGTCTGAAGTCGCTGGGTTATTGCTGCGTTTAACACCCATGCTTCACTTCCATATGTCAAAACTGGTAGAATGCATTGGTTGAAGACCTTTCTCTTCAAGACCATTGGCATTTTCGACTTCAGAATATGGGCGTTTCTTCCGAAGGCACTCCAGCCTAGTTTCATTCTTCGATTCACTTCATAAATCCTGTTTTTCTCTCCTGTCGTAACCAGTTGTCCTAGATAAGTGTACTCTGAACAAACATCAAGGGGTACCTCTTGTAGTAGGATTGGTACTTGTGCTGCAAAAGAATTATACATTACCTTAGTTTTCGATAAGTTTATCCTGAGTCCTATTTTCTGCCCAGNGCCAATCTATAGGCCCACAGGATATGTGCGAAAATGCCACGGGCCGATCTATAGGCCAGGTGTTTTTGACAGTGACAGTGCAATATGTGTACGAATTTTTGACTAGGATAACATTGGATGTTTTTTTCTGCCATTGCTGAGTGCTTAGTTGCAATGTAAGCTGCAGCACTCTCAACCCACCGTGTATCACAATTAATTTTGAGTTCTGACCTTGCACTTATGGCCATTCTAAGCACTTCCTCGATATCACGTAGGGTTATCCATCTCAAGGGATATCATTCATTTTGTCCATGCAGCATCATTGGCTCTCTTCTCCACTGTAGCTCCTTTTGCTATTGCTTTGAAAGGACCGCAGTAATGAGTTCTCTTTTGTTATAGTTTCTTTCTGACTTTTTTATTTTGTTAAGGATTTAGTCCAAAGGAGTAATAAAAAGAATGGTTTTTCCTTTTTCTATGAAGACACTAAATTCCACTTTCTCTGAGAGATTTTCAGAAAATAAGAATTTCTGCTGCAAAATACCCCGGTATACGCACATGCTTTTATATGGAATATACACGAGGCTCAACTCCATAAAGAATCTAAAAGAAATCCACAACTTTTTCACTCCAGAAGACTTTGTTTACAGATTAACCAACTCATTAATCCTGGCATACCCCGAGCGCTGAGCGTGAGCCAGGCCACTTCACATTTTGAGGGTTTTCTTCAACTGAAGAACTGAAAATGCACATCTATGCTTACAAATGACATAAAAATACACAAAGGAAAGATACAAAATGGTCGAAAAGCTTTTCTAAGTGCATGGGGTAAATCCAATTTCAGCAGCTAAGGGTAGTAGTAGCCAGATTGGATATAACTGATTTTGGCAGCTTAAGGGTTAATAATTACACTAAGCTCTTTTATTAACTCTGTATATTTTCTTTGGGATGTTTATCAATCTTCCATTTCTCTATATCTTAATTATTGTTTCTCCATAGTGAAACGATAACAATTACATACATAGTGAAACAATTGATCTCATTTTCAATTGATCTCTTTATTTATATACTAGTAAACGCCCCCATTAAGCATGACGGGACTTAATTTAGTTTTAAAATGTATCTATTATCGTATATATCTAGTATTTATATATTTGATATTTCTTTTGATACATGATCAAAAAACTGTGAACATGAGAAGTAATATTAGTGAGATCATAAATACATGTGATGCAGCCCACTAGGATTTGACTTGGTAGTAATTGGTTCACAGGTGTAATGAGCTAAACACCTTTGGAATAAACATAGTGATGCTTTCTGGGATTTGCAATGAAATTAAACATCCTCTTCTTGCAGTCAACAAACTTTGAAGGCTAAAAGTTCCCTTTTCATGCAAAGTGTGGGTACAACATTATGAAATGTATCTTTAATTTCTGGAAATATGCATTTTAAAGTCAGTAAGAGAAACATGGTATTTTAAATAGGAGCATTTTCTCAATGACTTTTCCCTAAAAAATCGCAAACAAAAGAATGAGATTGCTGTTGCATCTTTCAAAGGATAAGAAAATATCTCAGTTAATAAATCATGATTTGTATTAAGTTGAAATGGCTGAATAATTTTAAATGTACCACAAGGTAAAAATTTCTCTATAATTGAAAGAATGACAGAAATGCAAATTACTAATTATTAAATGTAAAACGTCTTTTAAAGGAATTGTTTGAAAAGATTATACAATCAAAGCTTCCAAGTTAGTGGCAGAAACCAACAACTTGAGAGGAATATTATACAGGCTACAAAAGTATACTTCTATAAGGTTAACAGAATTGCATCAATACATTTACTAATGGAAAGCTGAATCAAGAAACTGCAATATAGCTTTGCAAACAATAAATTTGGTGATAGTCCTAATGGCTAAATTTTTGGTTCCTCTACAAAATTTGTTTCTGTCAGACATCAAATCTGGTACCTCCTTCAATAAATAAGCAGATAATTGGACATTATACTGGTTCCTATGCTTTTAAATAAAATAGCCTTTCAAAGAAGTTTTTGAAAAATATTATAATACAAAACTAAAATACAATAATAGAAATCATTAATGAATCATTCTTTATGCACTTATAACATCTTGCTTCTTTTTCAGGATTGCAAATCATAAAAAACCCACTATAGTTGATGAAGTGGAGACTAATTCCGAACATGCAAGCATGATGTATCTCCTTAAAAATTTGCCTCAAAAGCAAATTTCAACTCCTGGTACAAGTCATGGAATATTTCTTCATAAATATATGATTTATGACAACATATAAGTCTGATGAGTATCTTTCTTCTTAGGTTCTTCAAAATCATGGATGCAGTTAGAAATAGAAGAAGAGATAAGGAAGAAAAGAGAGGAATGCAAGAAAGAAAAATCATCCATGTATATGGAATTTGAATCAGTGAAGTCTGAGGTAAATAAATAATCCTTACGTTTCTGAATAGATGCAAAACATGAATTGGATCTCTGTTAGTTCATTCATAAAGCCGCTTTAAAATATTATTATTATTAGTAAAAAATATACACATTACAAATGGACAATTTTCCAGTGGCAAGGTCACATATACATAAAAAATAAGAAGAAGAACAAACACCTACACACATCCAATACATACGCAAAATTCCACAGCGCCCATTATGTCCAACAATACTTCACAACTTACAATAAAGAAGTTCAACGCAGAAGTCTTAAGGCAAAAGCTAAAAACGATCATAAGATAAAAAAGAAAACATTATATACATTCAACAAACAAATGATCGTGAAAATCTTGATGTTGTAATTATATTGGTAACATTAATGAAACTTATTTTGGGTATGTCCTTCCATTCCTTGACCAAATTGTTTGTTTGTACTTGGAAAGGGGTTAAGAATATCTTCTGGTATTCATTCCATTCCTGTTTACGAAAGAATATTTCCAAAAGTCATTTTTAGATGGCTCAACATATATCTCGCAGGAATTATCATTTTTACCTATAAATCTTGGGCCTTTTAATCTGTTCTGAATCTCTTTCCAGTTCAGTTTTCCTGTATATGCCTGATACAACCCCATCATTCTATTAACTTGCCTACGAGATTTCAGTGTGTCCCAACCCAATTCTGCAAACATTTCAGTTACGCTTTCATATCTGATAAAAAAACCTAATACGAATCTAGCAGCTTAACGCTGAACTTTTTCTAATTTTGATAAATGTGACTCATGATATGGATCCCAGACTTTAGAGGCATATTCTAATATCGGCCTGACCAATGTGTTATATTCCAGTTCCCTTGCTAGTCTCGTATTATCCTGAAGATTTCTCATGACAAAATATAGAGTTCTGAAGCCTTTCGTAACAATATGATCGATTTGCAATCCCCAATCTAAGTTCCTACTTATGTGGATGCCTACATAATTGAATAATTTAAATGGTCAACCTGAGTCAGAAGGGATCCATCAACTTGATACACATGGGATATACTCACCCTCTTTTCGGTGAAGTGGATTTATTTACTTTTTCCCGAGTTAACAATCATTTTGTTTTCTTTCACCCAGTTTATGAACGGATCCATGTTGTCTTGTAGTAATTCGTGGTCTTTGTCATCATTCATCACTCTATAGATGAGGCAATCATCAGCAAAAAGTCTTATTCGAGATTTAATGGTGTTTGGAAGATCATTGATATATATAGGAATAATAAAGGCCCCAGCACACTACCTTGGGGTAAGCCTGAGGTCACTTCTTTTTCAACTGATAAACTGTCACATATTATAAAGTGCATTCTTCCATCAAAGAAGGCACCGATCCATGAAACTACTATCTAATATTCCAAGATCCTCTATTTTCCTTAACAGTAAGTGGTGAGGTACTACATCGAAAGCTTTAGAGAGGTCAAATAATATTCCGTCAGCTTCTCCCCCCTTGTCTAATGTTTCAGCAATGTCTTGGCAGAACCCTAGAAGTTGTATTTCACAGGAATATCCTTCTCTAAAACCAAATTGGGCATTTGAAAACCAACTTTTATTTTCCAGGTGGTCCCGCGTGTAATCCACAATTAAATTTTCCATTAGTTTACAAACGACAGATGTTAAGTTTACTAGTCTGTAGTTACACACATCTGTTCTATTTCCCAACTTATATATAGGGACTATTACACTTGTTTTCCATTCTGACAGAAGGCAGCTATTAGATAATGATATATTAAATCTAACAACAGAGAACCCTGCATTCATAGAATTGGTTTCCTTTAAAATGTATAATAAAATTGGAAATAGGTCAGCCAAAATAAGTAATGGCATAAAATCCATAACACACAATGATGTTTATGATAATGGACGTATGTTGTAATATCATTGTTAATGTGATCTTTAAGTAAAACTGGAGAGATTTATGAGAACATTTTCCAATAACAAAGTAATAAAATGACAACTATCCAACACATGACAGTAGTAAATGCATATAATACTCAGATGATAGGCATGTTTCATAATAAAAATATATATTCCTTCACCCCTAGGGAATTAAATTTTTCTAAATAGCTATATTTGTTGTATTTCCAAATTGACTCCAAAAGGTCTCCTTTCTTTTTCTACTTAGAAAATTGGCTGATGTTTAATGATTGAATAATGAACTTAAGATTTGACACTAATTTCTCTTGCACAATGCCATGAGTTGGTGTTTGGAATACTTTGTCCCAAGGTTAAACTAAAGTTCTCTTCAGGTGAATTTCCTGGAGCCCTTTTACTTACCTACCTACTTCTACCTTCCTGTACTTAGTCCAAGATCTCAGTTGTTGATTTTCTTAGAGTGCTGGTTGATTTGTTGGGTTAATATATATATATATA
>KZ309417.1:197857-215196 GCA_000376725.2 Ladona fulva | reverse complement strand
ATATATATATATATATTGTAAAGAAATTCCCCTTCTTTACGTAAATAGTTAATAGTTAGATGGCCCCACGTTGGGCGCCAAATGTAAAGAAATTCCTTAACTAGATATATAATTAGATGGCCCCACGTTGGCGCCGATTGTAAAGAAATTTTCCTAACTAATATACTTCGGGCCCCTCGTTGGCGCCGATTGTAAAGAAATCTCCTTAACTAAAATATAGTTAATTGCCCCACGTTGGGAACCAAAATGTAAGGAAATTTTCCTTACGTAATTATTGCCGTGGTATTAAAAAAAATCTTATTGATTCTGGTACCTATCATGTCCCCGTGGAGCGCAGGTCCTAAAAATATTCTCAGACAAACAGTACAATTTTACAGAACAGGTCCTTGATAGGATTTTATTTGATCTTTTAATTACGAGTTATGGTCTATGCTCCTTATTTACACACACATAATGAAACTGAACAGAGGTGATAGACTTAAGCAGAACGTATTTAGAGCGTTCTCCTCCTGTGATGATCAAGGGCTCCGGGCGGTCCTGAGGTCCTTCCTCGATCCCGCGGTTGCGGATTGCCGATTCTCTTCTAACAGAGGTCTTCGTAGACTGTGGTCGTTTCCAGACTGTCGATGGAGTTCCGATTGAGGTCTTTCGTAGACTCTGGTCGTCTCCCGACTGTCGATGGAATTCCGACTGAGGTCCTTCGTAGACTGTCTCTGACTGTGATCTGCTCCTACCTACTCCTACCGCTCTCTGCTTGTCTCCTCACTGTCTCTGACTTGAATGACTGTCGTCTTTGACTTGACTCCTCTCCTTCACTGTCCTCCTCCTCGCGCCTTCGGTCGCGAGGAAAGGTTTTTTGCTCCTTTAGCGACGCCCTTCCGGAACCACAGTTAATAACACTCCACTCGCGCGTCGCGTATTTCCGCGGACGTTCAAACGCACTTGATGCGTTTTACACAAACTCACCGCGTAACTTAGAAAAATCATATAACACATAACATTCACACACTTATTGGTTAACAAATTTAATTCTTTAGGCAAAAAAAACAAATAGAAAAAAAAACATTTGTGACATATGCATTTTGTTAAACATAATTTTTCTTAGTAAAATAATTTGTGCGGAACAAAAAAATACAGCTGCAACAATCATTCCATTCAAACACAAAATAAAAGAACACTTTCGAAAATAAAATAAACACAAAACATGTAGCGTCATCACAAAGTACCGCTACAATATACTGTCTGAATATTAAGTTGTGATGTTTCTTAGCAAAATATGCTTCTACATTCATCAATTTGTATCCAATTCACTTTCCTGACCTCTCGAACTTGAATTATTCTACAAAGGAATTAAACTCTCCTGTGGAAGTCACCTAGTAAAACGATCAGAAATTGAGTATCTGCCAAAGTTTTGCTCTTTAACATTTATATGTAGTATGTACAAAGCAGATTACACGTATCTACAAGATCTAAAGCACAATGTGAAAATCACAGGTCATTTCTGAATATTAGGTTTAGTAAAGTAATTATTATACTCTAAGTACCGTAGTGGGGAGTCACCTGTATCTAGATAGAATAGAAGATAACGAGGAAACTGTTTACCACTGCGTCAAACGGATCTAAATGATACACTCAACGATTGGTTCTTTGTTAAAATAAGAAACAATATTTTCCAATTTTAACTAACATTTTCTAGTTTCTCAAGCAAACGCGTTAACCGTGCCGTGAAATATCCAACACGCCTCTTCATTTCATTGACGACTCCTAATTAGTCTAATACGATCTTATGATTTAATGGCCAATTTAAACTTCCCTAAGGGACTGTAACTTATGTGGGACAGTTAATAAAAATGATGAAAAGTACTACTAGTACCCTACTACGCAGCGGCTAGCGTTATCTGTGGCACCGATGTGTTACTAGTTACTCAAATTTCAAATTGATGAATTTTAGGTAGATTTTGCGTATGAGGAGAATATATAAGGATTCCCCCATTACCAAGTGCTAACGGTCTTGTAGAGAGAGGAAGAGCAGGTAATGGGTTCAGGGCACTCCATTGTCCTAGGGGTAGGAAACTATCCCTAAAAGCGGAAGATATTCATTGTGAAGACAACGGTATAGGAATACAGAAGGCAACTGAAAACCACTGAATTAAAGTTCAAAAGGATATTTTTCCTGCATTACACCACTGCTAAATGTTCCGGAGGTAAAATAGCTTCCCATTCGGATCTCCGGGGGGAGCAACAAAAGGAGCGCCATCAAAAGAAAAAAAAGAGATTGTGAGTAGGAACATGGAATGTAAAGTCAATGTTACAATCTGGAAAGATGGAAAACCTTAAAAGATAGATGAAAATGAATAAGATGGATGCAATAGGACCGAGCGAAGTGAGGTGGGATGGACAAGGGGACTTAAAGAGTGGCCATGTGATTAGATATTTTAACAGTGGCATTAGACGGTTCAGTGGAGGGAAAGAAAAAGAGAGGAAGAAGGAGAATTAAATTGGTGGATGAGGTGAAGAGCAGCTATATTGAGATAAAAGAGAGGGCTCAGAAGACGATGGAGACAGCAGTGGCGTACGGGACATCAGGCAGAACACCAGCTGATGATGATCATGACAGTGTTTTTCGTGTTCTCTTTCTTCTCTTATGGCGAAGGTGGCGGTGATTTTGTTTCTTCAACTATCTTGTTCAACTCAAGTAGCAACCTCTGCGGGATTCATTAGCCACCCGTTTCAGTTGTAATGTTGGCGTTATCATTTTCTTTGTCTTTTCAATTTCGAATTCTATTTGATAATTCAGAAGGAAATTAGAATTTTTAACAAAACAGTAAACGTCACTCTCAGTTGTACCGATGAGTGCATAAAAACTTAATCAGTGCGGATAGCATAGTATGAAGGACACGCGAGGAAACTGTTGTGCGAGACATGTGGCTGTAAGAACATTAACACTGTAAGATCGGCCTCTACTTTCTTAAGTACCGTATGACTTACCCATACCCGTAGCGGCCCACGCTTTGCGGATTTGGAAGTAAAGCAAATGAATGGATAATGCCAGTTATAAAAGTTAAGAAAACACGGCCTTGATTCTAAATGTAAAAACGTTGATGGAAATGTTGAGTATATTAGATGAGGAAAAGATAGCAACTCTAATATTTTCTTCATCAATACAAGTTGACTTAAATTGCAACTTAAAATCGTGAAACACGTATATATGACTTCGGATACATATTTTCACAGCAGCATCAATATTATGGACCTCTGATTCACTAATTATCCTCCTAAGCTCTTAAAAGATACATTCGAGTCTATAGTACGTTGTTCGCGCCAATGCGCGTTTTATTTCCATTCAAATCTCCCTCCTAACCCTTCCTACCTGGCGCAAGGAATTATGGGGGTTACAAGGGGGAATACCGGCGAGAGTCACTACTTCACTAAGACTAGGAGACGATTCCACAAAAAGGAGCACTTCGGTAAGCGCCGTCCTTCCCTTGCTTCTCCTCCTTCCTGCCATTACTTTCTCCCCCTCTTTTTCTTTCTTATTAAATATGGTTACTTCCTAACCGAGGATTGAATCTCGTGTCAGAAAAGATTTTGTTATTTCTATTCTGTTATTGGTAAGCACGTGTTCCTTTTATAATTTCGCCCCTATCGAGTTTCTTAACAAACGGTTATTAATTGTGGATAAAGTGCACCACTTTTCGCGGTCAATTTGAGGAAAAGACCTTCCGAGACTTTGTTTTACAGATTGTATCAAGGATTCCTATATGGAGGTATTTAGTTTTCCCTTCTATTTAGAATATATTATGAACTCGACGCAGCGGAAATGACTGACGATGGTTACAGGACGGAGGTGGAGGTCTTACAAAGTAGTGACGGCTGCTTGGGTTGAAAAAAAAGAAAGGATTACCCTAAAACGATGACGAATGCTATCTAATAGCAGAAGTGAAAAAAAAATTTGATTTGGAATGTTGGATTAATTTGGATTAGAACCCTTAACCTTTAAACTTGAAATCGGATACGATACCACTGCACCACCGGAACCGTACCGGTGACTTAAAAAAATACTAAATTTCAACTAATCATGCCGTATTTCCTGCCGAGAATTTGTGTTTTATAGCAAAAATCGTTGAAATTGCATACCAAATCTCACACTTCCGGTGCTTTTCCTTAGCTGAAATTACTGTCTCTCATTTCGACCTCTTTTATTATAAAATAATATGCTTCTGATGGGCAATTGGCAGTGGACTATTGCTACACTCTACTCATGTTACACATACAGTTGATAGTATCCTTTTACTTTTTGGGTAGAGCTGATCCTGTGGAATCATTCCTTGTAAAGACAACGAAGATAACCTCTAAGGTTATTGAGCGATCCGATTCCTCCTTACAATCCCTGCGTTCGTTGTTACAAATGTCATTGTTCGATGTCAAACTTTTGAGTGCTCTCTGAATCGGTTCAAAACACTAACTATACATTCAAATAGGAAGTTTGTTAATGCCAATTATAACTTTTTCAGAAAATAGTTGATCATTATTTTATAAATCGCAAATGATATTTCATAAGAAAAGTATAAAGTGGTAATCATTTCAAACCCTTTCACGTGAAGATAATTAACTTTCTTAAATCAGGAGAATTGATCGAAAAAAAAAACGATTCATGAAAGAAAAAAATAATTGCAGGGTGATGTCAGAATCATCGTAAGTCAAAATAAACATTAATGCAATGAAATTCAGATAGGCAAATAATTATAAAATAATGTGTGACTACAGAAAAAATCACATTCTTGATGTAATCTCAGCTAGAAATCCATGATGTACTACTTAGTTGGACATGAAAATCGGATATTTTCCTTCAGTTAACAGTCCGAGAAGTTGGCCACCCTGCTTCCAAATAGTTTATAAACTTATATTGGATCACAAAGAATTTCGAAAATTTATACAAAGAAAATCTGTGCTCAGGAAATCTCTTTATTTATAAGTACAGCAAGGGCATGACCTCCAGATACGTTCCGAGGGTTGGCAGCCCTGCCTTATGATGTTGGTACCTTTGAAATGAATTCATAATTGTACAAGAAAGATAATTGCAACTAACAAGAGGAGCGTCTCAGATTTTTTCTGGGATTTTGATGAAACTTTTTGTGGTGGTAGTGGTAGTAGAGCAATGAAAAAGCCTAACGGCTTTCGTGTGAATGGGCCTTAGTTTCGCTGCAATAATTTATTGAAAATCGGTAATCTGAGCATAGGCAACCCCNGGAGCCGTTTCCACGTGGATGACATTTGGTTGAGACCGATTCGCGAATTATGCGGAGAAATAAAATGGATCTTTAAATAGTTAAGAAAGTACAATCGACCTGAAGCAGCCGACACGTCGGCTGCTTCAGGTCCGTCGGTTCAGGTACGGTAGCGTTGGCGAAACGTCCTCAATCGAAGTGTTATTCTCCTGGCACACCCAACTATCGCTGTCAAACAGCCACATTCGCCATTCTTCTTTATTCAGCCATTTTTGCTTCTTTCAATATTTTTTCACGTTAGCTAATTCTCACCACTCCACCCAAGTTTACTTCTTTCTATATACCATCATGGATATGGTATATATCTTTCTATATACCATCTTGATGTCATGGATGAAAATTAACAAAGACTAACTGCACAGTTGCGAACAACGGAAGAAATATGATGAAAAGAATACGATTTGAAAGTATATACAAAGAAAAATAAATTTGAGGTTTGCTGCATATATATATACAGAATAACATGAATGTACTATAAAACTGGGAAAGGATAGAGTAAGTATGTACAAGGGTTCCTTCCTTGGGCAGTAAAATTACTAAAGAAGGGACGATTAATGGAGACAATTTAAGCAGAATTGTACCAGTAAAAGGCTGCATTTAATAGTAAATATGAGATGTCGACTTTCAAAGAAATGGATCGGGAAATAAGAGAAAGATTACCGAGATTCTGCATTTTTGCATTATATGGCTTTGGAAAGTGAGGATGAAGGAATCCTTCGAAATGTGATGTTACAGGAAAATAAAATTCACAGTCATGCGCGAGGTCTTGTGGAAATCCATCATGAAGCATGAACGTACAAGGACTCTCTTAATTCTACCACATGAAAATGTTTAAAAATGCGATGGATTGATAAAATTAGTAATGACGAAGTGTTAAGGAGAGTTGGGGAAGAAAGACTGTTTTGGAAATGTGTTTTTAGATATATCCCACCTATTATCCCGATTTTAGAAATTATTCTACGCAAGAACAAACCCATCTAGTACTGGTTACTGAGTTACTCTTTCACTAAATTCACTAATTCAGTCAATCTACCGTAGTCGCCTACAAAAGAGCACTTACAACGAATTAAGCATCGGGATATTTGCATATCGGAGATGCAGCCACTTAATTCTTTACTATATTTCCTTTCTAAATTACAGCCGTTGATACGGTCTGTGATGGACCTGATATCGCCGCCAACCGAGACGAATCATTCGATAATATTGATTTGGAACTGCGGTTCCAAAAGTCCGCGAAATAATCCGAAGGGGTTTGAGAGGGGGTGAGAGAGGTAAAATGAGGTACTTAGTGCTCCGGAGGTAATACATTCATGCAGCATTCATGTTCCATGCAACATTCAATAATGTTTAAAAATAAACGAGATATAACTGTTAGTGTTTAAATTGAAGTACAAATCAATTTATTTAATTAATTCATGAAACTAAAAAAATCTCTTTTTCTACCGAAGAACACCATGTCAACAACCACCGATTGCGGCAATATGAGGTTAGTCTATACACATTCTATGAAAATGTACTGCTTCTTGTCACCTACTGCACATCCTTCAAAGCACTGAATCGATTCTTCGGTAGACTGTTGGTATAAATACCCTAAGTATAGACATTTAACGTCGGAAGCCTCTGATGAAAAAAAATTCGACCGCTTTCGCTTATTATTTATTTCGTTGCTCATTTTGCCGTTTATTTTAATTATTGAATGCATTTTATGCACGTCTTAACCTACAAAAATAATAGAACAAGTTAAGGGAACTGTGGCGTAAGATGGATTGCCACATAATGCCTCACACACAAAACCTCGGCTTGCCTCTATAACGCGTAGGTGGGTTTTTATTGCTCATCCTTGAATAAGAGTAATTATTAACTATGTAAATTAACTGCTAATAACACTTTTACGCAGTAAATGCTGCAACCACCCAAAGAGAATATCCAGAAGAAATTACGCCGCGTAAGAGAATAACTCGGATAAAAGGTTAACTAATGACTCAACACGGATGCCCCTTATAATAGAGCTTCTTCTTTATCTTCCCTACAAATGCTGACCTTCTTCACTAGGTTGTAGGACTAACATAGCAAACTACACTGTCTTGCTCCATTACCCCGTCATGACCCACTCTCCCCTATAAACATCCAACCAATTATTTTCAGTAATTTCGTTATAATAGCCTGTTAAAAATAATCTATTAAAGCAAGCAAGTACTTACGTTACCCTCGCTCTGTATAATATTTCAGGACATCTTTTGGAGTTCGTGAGACATAATAAATACCTAGGAGTTACACTCAGTGATAATTTTTCCTTCAAAGATCATATGCGAAGCGTAATAAGAAAGGCGAATGGGATTCAAATGTTAGTCAGTAGGATTCTGAAGGGATGTTCATCGAGAGTAAAGGAAATAGCGTACGTTTCCCTAATTCGACCTCTCCTCGAGTATTGCTAAGCAATTTGGGATCCTCACGATGAAGGATTAGACTCCAATCTAGAGATGGTTCAACGTAGAGCGGTTTGTCAAGGGAGATTTTAAATTCGACATTTGTGTTTAGGCTATGATAGAATCCCACGGATGGACTACGCTTAGGGACAGAAGACTTGATTACCGACGTAAGCTTTTCGAAAGATAATCAATACAGATCTTTATAGCTGATATTGTTATTCCAGTTAGCAATGTGCAACAGTGGGATGCAGACGTCCTTTCTCACAGTATATGCCAAATAAGCCAGATAAATTCGGGATAAAGTACTGATTATGACTAAAGATTTCACATCTGTTAGATCCCAGTACTCTATCCCGAATATATTGGCTTATTTGGCATATACTGTATGAAAGGACATCTGCATTTCATTGGATATATTTGTTCATCGGTCGTTACACTTTCGCCTGGATTGTAGCAGGCTCGAGAATTTGTAATGAATTTATTCCAAGGTTCAGAGGCCAAGGCAAATTTATCTTCTCTTAAAACATGACTCCGAGTTACTCTAGTATCAAATCGTAAATGTTTCATGATGTTCAAGAATCGATCCCTGGGCATAGTGCTAGAGAATACTTTAGAGCCACTGTTTTGTCTCAATAACTTTTTATTATGTGTATGTTTCTTTCAATATTTCTTACACGACAGCATTTTCAATTATTTCCTTTGAAATTTTGGATACTAATAAACAAAGTCAAAATGTATAAAAACTCCAAGCTAAATATTTTTATGTAATACTCAAAAAAAGGATGAAAATAGTAAAGAAAATGATAAAAGTTGATAGTATAAATCTTTGAATTGATAGCCCTGCGTTGTCGTGTAGAAAAACAAATAAAATTCCATTCTCAATAATTCCATGATAAATTACTTAGTTGGACATGAAAATCTAATATTTTCCTTCAGTTAACAGTCCGAGAAGTTGGCCACCCTGCTTCCTAATAGTTTATAAACTTTTATTGGATCCCAAAGAGTTTCGACAATTCATCCAAAGAAAATCTGTGCTCAGGAAATCTCTTTATTCATAAATACAGCAAGGACATGACACCCTATATGAAGATCAGTTCTGCAGATTGTCATCCATGCCTTTTGAAGTTGGTAACTTCGAAATGAATTCATAATTGCACAAATAAGATAATTGCAACTAAGTTCGAGATATCAGCTCGAGATTTATCTGAGAAAATAATTGTAGGAAATTTTAAAATTATCAACATTAATAAGTTGGTAACCCTGCTAAGAAGTGGATTTTATAAATTAACAAATGCCATATACCGATTTGGTGTGGCCAAAAGCCGCATATTAGAAATTTTCATTACAAGATTCGAATAGTTTTTCCACCCTCGTTTTTGTATGAGATTTGTTCCTGAGAAAGAATGAGTGCTTTTCTATGTTTGACCTCAGATGGAATAGCATTTTTTATTAAAACATGACTGACTTTTATCAATGCATTGGACCTACTACTACATATTTCTAAGGCATGAGGTTCATAGGTCTAGTTTTACCATGAAACATTTTCTAGAATATGATACCGTACATTTAGGACATCGGTCAGCGTTTTGTTTAATAAATAAAAATTTAAACAAATGGCATGGTAAAAAACCTCATAATTGTTTAGCTAAAGGTCCATTCTTGAAGAACTGCTAAAAATTTGGCTTATGAAAGGCAAATATGTATTTAAAAAGGAATTAAGAATTCTAGGGGTCAAATCACCCCTTCCCATATTTCTAGGTAGGGCAAAACTCCCATCCTCCTAGTGTCAAGTACTCATCTGGCACGCAATCAGGTACCTACACATGAATTTTTCATATTTAGTTATATTATTAGTGTGGTTTTATTTCATTCACTCATATGGTTTATGTTACATGATATTGGGTATGCTTTTTCTTCTCTTTGTTTGAAACCAAAGTGGCAGCATCCTGTGACTTTCTTTCTTCCTGAATTGTCCAATCCAGCTGCTCTATTCTGCTGTATTCATTGTCCAATGGATCACATTGCTATCTTGGTCATGTAATTTTGCCGGACTTGCAAATTTTGAGATCTATCTTCAGTTGTTGCTTTTTTCCAGTTCTTCGCTTAGTTTTCCCTTAAAGCTAAGATTGTAACCCACTAATAATTAAATTCAAAGTAATAATTTGAGTATTTCAAATAATACACCATTTGCTGCTCAGAATTAACATGACAGTATAGAAATTAGAAAGTATGCCTCAACTAGGTCATAGAACAAATTAGAATATTAAAGAAATATCATGAAACATGCATATATAAGTATATCCAAAACTTGTAAGTTAAAAAAAAAAGCTTGTTGAATTCAAGTGAAACGACATGACTCTGCCAATTAATAATGTATTTGGATAACTTATGGTACTTCCAAAGCAAATTAATGGATCAGAAATATTTTACTTATTTTTCAGTCCAGAGAAAAATGTTCAAGGTGTCATCACAGTGACTTATTACATTTAACTTTTCCCTATTTTCCTGTTCATTTCTAGCCTTCTTTTGATGCAAATTGCCAGAATTGCTTCTCTTGTTCCTTCTTGGAAACCAAACTGATCTTCTCCAACCTCAACTTTCTTTTCAATTCTATTCTTTATTATATATAAAATTATCTTAGAAGCATGTGACACAATTGATATTGTTCTGTAATTTGCACATTTGCACATGTTTTTCCTGCCATTGGTAACAAAATTTTTACTTTTTCCAAAATCTTTGGGAATATCCCTATTAAATAACAGTCTACTATCATATAAATTATTTATCATAAAAAGTCTTTATCTTTATTATCTTAAAAATTCTTATCTTTCATTGTATTTCCAAGGTTTTTAATAACTCAGCAGGAATATCATCCACTCTTGTTGCTTACTTAACATTTTATGTTTTGTTTGTAAATTCAAATTCCCTAAATCCACTACTTCGGCCTTGACTTTGTGGTAGCTATTCATGATGAAAAGAATAAGAAACGTGTATAAGTGTTTTCTTATTCTTTTCTTTAAATTCCCTCTTCATAATCAGTGGACCAATAGCTGGTCTTCCTATACTTTTGATACTGTTTCCTGTGCTATCTTCTCCATGATATAAATCTTCTATGTATTCTATACAATGATAACTTACATCCTCATAATCTATCAATAACCTTCCATCTTTATTTTTTAACACCATTTAATGACATTTTTTGATCTTATTCATGACTGACATTTGTACAATTTTACTTTCTGATAGATCTTGTAAACCTTTCTTAATAAGCTCCTCCAGTTCAATTCTTTTAGCCATCTCTCCTTTTCTACTCTGCATTTACCTTATTCCTCACTTTCCTATGTTCTTCCACATCCTTCTTTGCTCTCAGTTTATTTCTCTTTTTAATTAATTTGAAAATTTGTTGTTCTTCCATGGTTTCCTAGCTTAAATGTTTTTCTTGCTGAACACTTTGTCAGCCAATTCTGGCATTCCTTGTTTTATTTAATTCCACTTCATCTTTTCCTCTCATTTCTCAGATATTTCATTTGACATTTTTATAGCCTCTTAATTTCTTCATCCTTCAAATTTTCCAATGGCTACCTATGTTTTGCAAATCTTTTATTAATTTTCTTAAATTTTATGTTACACCTCACTATGACAACTTTGTGATCACTCTCCACATCAAGACCTGGGTAACTTTGGCTGGATTTAATTTGGTTTCTGAATCGATGCTTTACAATAATGTTATCAATCTGATACCATTTTTGTTTAACTGGTGCTTCTCAGGTGTGTCTTCTTCTCAATGGAACCTCAGAAACCTATTTGTGGTCACCATATTTTGTTGTTCATAGAATTCCATTAAGAAATCTCTGTTGTCATTGATATTTCTGAAACTATACTTTCCTGCAACCTTTGAATTGCTGTATCTGCCAACATTAGCATTGAAATCTCCCATTGTAATGATATTATGTCCTTCTTTTGTCATTCTTATCATCCCTTCAATGTAATTGTACATTTTCTCTTTATCTTCTTCATTCACTCTCGAAAGTACACTTGTATGATTACCAGATCTGTGGAAAAACTTCTAATTTTTATCATCATCAGCATTTCATTTACCAAGTGATAATTGGATACTTGTTTTGCCCACTTGCTATTTACCACTACCTCCTCTCCGCTTCTTCCACTCTTCTCACCTCAACTACATATTATTTTGTACCCATTCCTCTGAAACTCTCCATTTCCTCCCCATCTGGTATAAAACACACCTAATATGCTATTACCCAGACTATTTTGACAATGGGTCATTACACTTTGACAATGACTCATCGTATTTTGATATTCATCCATTCTATTTCGGAAATGGTTCATTTAGTTTTGACAGTGCTGATTTCCATCTCCTAACTTTAGAAATTGAAGGATATTGTGAAAATTTGTATTAATTGAAACTGAATTGTTTGAAATCTGCCCAAATTGTTTACTCTACACATTAGTTAAAGATTTTTCTTATTTGTAAAACGTAAAAATATAATTCCAATCCTTAATTACATGAGAATCGTTTATCCGAAACCTCTTCCAACAGCAAAAATTTCCAAAAATACTTTAGACGCATTTATATAAAACAACTTCCTTTCAAAAATTCAACATTCAAGATTGTCATAATCATTGTCTTTATTTTCTTGTTGAAGATATAACTACCTGATAAAAATAACCCCTTAACTGGGGTAAGAGTCTATAGAAGCGCCTCGATGTCACTCGCCAGGCGGGGAGCACATCTATAGACGTGCCTTTCGAATTAATCCCTCGCTCGATGGGGAAAGCGTTTTAGGACGCCAAATCTTAATCCTAGTCCTTCTTGTTGGTTCTGCCATCTTATGAGATCCTTTATTACTTTGTGTTTCTTTCAGTTCTCATTTGATTCGTCTTCACACATGGTATGGTCTTCCCCAAAATTTCGACCTTTCAGGGTAATAAACCACCCAAAGCTATGTTTTTATTCTTTACTGTTATTCTCGAGTTTTTCTGGAGGAGTATGAGCTCACAGAAATTGTTTAAAATAAGTCTTGTGTTAAATTAATTATTGAAGAAATTCTCGGAGAGTTACAAACCGGATGCTAAAATTTCTATTGACAAAAGTTTACTTTAATGGGAAGGGCAGTTGCCATGGAAAGTTTTTATTCCTAAGAAAATATCTCATTTTGGAATGGAATCCTTTAAACTTTGTGGAACATTATCATATATACTGGAAAGGATGCTGATTTATTAAATGTAATAGAAGGTGTTGATTTGAAAATCTTTACTAAGCCTACAAAAATAGTACTACATTTATCAGAAAAGCTTCTGAATAAAGGGTATTTGATAGGCTTTGCTAATTATTATAGCAGCCCTGACATGTTTGATTTACTTACTATACTATAAACAGATGCTGTTGGAACTGTCTGTTGAAATCACAAGGAGATTCCAAAAGATGTAACAAATTCAAAATTGCAAAAAGGAGAAGTTGTTGTGGCATTCCAAAAAGAGTTGATGGTGTTGAAAAGGAGAGACAGAAATGTTTATTCATGATGAAAAAATGAAGTCTGTAAAAGAAAGAAAGTGTGGTATGTGGACCTCTCTGACCAATATATGATATTCTATAGTGTAGCTAAGAAGAGAATGAAGAAATACTACCAAAAATATTCCAGCATCTGCTTGATTTGTGCGCATATACTTTGAACACATACGTTATCCACAAAAATGGAGGGAACCACAAAAATCTTACGTTCAGGATGGAACTTATAAATTCAATAATAACTAAATATGGAGCATCTTGTAAAGATAAACAAGAGAGAAAGAAGTTGTTGACCATAGATAAGCCCTTGTAACTTACTGGTCGCCATTTCCCTGATTTGAATTCTCCTTCAGCATCCAAAAAACATGGACATAAACTATGTGTAGTCTCATAAGAAACGAAAAGAAACTATTTATAAATCTAAGGATTGCAATGTCCTTCTGTGTGCTCCTTGCTTCCGGGCATACCATGCAGAAAAGGACTACTGACATTCAGTGCAACCAGCATGTAATGTAAATTTTGTATGGTGCAAATGTAGTGTAAGTTGTGTACAGTGTAAATATATACACCTTGATGTAGGAGATCCCACAGAAAAATAATTATCTGGTGAGTACTGCATTTACTTTCAGCATTCATTTTCGTACAATATTGTGCGAGATATTTTTACAAAGGATTTCAAAGCAGTAGTAAAGCAGTCGTAATAATTGGTTTTGGTAAATGTCTCTATAAATATAAAATCTCATATCAATATAGAATGTATAATATAAACAAATTATCACAGAGAGGAGAAGAACGGCCTGGAATATAGCAGCCTAGCCTAGCGTAAGTGCTAAACTTTTAGTTTTTTGTTTTTAATTGTGGGAAGAATTATGGAAGTACTTAGCTTGACTCATAATTTGCATGTGCCCCATGAATATATGCAATCAAACAATTGTTTAATTCTTTGTTCTCCTGGAAATTTGCATTTTTAAATTANTATTATTATCTAGCCCTATTTGTTTCCTGAATTATATGATTCTTAACTACTCTGCACATTTTCCCCATATTAAGAATTAACCCTGTTTCATTTCCAAAGTTAATCCTATTTATTACATTTTTCTGCCCTTATTTATATAATTTTATTTCCCATAACAAAGTCAGGATATGTATGGAACACTATCATATATACTGGAAAGGATACTGATTTAAAAAATATAATAGAAGATGTTGATTTTAAAAATTCTACAAAGCCTCCAAAAATAGTGCTAAATTTATCAGAAAAGCTTCTGAATAAAGGATATTTGATAGGCTTAGATAATTATAATAACAGCCCTGAACTTTTTGATTTACTAACTATACTATAAACAGATGGAACTGTCTGTCACAATTGCAAGGAGCTTCCCAAAGATTTAACGAATATAAAATTGCAAAAAGGAGAAGTTGTTGCAGCATTCTGAAAAAAGTTGATGGTGTTGAAAGGAGAGACAGAAGAGATGTTCTGGTGATGATGCTTAGATAATTATTATAGCAGCCCTGAACTTTTTGATTTACTTACATCTTTGAAAATGGATGCTGCTGGAACTGTCTGTTGCTAACACAAGGAGCTTCCAAGAGATCTGATGAATACAAATTACAAAAAGGAGAAGTTGTTGTGGCATTTCGAAAAAATTTGATGGCGTTGAAATGGAGAGACGAAATAGATGTTTA
This sequence comes from Ladona fulva, assembly GCA_000376725.2. Lineage (NCBI taxonomy): Eukaryota > Metazoa > Arthropoda > Insecta > Odonata > Libellulidae > Ladona > Ladona fulva. Next base: position 200,263 of record KZ309417.1, on the reverse strand, counting down.
TAAGCTAGCAGCATTCACGATGCAAAAAATGAAGTCCGTAAAAGAAAGACAGGGAGGAATGAAGATGAAACCAGAGGTTTGCATTTATTATAATGATGCAATGGGTGGAGTGGACCTCTCTGAAAAATATATGATATTCTATAGTGTAGCTAGGAAGAGAATGAAGAAATACTACCAAAAAATATTCTAGCATCTGCTTGATTTGTGCGTTTTCAATGAATACGTTATCCACAAAAAATTGAGGGAGCCACAAAAATCTTACGTTCAGGATGAAACTTATAAATTCAATAATAGGTAAATATGGAGCACGAAAAGAAACTTTTTATAAATCGAAGGATTGCAATGTCGCCCTGTGTGCTGCTCCTTGCTTCTGGGCATACCATGCAGAGAAGGACTACTGACATTCAGTGCAACCAACACGTAATGTAAATGTTGTACGGTGCAAATGTAGTGTAAATTGTGTACCGTGTAAATAGTTTAAATATATACACCTTGATGTAGGAGATTCCTCAGAAAAATAATTATCTGATGACGATTGCATTTACATTCAGCATTCATTCGCATAAAATATTGTGCAAGATATTTTATAAAGGATTTCAAAGCAATAATAAGTAATAATAAGTTTTGGTAAAACTATGGCATGAAATTATGAGCAAATCAAAATTGATATGTGAAATGTAACTTTTACTTGCTGAAAAATTTTTGGGCATACACTACCAAGGTATTGTATGCTGCTATGTGCCAAAAGCATGACACCCACGTGCCTCCAACGGAGTCCCAAACACTTGAATGTCCTGTAAGAGTCATAAAAGGGACAGCTGTAAAAGGGCACAAGGCAAGAGAACCTTGAAAGGACTCTTATTCCCCAATGCACTAAGATCACCGTTATACAAATACCATGCACAAATGTTCGAGATCAGTTATCCCAGCTCCCTCAGAACAAAATCTTTACAGGAAAACGGGTAGGTGTGACTTTGCACAAGATGGTGAGTACCCAGGAAAAATCCCATTGGGATTTTTCCTGGGTGCGCACCGTCTTGCGCAAAGTCACCCTTACCCGTTTTCCTGTGTTTCCAACCTGAAGGGGGTATCCTTTCCATCACTTTGTGTGGCCGGTGCCTCTATGAAGCCGTGACTGTGAATGATGCCACCATGTGGACGAAATTGCAAAGTTCTTGCTCACAAAGTCTCCCGAATGGTTTGAAGAAATATTCTGTCAGGATAGCTCAAAGGACAGAGCATCCGACCGGCAATTGGAAGACCTGGGTTCGATTCCCGGTCCCGTCAGACTTTTTTCATGTCCATTCTTCCTTGGGNACACTCCTTGGCAATAATCAGGGTGAAAATTGTCATAAAAACAACAGAAACACAAATACTTATTGCACCATGAACATCTCAAAAAACATTGCCTTCCACAAGCACAATTTAATCGTTTAACATAATCCGGAAAGCATACCTGACGCACATTTTGAAAAATATTTCTTGTCTCTGCAAGCTTTGACGCGTACCAGGCATACTGTATCATATCCGTAAATCTTTGAGAAGACAGTTGGTGGTGTACAAGGGAATGGATGCGGATTCCGTCTTCTCGGGAACTAATCTCCCTTTTCTCTTGAACAAGATAATTACAGTTTTGCAATCTTGAGATGAAAATATTTATTTGTCAATAAAAATATACATTGCAAGGCTGGCATAATTGCGTGCACTTCGGTGGAATTATTTTTAAAGTGCAGGTTGGCCTATTTTCGGCATCAGAAAATGTTTCATCGTAGATTGCGGGGTTTGTTTGGCCGCCCCATGAGTCCACAATTAATAGAAAGCGGTTAGTGGATACAAATGGCTTCACCACATCTTTTAAAAATGTTTGGAAAATCCCTGTGGATAATTTTCCCGATTTTGATGATGTCACCGAAACATTTTTAAATCTTTCCTCTAATTCTCTAACAATTTTCTTCACCTGAGGTCCAAATATTCCGCCTGATTCCTGCATGCAGAGGAACACTTTGGGTAATAGTTTACCTGAGGCTGTGATGGCGTACTGGGCAGTGTAGGAATGCGTTACTTTATTCCTACTCCCAATACACAACTGCACAGTCTTTTCACCTCTATGCGATAAAGTTCTTTTCACATCAACTCTATACTCACATCCCGTCTGATCAGTGTTGATTATGAAATCCAGTTGGTGTTCTCTCATAACCTTAGACGTTTGCTCAGTGAAAAGCTCTGCAGCTTTTAGTGTTTCTTCAAGGGACACAACATCTCTATTAGAAACGTAGTTCGTTACCTTCCGCTGCCGTATTTTGAACTCTCTTTTGAATCTATTTAGCCAAGACCTGGATGCAGTAAAATTAAATTCACTCGAAAGGTACTGAAAAGCTACGGATATAGCCCATTGTTGGAGCACTC
>KZ309417.1:169455-190323 GCA_000376725.2 Ladona fulva | reverse complement strand
TATGCAACCAAGCAATTGTTTAATTCTTTGTTCTTCTGGAAATTTGCATTTTTAAATTATAAAATTTATCAGAAAGGATATAAACTGAATAAAAGATAATAAAAAAACTTTTAGAATTGATTGAGTTCTCATTAAAAAATATTTAAAATTCTTCATTTCTATAATTTTTATAATAAGATAAAATTGTTAATATTTAAAACTTTTCAAAATAAAAATCACAGATCATCACATAATCACTAGATATATTAAGGAGAACAGAATTCAAATTTTAGAAGAATTTTTCCCCATCCTGCGAATTTTAAGGAAATATTAGCCCCCAGTTAAGGGGTTAACATATATTTAATATTCTATAACTTCTTTTCTCATACACCTTGGAATATAAGTTGCCATATGCCTATAATAACCAGCACAATCATTACTTGATATTAAAAAATCTCTGTTTTTGATTAATTCCATTAGTTTGTGTTCATTTGGATGCATTTCTTGCCTAACAAATTCTTTCCTTTAGGCAAACATACTTTCAATGGGATTGAGAAATGGAGAATAAGGGGGCAAATAGAGAGAGGTATATACATTCTCTGAAATGAGAGTTTTTACTTGTTCACTTTTGTGAAAGGGCACATTATCCATTACCAATATTGTACTGTTTATCTCCTTATCCCTGAGTATTTCAAACAAATCTTCGAGGAAAGAACAAAGGAATTGGTCAACAAAAGGTACAATTTGCGCTGAATGTTTAATTATATTTTCTCTGTTCATAGCACAGCAGATCAAAAAATTTATGATCTAACAACCGAAGCTATCTGCACAGCACGTGACCCACGTAGTGATCTTCCCTTTCAAGATCTCATGGATGTATTGAAACCTACCTCATCAGTAAAAATAATTTCATTTTCCGAAAACTTTGATGGTAGTTCAATAAACTGGTTGGAATACCTATATACTGCTTCAATAGCTGTTTCATTACTTCTCTTTTCTGGTACCAGGGGAATTTGTTACTATTCGAGTATCAAAGAAATGCCTTATTGTTCGCCAGGAGAAGCATCTATAAAATAGTAGTTATAGGTAAAATTTGCTTCCCTACTACAAGCATTATATTTAATTGACTAGTTGAAAAATAAAAATTTATTTGACGTCAGTTTAGTTAATCCCATAACATTTTCATTTAAAAAATGAATTCATTCCTTAATCACAAACACAATATGATACACTTGTAATCAAAGGTCCTGGGGAGGTACCTGAAACGTAATAGGGAATATGTTGTAAAATTTGACATTTAAAAAGGAGCCTAATTTGTATTGCTGGGTTTCCAAATAAGATCTCAACAGTTCTCCACTAACTAACAGTAAGTACATTAAAAGGTGTGTGTGCTAAAATGGTTTCTAAATGCCCCGTTTAAATGGAATCTGAAATCACACGCAACTCAATTTCCCAGCTCTGACATCCTATTACATTTCTTATGGGACATTATAGATACAATATTGTGTATTGTGCACTATAGATCTGTAGTGAATATGTAAGTTTCTATTTGAGTAAGTTGATTTTTAAAGATTTGAATCAAATGCAATGACTACATTGCAGATTCCGTTTACTTGACAAAGGTTACTTGACTAGTTTCATTCTTCGATTCACTTCATTAATCCTGTTTTTCTCTCCTGTCGTAACCAGTTGTCCCAGGTAAGTGTACTCTGAACAAACATCAAGGNATCACAAGATATAATAAGGAGTAAAGAATTCAAATTTTAAAATTCAGTAGAATTTTTCCCCATCCTGTGAATTTTAAGGAAATATTAGTCCCCAGTTAAGAGGTTAAATCAATGAGACTGCTTTCGCAATTATTACTTAAGTCACAAACAAATACACATTAATTGTAATTTCAGTGTGATGCATTTCTTAATTACATAAGTTGTTTATAAATTAACTTTACATTAAAAAACAAATCAAACCTAAAATACCTGCATAACAGATAATTAAGAAGTAAATCCTTCCCTCTGATTCCCTTACCACTGACTTCGAGCCGTCCTTCATGAGAGTTGTTACTTCCAACAAGTCGAATAGAAAAATTAATAGCATCAGAGGTGCAGTTGATTTCATCTGATCGATCACCACAGTCATTCACTCCATTGCATACCTGCAGACAGTAAAAGATGTCTGTAAAACATGATTTGTGCTGTTTCAGAAGCATATTTCAACTCCTTCAAGTGTTTGAAGTTTTCCCTACCTCGAAGCAGTTCTTCCTTCCAACTAAATTTCTCTCAGAATCTTTACAAATGAAAACGAGGTAGAGGCCGAAAATGGAAAAGACATTTGAGGTAATCAAAACCGATGCTGTAGGATCGAAACACATTCCTCAAGACTGATAGTGTGAGTTTTCTCAAGCCGCTGAAATTCTCTGAGGGAATCGTAACATAGCCTCTGTTGAAATTAAATTGTAACTTTTGCCGGGATGATTAGCCTTTAATTCAAAATTTTGAAGATATTTTTATTGATGATAGGAGTTTTCAATAGTTGATAAGGTGGCTTAATGTTTCAGAATGACATTTTAGTAGAAAATATTACTAAAAACGGAGGAAACTAAAGGAGAAGGCCGCCGACTGCCATAGTGTGCATGAAGCTAACCATATTATCTATCAGGATATTATTATCTAGCCCTATTTGTTTCCTGAATTATATGATTCTTAACTACTCTGCACATTTTCCCCATATTAAGAATTAACCCTGTTTCATTTCCAAAGTTAATCCTATTTATTACATTTTTCTGCCCTTATTTATATAATTTTATTTCCCATAACCAAAAATCACCACCAGTTGCAAATCATCTCTCTCCCTTTATATCCGATCTATCAGGGTTTTTAAGTCCAAAATAATATACAATTTTGCCTGAAAGATGTTTTTAAACTTTAGACCCTTTTTTATCATTATCAAATTTTATCAGTATACTATCACTACCATATTTTAATCATTAAATTCAAGTTATAATGCATCAGAACCGAGGCTGGTTCAAGAATTTTCATCAGAATTTTTTCATACTTTTTCCTAACTAAATTTGATCAAATTGGCTGTATTGCTTGGTTAAATACAATTGGCTGTACAAGGTATGTCCGGAAAGTAATGCATTTTTTTGTGCTGGTACTTAAAATGGCCACAGAGCTTTCCGAGTGGTTAAGTTAAGAGGGGAGGACTCTCAGCTTCAAAGCGATGCCTTCGCCAGTCTGCTCCAAGCAGTTGGGGCGTCAGGATCGCTGTCTCTGCACACCCCTGTTTAGTGCCTGTGTCATGAAACATGATGGAATCATCACTCGAGTAACGTTATGGGATAAATTTTTGTTTGAAACTGAACAAGTCTCTTGCGTAGACCCACAAATTGATTGTGTAAGCTTATGGTGGCAGTGCTTTATCGTCTTCATAAGTTTCCAGGTGGTTGAAAGCATTTAAGGAAGGCTGGGAAGAGGTGGTCAACAAACCCAGGCTGGACAGCCATCAACCAGCATGGCTGATGACAATTTGGCATGTGTATGGGATCTGTTAAAGTCTGACTGTCAGTTGAGTGTCTGAATGATTGCAGAAACTCTCAACATTCCCAAAACAATTGTACACGAACTGTTGACTGATAAATTTGATATGAGGAAGGAGTGTACCAAGCTTGTTCCCAAGCTGTTGACGGATGATCAGAAGAATCCTGTCACCATCCAGAAGAAGTCTGTTGCCACTGAACTTCTCGAACGCCCCGACCCCCCTACAGTCCGGACGTGGCTCCGGTTGACTTCTTTCTCTTCCCGAGGATCAAGGCCATCCTGATTCAATTCAAAGTTTTGGTTCAATTGAAGCCATCCAAGACTCCATGACGAGGGCCCTTGCCGAGGTCCCCATTGAAGCCTTGTAGGATGCATACCATGCATGGCAGAGTCACTGGAGAAAGTGTGTGTATGCCCAAGGGAATTACCTCAAAGAATATTAAACATTTGTAACGATATCTTCAATAAATATATTGCTGAAAAAACATTGCATTACTTTCCGGACACACCTTACATCTCTTGGTTTTTCCTTTTGAACCTCAGCTGTACTAAAAATAAGATACAAGAAAGTGCTAACTATATGCTACAGAAGGTTGCTTTATAAACATACATAAAATTTTACAGCCAATACATAGGTACAACTTGAATAGAATATGTGGAAGATTCAAGAGTATCCCATAATAATGGAAAGTGAAAATTGTCAGAAGTCTCAAAAGTGAGTGTTATATTTACCTTGCTTGGGATAATGCAGCTTCCATTTGGACAATGGAACATTCCTTGGCATTGCTTCTGAGGTAAAAACTCGTAATGATCCCACCCTATCTTTCTTTCCAGCTCTAATTTTATAATGCCAACTTTATTCTTGTCTTCAAGCAGCAAGCAATTTTGATCCTTCCTACTAAAAATTTTAGGCAAATTTATTTCAATACAGGCATTTATGCAAAAGGGTTTCAATTTAATCAGTTCAACCAAAGCAATGAATAATTTACATTTGATTCATGTTAAGGAGAGGGAGAAACTATTTTGGAAATTTCTTCATATGTTTCAAACTCCACACAGAAAATCGAAAAATATAATGATGAGATAATTCAAATACAAAAAGAGAAAGCAGGTAAATTTGTACACATCTCTTGATGAGGAGATATAATCACTCAAATAATTTAACAAAATAAATGGGGCCTAATTTTAAAAGTATAAAATAAATTAATGATAAAAATCAAGATTTGGTAATTATTCCAGGGGCTAATTTGACTAAATGCACCTAAATAATAGTAAGACTAATGGTTGAAGAGAAAAATCTCTTCAGCTATGATACAAAGAGAGGAGAAAGTAATCATTAAGATTTATCAAGATTAGCGATGAGAAATGCATGGTCCACATGCTTGAATTTAGATGAAGAAATTGAAAGAGAAAAAGTCTGCCACAACATCATAGCCCAAGAAATAAAAGGAGGGATCATTCTGTCATGGTAGCTTAGAGGACAGACCACCTGCGCAGAAAGTGGCAGACCTGGGATCGATTCCCAGCTGCGGCAGACTTTTTCTCTTTCAATTTCTTCAACCAAGATGTATAAACCTATCATCACATATATCTTATCATAAATGTTCAGTTGAAGATTTATTTCCATAAAAAAGTTATACAGTATGATTATGCATGGCGTACTGCTGGCAGACTGGCGCTTGTTCGTCGCCGTAACACAGAACAAGAGAATGAGTCTATATAGCTGACCAGAGGGCAAAAATATGACTATGAACTGGAATCCGTTGGTAGAGGCGGAATCGGCAGCAAGACTTTCCCAAAAGAAACCAGCCTAAGAACAAATGGACCTTATGTGCAGAAAAGCCTAAAAGACTGATGAGAGTAAGGACAAAAATTCCTCCCTTGAATGCCGGGCCATTATACTATACCCCTCCATCCCCTCCCTCGAAAGAACCCAAAACAAAAGAAAAACGAAACTAAAAGGGTGAATCCAGGGGCCGGAGGCACGAAACGTCACACCACGTTGCAGGAAGGTCACCCATCAGTTGGCAGCCAAAGCGTGGTTTAGCCCGATGACATCTCACACACTTTTGCATGAGCTTCTTAACTAGAGCCATGTCACCCAGTATACAAGTCTGACTCTGTAAGACCTTGAGAATGAGAGTAGGTCCTCCATGGAGTGAGGAAAGGTGAGCAAATTGGATCAGAAGTATGCTCAGGTGGGATTGCTTTGGTAGGATTGGTGGGTGCTTGGCAGAAAATGAAAGAGTGGAGTGTTTGAGGCAACCCCCTACACGTATGATACCAGCTTTGTTGAGAAAAGGGTATAGACGCCGCAACGAATTACACCAGGGCAAAGGCTTGCCTGAACTTAATTATTTCAACTCCTTGGAAAAGACAAATGATTGCACCAGTTGAATAGCCTTGCAGCATGCGGCAGCAAGTTCACTTGTGGAGAGAAAGATAGTCTCAGTATCTTGTGAGCATGGACAGTGAGCAAAAAACCTCAGGAAATATGCCAGCACCCTAATCAGTCTTGTCAGCAAGAAAAAACACTTTCAGGATAAAATTTTCTTCTACAGCCTTCTGAAACATGAGTATTTGAGGGGCAGGCAATGTCAGGTTGTTGTGTTTTCCAAAGGGGATGATAGCCATTTGAGTCCTTGCCACCACATTGCTGATTCTTGGAGAATAACAGGATCTAGACCCCTACTTCGGAGGTCTGCAGGATTCTCGTCAGACAGTACATAATGCAATACAGCTGAGGGCAGCTCCATCTGTATAAAGCACACCCGATTAGCAACGAAAATTTTCCAGGAACTGGGATGTTTTTGCAGCCAGGCGAGAGTCACTTGACTATCTGACCAAGCAAAAACAGGCAGCGACGAGAAGGCATTAATTTTTTGCAGATACATGAGTAAGCACACAAGAAGTGCAGCTCCACAAAGTTCCAACTTAGGTTTTGTAATGGTTTTAACAGGAGCAACCTTTGGCTGCAAGAAGAGACGCTCTACAATGGTTTGCATTGTCAAGGGCACATATATAAACGGCCGTCACATAGGCTCTCTCAGATGCATCGGCAAACCCATCAAGCTCACATCGTGACAACAGTGTTACTCCTAGCCAGCGATCAATTTTCAGCTCTGAAAGTACAGACATTGCGTTACAATAGGCAGTCCATCGCCACACAATATCCGCAGGTAGAGGTATATCCCAATCTGTCTTTTAAATCCACATATCTTGCATGTGGATTTTTTGACGACAGAGACAGGGGCGAGCCAGCCTAGTGGATCAAAGAGTCACCCTATGTTGGAGAGCACCATCCTTTCTGAGATCACTATGCTGGTGGCTTCTAGGGACAATGTTGAATTTGAACAGGTCAGCTGCTGGATTCCACATAAGCCCAAGAGTTTTGACAGATTCTTTGTGGTCGATAGGTTTTGCAAGCTCACTATCATGATTCCGAGTGAGAGATTTCTGCAGTAGAGCTGGATGGTTGACAGCCCATTTGTTGTCGATGATTTGTGCTCGATTCCGGCACAGGTAAGCAATTTCATTAGTTGAGTTTTGATTCTCAGGGCTAAGAGCAGTTTGTCTGCGCCCGAGAATATGTCATCAACGTAAGAATCCTCGTGGAGGCAGGCAGCTCCGAGAGGAAAGTGGTGGCCCACATCCTCCACGAGTTGTAAAAGGGATCGCATCGCTAAGAACGGTCTGCAGGCAGTGCCATAGGTGACAGTGGTGAGCCGGTAATCCACTGTAGGTTTGTTGGGATGTGGTCGCCAAACAGTTCTGTGAAGGTCCTGATCAGCAGGATGCATCAATATTTGCCGAAACATCTTGACGATATCGGCAGTGAATACGAAGCGATGACTTCGTCACTTGGTCAGCAAGAGAGCGAAATCACTTTGCAAAGGAGGAGCAGGACGAAGGAAGTCGTTCAGACAATGTTGCGGTGAAATACAGCGTGACGCGTCAAATACAACTAGAATTTTCCGAGATGTGGCATGAATGATAGCATGGTGAGGCAAGTACCAGGCTCGCTTGACCTGACTTGACGGAGAACCAAGACGCTAGTGTCAATTATTATCCTCCTTCCCCAAACGACCCTTCTCCACCTCCTTCACCCCTTCTCACTCCACCCGTCGCTTCAGAGCCTACTTACCTACAGAGCCCTTATCACCTCATACCCCCCTTGCCTCACCTTCCGTGACGGACCATGAAGACAAATTCGCCTTTAACAAAGACAGAGAAATGAGAGAAGAACTGTCCGGAGAGGATGAAATCATTAGTGACTCAGAATCATTTATTAGTTCCTACGGATCAAGGAATAATAAAAGAAGGAAGGATTCACTTACAGCACAGCATGCAAAGAAAAAGGCACATTTGTCCTCCAACGGAAACTCGGACAACGAAAAGCGGACTCCGTTAGAGGAAGACCGTATGATTATTATTAAAATATGTACTGAGGAACCCGCCCCACTCGATAGTGGGAGAATTCTTGATTTCCTTAAGGAGGTCAAAGGAAATAACGCGCCTCTAAAGATCGCAAAAAAATACACAGCTGATATAGCATTGTTAATATAAAAACTCTTCATATTTCGGGAGGCAGTAAAAGAGCTGAAAGCTAGGCTTCTGAGGCTAGCAGTGGCATTACAGAAAGCGATAAAGAAAACAAGCGAACTACACCCATGGATTCGCTATCGTTTTCCGGTGCGAATGAGTCTGTTTAATCTCCTTCATGAGATTTGCAGTTAATTTATCGATCGATTAATTAATTTATATTTATTTAAAGTAATGAAGCATTTGTCTGTTATTTGTTTTTGTTATAACCTTAAATGTTCGCTCAATCAGAAGTGAATGAAAGTGGCTCCAATTAGGCATATTTTCAAAAAAGTGGAAGCCGAACTTCTGTCTACTTCAGGAAACAAACAGCGTACAAGCCCCATTGGATCGCGCGATAGATGATTATGAATCTGTCTTCAATCCAATGTGCAATCGTCAATCAGGAACCGCTATTGGATGGAGGAAAAGGTTGCCGGCAATGATAAGTACGGTAACTATATTCGCTGCATATGCTCAGGCCATCACAATGAATTTTTCAGGAGTTAAGGATCGGTACCGTTTAATTAACGTCTACATTCCAGATCTAATTCCAGAACGTCTAGATCCGCGGATGGCCGAATCCGTACTGAGGGCAGTAGATAGCCATTCCACCTTTTCCCAAGATGATATCATATTAATAGATGGTGACTATATTACTACGTTCAGTCCAGTGATGGATCGAACAAGGGGAGTCGAACGCTATCCACGTATCTCTCAGCAATTGAAGGCGATAGTAGATAAGTACAACTTAACCGACGTGTGGCGAGAAGTGCGGGGGATGATGATGATGATGTTGAGGCGGTGTCCCTACATAGAGGGCCAGAGGCACTTAGACCTATTTGGTCCATTGTGCCATCCGCCACAATACGAAATTACCCATGGAGTCCTATGGCTTTACAAAAGCCAAGATGCTCCCCAGGGGTAAGTCCCTAATGTCCCTGGGCTCCTGAAAGAGGGTGCCCATAAGACGAAACCGTGTCCTGGCAATAGCCGGGCATTGAAACAAAAGATGGATTACAGATTCCTCTTCTTGGTTACACCATCTGCAGCTTGGAGAATTAGTAATTCCCATGTTATAGAGATGTTTACCAGGTAGTGCCCAGTTAATAGTCCTACCAGAGTTCTTAGATTCCTCCTATCAAGCGATAGGAGTTTCTTGGCAAAGCTGGAGTTTGGACCATCACAAAAGCTCCTAGCTTGTCTTAATCCCTGAGTTGATTGCCAGATGTTTAGGTGTTGGGCTTTTGCCCAATCCCTAATTGCAGCCCTCAGAACAGCAGGTGAAATGTGCGGGGGATGGAACCGGGATATACTTACAAAGGAAACGCACCTTATTAACCGAAGGCTAGATTAGACAGATTTTACATATCACTTTCGAAAATTCATAGAATCGGTTTTGTGAAAAATATTCCATCCTTCTCGGATCACTGTGCCCTTCTAACATCAGTGAGTATGCAGGAGATGAAGTCGAAGACTTCTCTCTGGAGGTTAAACTTAGATTACCTAGAGATACCCGAATTTGATAAAGGATTTGATGCGCTGATCCGTCAGATGATAGACAACTGAAAATCCTATAAAGACGTACTCTACTGGAGGGATATGCTAAAACTAGAGGTGAAAGAAATAGCCATCAAGATATCAAGATGGCACAAACGAAGGTGCAAATAAGAGATGACACTTCTAGAAAGAGACGTGAGTGAGGAAGGTAGGAATACAAGTCTAATTCAGTGATACAGAAAAGAAAGCGAAGAAATTATCGCGGTTCACAAAATTGAAAGCAAACTAGCCTATGATGCACCTGCTGGGACAAAGCTGACAAAAGAGACAAAGAAGAAGGCATTCATACCATTAGAATGCCTCAGAATTGGTGATCGCATAGTAATAGACCGGAAACAAATGTGCAAGTAAATCACAGAATACTTCCAAACCAAATTTTCGACATACTCTGGCGGCGAGCCTGAAGAAACAGATAGATCTCTAGGCGATGTCGTAGAATTGGGCGAAAACAGTAGAGCAAAATGCGACCAAGATGTAACCGTCAAAGAGTTGACCTGTGCCCTTCATAGTCTTAACAAGGGGAAAGCGCCTGGCGGGGATGGAATTCCATGTGAATTTGATCTAAAATATTGGGAACTGCTAAAATACCCCTTTCTAGAAGTGGTGAAAGAAAGTCTCGACCGAGGATATCTTCTTCGTTCCATGAGAAGAGGTGTGATTTCCTTGCTGCCAAACAAAGGGGATCATCATGATGTAAATAATTGGAGACCGGTGACGTTAAGTAATGCAGATTATAAAATTTTAGCCAAGGCATTATCACTAAGGTTGGGTAGTATTATGAACGAAGTGATAGGACCAGAGCAAAATTTCAGCGTCTCCGGAAGATCGATATTCGATAACATACATCTAATAATAGATGTTATTTAGAATGCAAACGGAACGGAACTCTCCAACCTGGAATTAATAACTTTCGATCAGCAAAGGGCTTTTGATAATATCGACCACAAATACTTGTTTAAAACTCTAACTAACTTTGGTTTCGGACTGGTGATCTTGAATGCCATCAGAACCCTAAATGAAGGTGCTAACTTTTTTGTTAGTCTCTCCTCATCTCTCACTCCACCTATTAATTTTTCATAGGGTACCCGACAAGAATGCCCAATGTCAGGCCTGCTGTATAGTCTAGCAGTAGAACCTTTCCTGTCCATCTGTCGTCAGAAGCTCACGGGCATTACGGTCCCTGGGATGACAGAAAGAAGGTTAATAGCGACAGCCTATTCAGATGATATAACATTCTTTATCAAGAGGGAAGAGGATTTCTATAAGTTGGGTAACCTATCAGTCAAATATATGAGGGCATGAGGGCAGCTGGCACAAAGTTAATTAAGGAAAAGGAAAATGGCCTTTGGTGAGGATCTTGGAGGTACTGGACCGATACACCCATGGGAATACAGTGGGCTAATGGAGTGACTAAATATCTCGGAGTGTGGTTAGGTAATGATCCACGGCAGGTAGACAACAGTAACACCAAAATGTCTTTAAAGTGGCTAGAGAACGGAATCAAAAAATGGGGTCGTATTGCCATCAGAATGTCCATAAAGGGCAGAGTAGCAATTGCCAACCAGTTTGTAGTACAGCGTTTATGGCATGCACTTCAGATATGGACACCAAACAAGAAAACCATCTTGCAAATGCAAAGATTGCTAACTGATTTTGTGTGAGGAAATAGGAGACGTTGGGTGAGAGCAAACATGTTGTGTTCTTCTATCGCAGATGGAGAATTGGGACTGGTGAACATCAATGATAAAATCAGAGCTTTCCGTATACATTTTGCCCAAAGATTCCTCACAGGGAATCCTTGCGAACCTTGGAAGATGCTGCTGATGCCTTAAGAAAATTCAGAAATCTAGGACATACCACCAACTTATTTTTGCGAGATCTTGGAGAGCTCCATTGTAGAAGGGTGCCACCCTTTCATAATTCAGTACTGAGAGCTTGGCAGGAGATCTGGTTAAATTACAGAGAAGCAGAAAATGGAGAGGAAATTTTTCCTGTAGGATGGTCACCTCCTGCTGATATACCTCGTATAATATATATGAGTAAAAGGACAAAAAACTTGGTAACTATGCCGTGGTCAAAGCTAGATATTTATATGGATGTACACAAGAAGTTATCAGGATGTGATTGGCAAGAATTAGGAGCATGGTTGAACAACAAAGTGAACTGGGTGAGCTATTTTCAGCCCCCATCATTTGGGATGGAGGCAGAGATATCATGGCGATTTTCCTTGGACAGGTTAGCAGACTGCATTTTCTTAAGAACTCCGGATTAAGAATTGATGACAACTGCCCAGGGTGTGCCACGAAGTTTGGACTTTCCTAAGATGCTAGATGTTATTTTCTCTTATGTACTAAAATGTATACTACATTTAATCTGACCACTATTTTCTCCATTGAGAATCACAGGCACTTATGCTAGTTTACATATGAAGTACTTGTATTGTTCTATTGTCACAATGATGAATAGGATTATGAATCATTCACATTGCTGATTTAGTTAGAACTCAGCTGTAACATGCCAAATTGTCAACTTCTGAATTTACGGGAGAAGGTAGTGAAGAGATGTTAAAGTATAAAAGGTAAATGCATAATGCAGGATTGCATATAACTGCACATATCACATGAATAGTGACTGTAAAATCGTAGAAGGGATGAGAAAGAATAAAGAGGTATACTGAATACAAGAGACTATAGAATTGCTTATCCCTACATAAATGATTGTGATATTTGTAAGTATGTGATAAATTTTCTGATAAGATATTCTTACTTAAAACTGAATGAATGGCAGACTCCTTTCTTGTGGCACTGCTTAGCACATTCCTCCAAACTCATTTGAACCCACTTCTCCAGCTTGTAGTTCTGCTTCTCCTTCTTCAAGACAACTTTCATACCGCCATTACGAAGGAAGCTCTTCAATATTTCAGGACAGTCCAGTTCATCCTTTCCATTAGAGCAATCCTGAAGAGTTAGAATCAAAATATAACATTATAAAACATATTGGAATTACTCACATACTAAAAGATTACAAATAATAGAAAATATTTCAAGCAACACAGTCTACTTGTTACTGATACTACTTGTTGTTTATACACAAGAGAAAAAGAATAGCTAACTAAAAAAGAAGTGTGTTTTATTTAACATAAAAACATAATATATTAACAGTCCCCATAAATACAGTATATACTTGTACATATGAAAACCTTTTAACCCAAATTTCCAAAGAAAATATCTAAACCAATCTACACAACAGAGGGATGTTAATAATCATTATTACAGTTAGGATATAATAAAACACGTTATTTAGTGTTCTACTTTTCATACAGAAGAAGTAAACCAATAAAGAAAAACTTGAACTAGATTACTTGGTAGAATTGGGTGCTTGCACAAGGTATTACATGAGCTTGTGAATAGCCTAACTTATAACAAAAATACGAGGGTAAAGTGAAAATTTCTCGGCCTGACACAGAGATGGCGTTCAAGTCAGCAAAAATTTATGATCCCTGCCTGAGCGCACGTTACATTAGTTTGTAAGACAAGTTTCAACTTGTTCTCTCAAGTAGTTTGTTTACACATATTGTTGCAGTAGATGTCTTTCGTGTTTTTCGTTAAAATGGATAAAGTTGAATATCGTGCGGTCATAGAATTCTTCGTTTTGGATGGATTAACCCCTAAAGCAATTCATCCAAATTTGACAAAAGTGTACAGGGACTCTGCTCCTTCAATGTCAACCGTTAAAAAGTGGGCAGCTGAATTTAAATGTGGTCGAACATCCCTCGAAGATGACCCACGTGAAGGATGGCCAAAAACCAAAACCACACCAGAAACCATCCAAAAGGTGACGATATCGTGTTGGACAATAGGCGAGTGAAGGTGAGTGAGATAGCTGAGGCTATGGGAATATCGGAAGAAAGGGTGCGAAACATCTTGGACAAAGAATTGGGGATGCGAAAGCTCTGCTCAAGGTGGGTGCCGCATTTGCTGAATGCCAATCAAAAGCAAATGTGCAAGCGATTTTTGCAGCAATGTTTGGACCGATTCAAGAGGGCAGTGACCAATTATGAGCAGCGATTTGTCACCATGGATGAGACTTGGGTCCACCACTACACCCCAGAAATGAAACAGAAGTCGAAGCAGTGGGTGGAAGCCGGTGGTTCAGCATCAAAGAAAGCAAAGTCAATCGCATCTGCCGGAAAGGTCATGGCCACTGTGTTTTGGGATGCAAAAGCGATCCTGTTAATTGATTACCTTGAAAAAGGCAGAAAATTTACAGGCGAATATTACTCCAACCTTCTTGACCAGCTGGATACCAAAATTTGCGAGAAGAGGCCTGGTTTGAAGAAGAAAAAATCATCCTTCACCAGGACAACACACCTGCACACAAAGGTGCTTTGGCGATGGGAAAACTACGGGATTTGGGGTTCGATTTGCTCGACCATTCTCCTGATTTAGCAACCTCAGACATCCATCTGATCCCAAACTTGAAGAAATTTTTTTCTCGGAAGTGCTTCAGTTCCAATGAAGAAGTTGAGAGGGCTGTAATTGGATATCTTCACACAAACGAAAGACGTCTACTGCAACAGCACGTGTAAACAAACTACTTGAGAGCACAAGTTGAAACCCTATACGAATTATTGAACATACATCCATACGAATTGTCCTAGCATAGAACCTGGGTACACTATGACAAAGATCTTATACGATAGAAATGTATATCTTCTATCGTCGTCGCTAATTTCAACGCTCTATCTTTTTAAAATTTGACCTTAAGAATTTACCAAGCATCGAACCTGGGGCCATTAGAGATGTCTATGTCTATGGTTTTACCCTGCAAGCCGCCTTTCGGCGTGTGGCAGGGGGTGCGCGCACCATGACTCTATTTCCTTAATCGATTATTTTTGCATATCGTTCGTGGAAAGAATGAGTTCTTGAATCTATTCGTTCTGGCATCTATTTCTCTGATCTTTCTCGCATTATCGGAACGGCCTATGTAGCATGGTGAACGCATTATATCCGCTACATCATCTCAAAACATGCTTTCTCTGAATTTATCCAATAATCTGATCCTTTGCTGGACTCTTCTAACTTCCAATGATTCCCATTTTGCTTCCTGTAGCATCTGAAAAAACGCTCACTGATTTATCGTAGCAATTCTTTACAAAACGTATCGCCTTTCGCTGCACCTTTTCTAATTCTTTAATACAACACTTATTGGCAGGGTCCCATACACTACACGCATACTCAAGATGAGGTCTGACTAACGCAAGATAACATCGCTCGCGAACTTTTTCGTCGCTCCGACCGACTATTCTCTTTACGAAGCCGAGTTTTTTAAGTGCTTTTCCGCATATATTATGGATGTGAGTACTCCATGTTAAGTTATTCGTGAGAGTTACTCCAAGATATTTCACTGACTCTACTGTTAATAAGTTTATCCCACGGAGACTGTACGGATAATCTTTAATAATAGATTTTCTTTCGAAGAAGTTAACTACTGAACATTTGTCTACATTTAGCTCTAATTGCCAATCATCGCACCATTTCATAATGTTATCTAAATCATTCGACAGGGTTAGTCTATCCTCTTTACTCTCTATTTCCCTGTAAATTACCGTATCGTCTGCAAATATCCTAACTTTACTATCAATAAGATTGCTGAGGTCGTTAATGTATACTAAAAATAGTAACGGTCCGATTACACTACCCTGCGGGACGCCCGAGGTCACCTTTACCACGTTAGAACTAATACCGTCCAGCACTACGCGTTGCTCTCTATCGGAGAGAAAGTCCTTTATCCAATTTATTACCTCTGCATTGATTCCTGCAACTTTTAATTTGTACAATAATTTATGATGAGGGACCTTATCGAATGCCTTCCGAAAATCTAAAAATACCGCGTCGACTTGCCTTTTATTTTCGGCAGATTTTAGGATATCGTGTATTAATAATGCTAGTTGAGACTCACAAGATCGCGTCTTACAAAAACCGTGTTGATTCCTAACTATGAAATTTGACGTTTCGAGAAAGCCCATTAAAGAACTAGCAATTATGTGCTCCATTATTTTTCCGCTCAATGATGTTAGAGAGATAGGCCGATAATTCGCTGGATCCTCCTTAATGCCGCTTTTAAATATTGGAGTGACGTTCACAATTTTCCAATCAGTCGGGACTTTACCTTCACTCATTGACTTATTAAATATTAATTTAAGAAAAGGTGCTACATTTTCCGCAACCTCCTTGAATACCCGAGCTGGTATGTCTTCAGGACCAGGAGCTTTATTAGGTTTAATCTGACGCAGTAGATTAATGATGCCGTCTTCCCTAAAGATGATATTCGACATCGCTTCAGGCCTATCAACTTCTGGTAGGTTATCTGATGGACTATTAGAAGTGAAAACGCTTCGGAAGAAATCAATTCGCTTTACCCTTAGCATCGTTGATTAAATTACCGCTATTATCTTTCAACGAACTCACAGTTTGCTCTTTACCTTGGACCTCTCGTACGTATGACCAGAAAACTTTTGGGTCCTCGTCTAAGTATTCGCATAAAACCTTCTTTTTAAATTGACACAGGGCATCTTGCATTGTTCGTTTCGTCACCGATTTTGCTTCTTTATATTCGCTCTTTACTTGATTTGTGTTGACACTGTTGGGTAGCCTCGCAGCGGCTTTTAATTTAGAATGCAAACGCCTTTCTTTTCTTAGAGCTTTCCTTGTCTCTTTATCATACCATCTGGGTTCGTTGGTTTGATTTGAAAGTTTCGAGGGAACGTATTTGTTAAGAAGGTTGCGCATTGTCCTGACAAGGAGATTCTAAGTGTCTTCGGTATTTAAACGAATCGTTCGCGTTTCATACAATGGAAAATCAGATATGAGTTGATTACGAAATACCTCAAAATCAGCATTCGAGTAGAGATATACTTTGCGCTTCGGTTTTCTGTGCTTTACTAAGTTAACGTCGAAATCTATAACTATGGCTCTATGGTAGGATATTCCATCAGAAATTGAGGTGTTTGATATTTTCTCGGGCGTATTGGTAAGAAGAAGATCTAATATGTTTCCTTCCCTGGTAGGCTCTTTAACTGTCTGATGTAACGAATTTTTTTGCATTATATTCAATAAGGTTCTGCAAGAGTCGCTATCTCGGGCACCTTTCTTAACTACATGGTTCAGCCAATCGATATCCGGAAGATTAAAATCCCCTCCAATTAAAGTTACGCTGTTGTTATTTTTCCGCGAATAAAAGTTAATTTCTTCGTTAAGGCTGCGCAAAACCTGACGTGAAGAGTTGGGTGGCCGGTAGAAGGCGCATACATTTATATTCGGCTTATTTGATTGACTAATAGTGCACCAGACGCTCTCGATGCAACTGTTTCGATACGTATGTGAATTACTCCGTAGAAAACTTTTAACCGCTATAAATACACCACCACCCATTTTTTCCTGACGGTCCTTACGGTATATCTTAAAATCTTTCGGAAACACGTCGTGGTCGTTAATATCCTCTGATAGCCAGCTTTCTGTGCCTATAATTATGTCGGAGTCGTTACTTCGGATGAAATGCTCAAGATCCGCTACTTTGTTTTTAATGCTACAGTTAATAACGGCAATCGATAATTTATTAACGTTGGGTGAAGCCCGAGTGTCGCACTGTGGGTCGTTTACGCTTTTTACAGGAATTTTGACGGTGTTTACTTCTTTTTCTCTAAATCACTCGTAAGTCAGATTCTATTGTATTATTACCATACCCGTCATATGACGTACTCCTTATCCTAAAAAATAACTACAGTGCTCGTAAATCCTATGAGATAAAGCACTAGCACCATACGCAAGATAAAAACACGTTCTAGGAGCATTCCATGTCAAGTGGACCAATTTTAGAGAAATGCCCCGCTCGACCATCACCGATTTCAATGAAATTTTGTATGAACATAACATCATATCCTCTATGAACAAGTTTTACATCCATCGATGAAATACTTGCTGAGATATAGTCATTTGTTTGACCCCCTACTGCAGCCTTCTACAGTTAGACATCGATTTTTAGCAAGTTTGAGACACGTTATCTCAGGCAGTATTCCGTTGAGCTAAACAAAACTTGGTATTCTTATACAACCTATGTTGCTCTATTACACAAAATAATAATAAATCTTTTATGAGCGAAATATACGAAGAAAATGTGAAGCAAAATCCGCCCAAATGTTTCCATAGCAACGTCATCGAATTCATCCTTATTTTTAGGGATTAAATGCCTGCGATGAAAAACCAAGTCTACATTTTTAGAGGGATAACAGCATGCTCTTTCTTTTAAAAATAATTTGGAAAAGTTTCGAGAGGGTCTTCTTTTGTAAATGTGACCTGAATATACCCAATTCTCGGCGTCGTAACAAAAATCACAATATTTGCACTCAATTTTTAAACTAACGGGCGACATTAAGAAAATTAAACTTTTTATTCCAACACTTTGTATAGAGTAGTTATAAGGCACAAAGTTTCATGGTTATTGTCATCGACCAGTTGTCTGTCGACCAAGTGACACCGAACCCTTGTAGAAACACCGGGGGTTTGTTGTATGTCGCAGAAGTAATAAACCCATTGAAAATCTACTCAACCCTCGTGATTTACCCCATTATTCCCTCTTGAGGATCGCCGAAATCAGGCTGTCCGAACCGCGCGTTACATTTTCATTGAATCAAAACGCATTAAACGTTAGATATAGAAATGTAGGTAAATTGATTTTGCTTAAAATGTATAATGGTTTTCGTTACCTTCGATATTGTTGTCCGAAAGTTAAAATGAAGAAATTAAGAATTATTGAAAAAAATGTTATGTATAGCATCGTAAATATTTGTAATTAAATTTTCTGTTCTTAAATGAGCTTTAGATGTAAAAGTAATTAATATGTGCGAAATATCGGCAATAGTGATTCTTTTTCTGCAAAGGAATCAGGATTGTCTTAGTAAAATCCTCTGGCCACTCCCCATCATCATAAATTTTTCTACATACATTATAGAATTCTCTCTTGCCCTTTCCCCTCAGGTTTTTAAGTAGCTCAACTGGTATCTCGTCAATGCTCGTTGCTTTATTTCCTTCCATATCACGCAAGGCCCTATCAATTTCACTATCTAATATCCCAGGTCCAACATCATCATCCTCCACTTCTTGTTCACTTTCTAACATTATGTTTGTTGGCTTCATGTCCTTCCCATATAGTTCCTCGACATATTCTTTCCACCTTTCCCTTATGCTGGCTGGATCTCGTATANTGTCATCCAGTGGTGACATCTATCGACAGTGCGATTGACCGCAACTCTTCGTGATCACTTACGCAAACCGGGACACCAAAGACACCCCACTGCCCTTATAAACATCCTGAATTATTGTTAAAAACGGTCATTCTTATAATTAAATCTTTATTTCCACAGAATCGCATTTTCAGGCCGATCATTCGCTTAGTTTATCATCGATGACACTGGCGAAACATAAATGAAAAAATGGAAATTTCAAAATTCATTGGTTTTACAAATGAGACTTTATTAGCAATGGTGCGCATCTAAGGTTAACTTTATCAATTTACTCAGTAATGTCCAAGATGTCAAATCACTATTTTTTTAGTGTAGCTCTCGCATCCAACAGAATGCGTTTCAGATGCAATCGACGCTCAGAAAGTGAACCCAAAATGCAGAAAATCATTCCTTGTTGATGGATTCCTTAGAGCACAAAACGATTTAAAATTGAAGGAAACACAGCTGCTGTGATATTGGGATGAATTGCATTAGATTAAGATTCGATCGAAACCCATTAAATATACGCGCAATAAGATAACTTTTAATACATTTATTTCAAAAAGTTAAACCAAAAAATGCATTTTTCATCAATATCAATAATATTGTTTAAAATAGAAAATGGTATGCATTATCTACGATATTGTTGTTAGAAAGTGCATATTAAGAATTAAGTGTAAAGAAGAGTTTTGGATTTAAAAATAATTAGTATGTGCGAAACATCGAGAAAAGTAATATTTCTTAATTCCCCATGAATTGAAACGTTTTCGAAAATTATCTTGGTAAACATGAATTTTAGCATGCTAAACTAAGGTTAACCTAAATGTATGTGGCTTTTCAAATATTATGTACGCAAATATCACCCGGGATCATCTTTAAGCTCAAGATTTTTTATAACAGTGTCTACATTTTCTTACCGCGAATTAATCAACTGCTTAGGTCATTTAACTCATTGACAATCTTGAAACTCGCAGTCTTTGAAATTGAAAAATACCTTGATGAGATAAAAAAAGTATTCATATAGCGATATAGTTAAAGATTATTAATTGCTTTGGAAAAAGGTGTGATTAAACGAATCGTCTATAATGTTTGATAATGCAAAACAGACACAATGAAATTATTTATTGTATGGAGATACTTTTCGAAATATATAAAGTCACAAGCTTTTACGTTTTCGCAGATATTATATGCACAATGCGCGCAAATATTTGCGCGGGATCAGCTAGTTTTCAATAATTCGTTTAGGATATTGTAGTTGGTGGATGGCAGTCGGTGCAAGCAACTTTTACTCGTATATATATACGAATAAAAGTTGCTTGCATACTGCAAGCTTAATGTAAGATAGATTAACTAAGGCATTATACACCGCCTGCAACACTCCGCCTGCCATACATCGACTGCCATCCACCAACTACAATACCCTAAACGAATAATTCAAAATACGTGCATATGAATTGTCATAGCATCGAACCTGTATCCACTAGGATCAAACTCTTTACAGCATACGATGGAAATCTATATCTTCTATCGATATTGCGAATTTCAATATTCTATCTTACCGGGAAATACCCTAATGACTTTTTGAAAATTTTGTCATACGAATGGTCCTAGCATCGAACCTGGGCCAACAGGGTATTCAAGGCCATATTCACAGTGATTAAAGATCATAATAAAACCATGATATTATTATATATCAAGGCCAAAGAGTCCCTAAAACGAGTTGTCCTCGCGTCTATTTCTCTTATTTTACGCTCACTGTCGGATCGGGCAAAGTAGCAGGGGGGTCGCATAATATCAATTACGTCATCCGAAAATGTATTTCCTCTGAATTTATCTAACAATCGCAGCCTAGCTTCTAATCTCCTTTCTTTCAAGGATTCCCAACCTGCGTCTGTGAGCATTTGCGTTACACTTGCTTCTCTATCGTAGCAC
>KZ309417.1:80132-101299 GCA_000376725.2 Ladona fulva | reverse complement strand
CCATTATTATTATTACAACCACATTATTTGTTGTTTTCTTTGTGATAGAGAAGGCTTATCTATGAAAGATTATAATGTAAAATTGAAGACTGGTAAGAATTTATAGGAAAGAATTGTGGATAACTCAAGACGAGAAAGGAATATCTGTGCAGTGGATTTAAATGAAGAATTGGAATCAATAAATGATTTTTTGGTACCCATAATAAGTCCTCTTCATGTTTTGGAATATATATTTTCTAGAGATTTGATCAGAATCTTTCCTAATTTGCAAATAGGTTTGGGGTGTTATATTGACAATACAATATTGAGAATGTTGCCGCTAACATATTCAAAAGTAATGTCAACTATTAACTTAAAATGACCATTTATTATGTCAACTTACGGAATATGCATAACCAAGTGTTACTGATGTTTCTTAACCAAAGTAAGCTCATAAATGAAGTTATAAAATAATGATTTTTCAGAGTCTTAGAAAACAATTTTTACCTGAAAATCAGGGTATGTATGGATTTGGTATTTAATTTTAAGGGGTGGCACATAATGCTCCCACCTGGGTGGTAGGTAGGCAGGGTGCGGCTCTGGATAGATTATTAAGGTATTTGCTTTGTTTACAAACATAATACCACAAATAAAAATACACATTAATCATTTAAAGAATATAACAAACAAATTATGTAGCCAGTTATTTAACATTTCTCCATCTTTCCTTGCAGATAAATCATCCCTTTACTTGTGACTAACAACGACAAGTAAGACTGAAAATCAAATAACTAGAGATCAACTTTGATTGTTAATATATCATTCATATATTTATGATCAACTCCTCAGAATTATTAATTTTTATAACGTTAACTTTGTCATTTTTATAACGTTAACTTTGTTTCTACCTCTCTGTTTATTTTCAGATTTGAATAATCACAAGGGATTTAAGAGAACCAAAATAGCGAACAAATGATGAACTTCTACTAATGTTTTCACATGAGTGCGAGTATTGTGTGATTAATGACCAATATTTTTGCGATTCAATTATAGAATTTGGTTCTGTTATTGTGATTTAACATTAACTCACTGATGCTCATTAGATTTAAATATAATTTCTGTGTTTTTGTGGTTTTTTTTCACCTCTCTTCTAGCGTGGGTGTTTTCCCAAGTCGTGGGCTTTTTCTTCAATAGCCTTCAGCTCTGTAGATTTTTCCCAAAAACAGTATCTCTTTCTTAAAGCTTACTAATGGCATTTAAATTATTAATATAAATAATAAGTAAAACGATTGGGCTCAATGCTTCTAACTCAGTTCTGTCAAATAATAAGAAAGTAATGGAGTAAAGAGGAAGTAAAGTGCTTCAAAGATATAAATTGCAGCCAAAGAAAAAGCAATTAAGATTAAATTCTATGATATTCGGCCAAACTTGAAAATACATTATAAGGAAAACTAAGGAGTTCTCTCTTCATTCCTCAGCATTTATGAGTTTTAGTTATAGCCTCGATAACAACTTTATGCACACTTAAAATTCAGTGAGGCGATTTAAACAACCTATTTTTATTGACAATTTTTTTCCTTTCACAATCCCAGGAATTACTAGCAAAATATATTATGCTCCCTTAGCTAAACATTTTACTCTTGAGTTGATTGGTTTTTCTTTAAGGAAAGTCGCTAAGCAATAATAAGCAGCGCATCAGGAGTGACATGAATCACCTGCATCCGAACTCATTTCTGAAATAATGCATTTATTACTGTTAATATTGATCGCAGATTCTTTTCGATAAATTTACTAATTAATTACTTTCAAATTTTGTATCGATGAATGTTAAGGCAACGATAATGAAAAACACCCTAAAACAATCTACACATATTACTGAAAACGATATCAGCAGCGAATAATAAACTAATCACTAATAACATCAAGGAAGTCGTTAGCTTCCTGTTTCATAACATTCAATACCTAAACCCACTTACACAACATAGCAAAGGTTAATTTTAATGGTAATATTATTACAAAAGATCCATGTGAAATATTCAAGATAAGGTTCGCCATCACTTTTTGGAACAGTTTTCTGAGATTGACAGTGGGTAAGAAAAAAGAAGTTGCTAAGGAGTAATAAGCGGTGCATCAGGAGGAATTTGGATCACCTGCATCCGAACTCATTTCTGAATGAATTAATGTATTACCTTTTAATAGTGATCGCAGATCCCTTCGGTGTTCGCTTTCGATTAATTTACTAATTAATTACTTTCAAATTTTGTATCGATGAATGTTAAAGAAACAATAATGAAAAACACCCTAAAACAATCTACACATATTACCGAAAACGTTATCAGCACCGAATAATAAAATAATCCCTAATAACATTTACGAAGTCGTTAACTTCCTGTTTCATTACTTTCAATACCTGAACCCACTTACGTAACATTGCAAAGGTTAGTTCTAATAGAAATATTATTACTAAAGATCCATGTGAAATATCCGAGATAAGGTTCGCCATCACTTTTTGGAACAGTTTTCTGAGATTACATATCGGGCATATTTGTGATAATGTTGGTGACAGTAGGTAAGAAAATACGACTGCTCCATGCACCTGTTCTCCTTCCGTTAGAGAATCAGTGAGTCGGAGGTCCATAACGTTGATTTTGCAGTAAAAAGACGTATTCGACTTGATTGACGATTCTAAATTGCGAATTCATTCAATCTGCAGTGTCTATAACTCATATATTAGAGCTGCAATCGCGTATACGCAACGTTTCCATCAATGCCTTTCTTAAAATTAGGTCCGTCCTTCTAAATGGGTGTCAGCCACGGAGTCAATACCGATGCTCCGACTATTCCTTTCAGCCGTATCTCGCCCACCCTTCGCAAATAAGAACCGTTATCCAAGGGAGCTACTCCTTACAGTGTTGCAACATGTTCTGCTGAAGGCGTTTTCATGAGTATCCCGAATCTTATGTTACCTTGCAATTTTTGAGTTATTGAGTTCAATTCAATTGAGTTAATTTCTGAGTTCATGCCTGTACATGGGCAAGCAAGGAAGTGTATTGTGGGGTTGCCTATACTCTGATTATCAATTCTCAGTTAATTATTGCAGCAAAACTAAGGCCCTTTCACATGAACCCTGTTTCACTTTTTCATTACTATACTACCAGTACCACCACAAAAAGTTTCATCAAAATCCCTGGACAAAAGTGAGTGCCTCTTCTGGTAAGATTTTTGAATCCACAAAAATTTTAACTTTTAATAACCTCAGGCTCACTTTTTAGAGTTTAATTAATACTTATATGTTGCTTATTAAAGAGCAAAGATTACCTACATTTAGTTCAGCTAATATACAAAACAGTACATTGACTAAACCAAGAGACAATTTATATTAGCCAATCAAATTGGAATTCTCCAATCCAACTCCTAGATGATACTACTTAAAAATAATATCTTTGAATTTCCATTGTTTTGAGGGCATTAATGAGAAGGAGAGTATCAGTGGCTATTTTCTACCATATTTCATTTTTCAATGAAGTCAGATAAAAGGAAGAATTGAGTCATACCAATCAATCAGTGAGGGATATTCTTTTTCAGCTCATGGTTTTTTCTCAGTCTTATATAATTCTGCATTTAATGTCAACTGTTTTTTGGGGAGTTGAAGAGATTATATACAGTTTTAATTGTTCTATACAGTATCTACTTCCCTGTACTGTGCATCTTTTCAAATTCCCATTCAGACAATGGGAGCAGCTCACAGTACACATAAATAGCCTTTTAATGCTCTCCTTAGGTGAGTACTCATAAACCAGCAAAATGTTCAGATGCATCCTCACTCATTTACTTGTATCAAAAATCCTCTTTACAAACTTTTTTCAGACATATACTCACTGGAACAAATTTCAGAAATACTTCACCTTTTTTATTCAATAAACCTTACACAGAATTTACTTTGCAAAATGTTTCCAATGTTCTGTCACATAGAATTGTGAAATATTTTGCTATCTTAACTCTTTTTAAAGTATACTCAGGAGTACATATTTACAATTTTAGGAGGGAAAAATTTAATACCAGCATCACATTTAAATTGCTTCATTTGTAACAACATCGCTTTAGTTTCTAAAGCTTTCCTATAGAGTGGAAGTATCTTTTGCACAGGTTACCAATGCAGTGACATAAAAAGTGAGACTAAGAACTGCTAGGTGATTACGGAATCATCTTGATCAGTGGCAATAATAGTACTTTTTTGAACACAGTATACTTAAGGCACATTTTATCAAATGTGGAACATGTGTTCCTGGCACATACATTTCAACTAATAAATAATATCAGAAAAAGATGAATAAGTTCTAAACACTATGAGATCAATACTAAAACTATATGCATAAATTTCACATGAAAAATTTTAAATTTTGAGCTAGATGGTGATACATTCTTTTAACAGGATTTACTCTTATTATTCATGATCCATGATTCATAGATTCTATAATATATAATATAACCTTGCTGCACTGCTGCCTATGATTCATATTCAACTTTGAATGAGCTTCAAAAAATAGCAGAGGTTCACATTAAAAGATAATTTGAAAGAATTTTTAGTTCTTAAGTGAAAAGGAAGATCATCCTAAATCAGCCGTTCAAACAATTTTACATAAATATTCCATTAATTATTACACCTTTTCTGTGCTGGATTTCCATTTTGTAGATAATAACATAGAGTAATCTTAATTTTATCAAATTCTCCTAAATAAGTTTTCATGATTATTCTACATCTGACAATATTGGATTTCAGAATAGATTAAGCTCAAGATGAGAAAATAAATTATGAAAAAAGATGTCCTATATAAATAACAAAAATACTCTTTTGTTTAGCCTAACATAAGATCTATTGGAGAAAATTCTAAAATTGCTTTCCACTTGAAAGAGACAAAAAAAATCCAGAAGACTGACTTACTTGGGAGTTGATGGAAAGAAGAACTGCTCCCCTTTTCCTGCATTCCTCAGCTGCAAAATCTCTTGACAAGAAGGGTTTTGATTCATCGCCTTTGACCAGGAAATAACACTGACCAGCAAATGGTACTTCTGAGATGCCACATAAAGACCTGTACTCTGTTTGACAACGAACTCCAACAGCCCTTTTCTTCAGGTTACATTGTGTTGTGAAGTTGTGTTCCTTAATGCAATGGAGCATAGAATCCTCTGATCCCATACACTGGACTGATCCAACATGAACATCCTGTAGGACATCCTTCTCCATTTGTATACCCTGCCATGCTATGGAAGCACCCCTGCAAAAGCATTACAGAGACTACAGTTGGGAGGCTGTAAACAAGCTATTTTATGAAAGTGAGACTTAGATTTGTCAGGACAATAATATAAGTAAATTGCAAGAACTTAACTGAACTTTACACGATGAATGAGTAAAAAATAATCTGCAAAGAATTAGCGATACATGAAAATGGATTGAAAGAAATTCCCTTAAACAAGCATCTGTCATGCTGGTTTTGACATGTAAAGAGGATAAATTATGGTAGAATGGCTTTTGACTTACTGAGGATGATTTGTTAAAAGACTAATCTGACAATGAACACATCTTGTAATAAAGATCTTAACAATTTTTGTTCAAACAACAAAGGCATATATGGACAACAAACAACTCACAGATTGAACATAAGATGAATCAATGCAAGTTGCAATAGGTAACAGTGGAGTGTCAAGAACTGAGTTCCCCATAGAAACCAAGCAATAGATAACAGCCAACATAAAGAAGATATCTGACATGTTGATATATAGTCTGGATTGAGCAGATCTACAAGAGATACAATCTTAGTGAAAAAAGATAAAATCAAGAAGTCTTAGCAGTTAATGAGTTGATATATTAACCTCTGAGAAACCGGAATGCTCTATGTATGAAAAGTGGAAACATTGCTGTTGCATTGGCATGATATTGCTAAAAAAGGTAGACTGTATTTAATTGTATGTGTGCATGATGAGAGCTTCACTGCGTGAAGGGCAAAGAAGCACCACTCACCTCCTTCCTGTGCCTCAGCCTTTGACACCTCCAGTTCACGCGGCAGTCCCACACACAACAAAAATATTCTAACAAAACAAAAATACAACAATACAAACTAAACGACACAGAATCAGGAGTAACTTTGTGGTAATGATTAACGTTAAAATGGAGTTTTTTTAATACAAACTAACGCAAAAACTAGCCACACACAAACGAAGAAACAAAAGAATAGACATGAGCGGCGATTCCGCTCCCTGCTCTCGAAAACGCTACCGTATGCACCAGTATACTGGCCCAAACAATTGCTGTGGGCTTAGATGATAGTCAGGAAAATGAAAACATATAAAACTATTAAGGCTGTCATTAAAGAGCTATCTTTGCACAATGTGCTAATTACAATGCAAAATAAATATCCATTGTAATCAATGAGTGTTTAAATCTCAATCAAAATCCAATATGTAAAAATGTTGTATAAAAGGTACCATCTCTCTTACACTAATTACTGATTCCTATTATCTAAAATTTATGGCAAATAATTACCAAATTTTATCTTACCTGTGATAACCTAACTGACGGCAAACAACATTTGCTTCTTTTAAGTTCCACTTTCCCTCCTCATCACAAATTAGACTCCAGGACCCTTCTCCATTTTTATGCAACACATACAGCTCAACATATCCTTCCCACGGAGATTTTCCTCCTCTCAAACGAATTTGCTGCCCTGTCTTTGGAGTCACAGGCTGACTTCCTTGCAGAAAGTTTTTCTCAGGTTGGGGAAAATGCAGAGGAGCTTTTGTGGAAGAGATGTCACTGGGAGATGATATCAAGGACAATATAGGCTTTGTTGTTTCTATAAATTCTTCGCCTCCAAGGCTCAGTGATTCTGCATTGTTATCACCTGTTCTATTTTTATGGTCCATATCTTGAGATTTTCCAGATTTGATGGACTGAGATATTGGTACATATCTACTTTCCTCCAGTTTTAACACGTCTAAAAATGAGAAAATTAAGCACATCAACCAGCAAAAATACACACATACAGTAAGACCCAGTTGAGATTCTTTTCTACTGTTGGACTGAAAATAGTATAGACCTGGACTTTGATGCGTTGCCCATTGATGATCTGCTATTATATTGGGACATGTTATACATCCTTCGAAAGAGTATTTATTTGTCTTTAAAATGATATACATTAGGAGTCAATATCGATCTCCTGCTTTATGTGAGC
This sequence comes from Ladona fulva, assembly GCA_000376725.2. NCBI lineage: Eukaryota > Metazoa > Arthropoda > Insecta > Odonata > Libellulidae > Ladona > Ladona fulva. The sequence continues at coordinate 94,091 of KZ309417.1, read as the reverse complement.
CGACGTAAACCTAATCAAGACACGGTAAATTCAGGCAAATCCATGACTCGGTCATCTTCACACCTTTGTGGAACAATGACCAGGAGTCACAGAAAAACCAAACTTTTAGCAGAAATGTGGTATATAGTCGTGAAGCAAAATCCGCGTTTCTGAGATCCGACCATGATTTATTGACCTTTGATAAGCGTCTGAATTAAAAATCGATCTCCTCCTACAAATTTGATCCTACGCAGTTGAAATTTTTACTACGCGCTATTTAAATGATTTAGAAAAAATAAGCGAGGGCGATTTTTCCTAAATGCATTGGGGGGAGAGATATGAGGCGGCCTATAATGATGACGTCGCTCCGGCGAGACGACGTTGCCGCCTCCTCGGGACGAGAAAGCGCGCATTTGAACCGTGCTGATAGTGCCTTGGCCTTAGCTGCAACGGAGGCGCCTATTGAAACACAAAATATTTTGGTTCTTTTACTTGTCTTTTCCCTGAGGAATTGCCACAAGAACTGCTCGTGTCTTCCACATTTATATTTACAGTAATATCCCTCAAACTTGAATCCCAATCCCCTCATTACCAAACACATTATGGATATATTAGAAGCTAGGGAAAGTTGTCATGTTCTTCGTGCAAATCAGCTGATACATAAGCAACTGTTGGGTAAACTTCTCACAAGTAAAAGTTCATTCAATACTATTCGGAGTAAAAGTTCATTCAATACTATTCGGAGTCTTCTAGGACACCCTTTTTGGGAACATATAACTCCATGATCACTTGTCCTAATTTCCTTGCTGATACTTTTCATGGTACGTTCGGAAATGCCACAACGTAGCGCCGTATTATTCACTATCTGGTTAGGAGCAATCTCAATTTTTTCCATTTTTCATAGGAAGATTTAACGCTAGCAATTATATTCTTTACTTTAGGGTATGCCTCTTCGGACCATGTCAATTGAAGAAAAATATGGATTTCGTTTAAATCTTTTTAACGGTATATTCTATCCGCAAAACAGAACCAACTGGACTATTAGAGAGCAGATAAAAATTTCCAGGGAAGGGAGGTGAAGATTAAAGACCAGCAAGGATCTTCTCAATTTCATATACAAAAGCGATAAGGAATTTTCAATGGTACGAAACAGGTAGTCTCATAAAGGCCTACGAGAAAACATTGTATCCCCTCGAACCCCTCCCCCCTGTGGGGTGAACGGAGTAGATCTTCCCCGTAAATCCCTCGTCACATCAGGAGGTAGAGCCCATGTCGTTAGCCTTCTCTGAGAATCGAACAACGGGCGACAGATGTGTAAGTTCAGGTAAAGACGATTCCTCCTCGCATTCAAAAGTTCACTGAAAGTTCCCGACAAAGATTACCATGTCCCTAAACATAGTTTCCGAAAAGTAATTAAAGTAATAGTTTACTTCTAAGAATGAAGCTTTATGTAAATTCCTCCAAAAGGACAAGCACTGATTCTTTCAACTGCAATTCCCTGCCAAAGCAATCCTTTTAACTCGAAGTAATTCTTAGGATTTTACATGAACTCGTCGAAGTATCTATTTGCTAACAGTTTCAAACGAATTTGTGGTATAGATCTTATGTGGTCGAGTGAAATTTTATTCTGGAGTTATTGAGTTATAGTTGCATCTAAGGGATGGATGATTTTACCTCTACGTTACTCAAACACCGTTTTATGCATCGACTTGAGAAGAGTTGCTCTCGCTATGGCGGCTATGGCACAATCAGCACGGTTCAAATGCTTGGCGCGCTTTCTCGTCCCGAGGAGGCGGCAACGTCGCCTCGCCGGAGCAACGTCATCATTATAGGCCACCTCATATCTCTCCCCCAAATGCATTTAGGAAAAATCGCCCTCGCTTATTTTTTCTAAATCATTTAAATAGCGCGTAGTAAAAATTTCAACTGCGTAGGATTAAATTTGTAGGGGGAGATCGATTTTTAATTCAGACGCTTATCAAAGGTCAATAAATCATGGTCGGATCTCAGAAACGCGGATTTTGCTTCACGACTATATACCACATTTTTGCTAAAAGTTTGGTTTTTCTTTGACTCCTGGTCATTGTTCCACAAAGGTGTGAAGATGGCCGAGTCATGGATTTGCCTGAATTTACCGTGTCTTGATTAGGTTTACGTCGGCTCACATAAAGCAGGAGATCGATATTGACTCCTAATGTATATCATTTTAAAGACAAATAAATACTCTTTCGAAGGATGTATAACATGTCCCAATATAATAGCAGATCATCAATGGGCAATGCGTCAAATTCCAGGTCTATACTAATTTCAATCCGACAGGAGGGACCAAGTGAATGTCCCATTTTGACCAGGATAGCATTACAGCCATGATATAACAGCTTTTTATTTCTTAGACATTGGATAACTTAAAGAAGAAGTTTTTTAAACTTTTATATAAGTGCCATACACCTTAAAAGGAGCACTCTTTAGTTTGCTTTAATTGCCACAGCTTAAGACTAGATAACTAGAGAGTATGCAAACTATTGTTGTATAATATTTGTTGTCTTCTCATCAAATTTTTTTCTAGAATAGTCAGATTTTTGGACTACTTCTTCTTCTGTTGCTCAATCTGATCATTTTTCATTCTACAAAGAAGCAATGTTTACTAGATAGACAAATATGGAAGAATAACAAATTCTTTAACAGCAAAGGTCAGAGGTTGTCATAATGTATGATCTCTCCAGCCAACAGTCAACCAAACGCCTCTCTAGTGGCAATTTGATTTGTTTGCATAATTAGGAGATTGAAATGAAACTGCTCCAAGTGACATTTTAATCTAATATTCTGCCCTGTGATGGGGAAGATCTCTGAGTCAACTACAACAGTGGGATGGAGATCGTTCTCTTTTGCAATAGATTAATTTTTTTACAGAATTAGACATCGCAAACTATAGAGACAGAAAGAACCAAATTAGAACCAAGGCATGAGAAGAGGGCAGAAGATGGCGATACAGATGATTTAAATAGTTTTTGGTTTATCAAATAAGGCAGAGAACTGACTATAGAGGGTTGCAGAGCATCTGGGGTTGGGAAATTCCACTTTATGAGAGGTTAACAAAGCAGTATTTTTACAGTATGCTTTGTGTGAAACAGACAGAGAAAAATGTATATTGAGTGGGATAGCATCTCAATTGGAATCTTTTTAAATGGGTTTTACTGTTTTAATATTATTCATTAATATAAAACTAAAAGTAAATTCCAAACGAAAATCTTGCTTAAAATATTTATGGCTAACCTGGATTAGTGAATAACAGTAAGAAACAGCTGCTAATAAGAAAATATACACAGAATTAAGCAGGAATTGTAATTTAGGAGTAGAAATGGAGTTTGAGTTGTAAAAATAAAATCGATGAGATCAGTGATAGTAATCAAAGAATAAGCAGATTAATTAACAAAACAGAGATGAGAAATAAATGACAGCACATTCTTGCAGATTATAATGCATGATTTCAGAAGTGATGGATGAGTAAAGATTTGAGGGGTCAATTTTTGTGTTGACCATTTGAAGGCACTTATTTTCAAAAATTAAAGTCCATTTGAAATGCAGATTGGCCCTTTTGTTTGGGACTACAAACATTTATAGGGCTCTAAATGATGAAGTCAAAGAAACAACGTTGACTAAAGAAAGAAAAAGAAGGAAAAGAAACAGTGAATCAAAAGAACTAATGGTGAAGACTTTTAGAGCCAAAGGAGCAGACACATCTTGACAACTCACATGGCTATTTTCATTATGGTACAGCGGATTACAAAAAAATAGAATGGGTGTATATTTCTGCCCCGTTATCTTATGCAGCCATTGGTACAGAGAGTTCACAATCTGGCAATATCGTAGGATAATAATAATAACTTTTCTAATGGAAACAGGTTAACCCCAATTACATCCATTTTAATAGTTATTACTATTCACAAACACACACAACCATTCCCTAATCAGAAAAATCTGACTAGCTGGGATTTGAACCTGGGACTTTAGTGTTGGAATGCTAACACGCTAACCACTCCTCCACCAGCCATGGTGGCAGAGATAACTGAGGATAACCCCCCTGGGCAATGTAGCGGTAGTTGGGATTCAAAGACCCTCACACGAGAGGATGGACGCTTTATGGAAGATATGTTGGAAAGATTTCATACTAAGAAAGAGCCTGATTTAGAATTTAGAAAATTCTTCCCATTGATATAACTTTATATTAAATTTATGATTGAATACACCACAAAATGTTAACACATGGCAAGAATAAGATAGATTACAGTTTCTCTTTGCTTTCCAGCTCAATTGGGGTATGCGCTTCTCTAAAAACCAATTCCTTATTTCCCTACAGGGATGCACACGGTAGTTATCTTGTAATTGGTAACATTCGAAAAAAACAGCAATACTTCAAAAAGTCAGCAAGTGTCTTGAAATTTTAAAAAATTACGAATTACTTTTTCTCTAGGTGTACATCGATAAGCAGATTAGAATTATTATTACCCTCATCAGAAAATATAAAATAAACGATTTTGAAGGAAATAGAATAATGTGAAAGAAGATATTTACTTCTTTAGATAATGAACTGATCTGGATAGAGAATCTGGTTTGATGGCGGCTTAAGACAGAACATAGGATTTTCAATTTTCGTAAACATTGGAAAAACCGAAAGAAATATGCAGTTTACATCGGTTGAAAAAAATTGGGACTTCCGTTTCAGGAGGGACCCTTATGTTCAACCTTGCTGTGCACCTTTAGGAGAAAGAACATAGCAGCAATTTCCAGCTTAGGTGCCTACATTATGGACAAAAAAGACACCGAGGAAGATTTGGAAATTTTTTCCGAAAAGTTTGATACTGGCTAATTAACCCCTTAAGCCCGGTGGGATTTATACTGCTTCCAACTGTGACGCTGGAGGGAATTTAAACTGAATCTCTATTTTTGCATTATGTTTTTTAAGAAATCGTAACTTCTTTTGTATATATTATTTGGTACTGAAAATTTTCAGAGACTTGCTGAAAGCATTGAAAATGCATATTCTGAATTAAAAATTATTTTTTTTTATTTAAACAATGTTTTTCCTCGATATACTTTAATTTCATGTTTAATTTCATTAATCTTTTAAAAATATTACTTTACTCTCCGTTTTATTTCAAGGTACTAAAACACTTTCTTATATTTAAGGTAAAAATGACGATATATTTTGCATTTGTTGTAGTCCTTGTGATAATCAAGAAAAATTTAATGAATAACAGCTTACCTCAATAATACTGCTTAGTGTGATAGTCCTCAAAGCAATCGAAGCAGAGGCCAACTTCACATTTTTCGCACCAGTAGACGGTGTCCTTCCTCTTTCCATGTCTAGCACACACAACACACCTTCTTTGTGGATGTAGTTTTGTTCCAGATGGGGAATCCTCTTCATAAAATGTCTCTCTGTGAAGTGCAGTAATTTGTTATCTGATGGATGCCTGCCTGATTGCTGATAACCATCCTCTTTTGCATATTTTATCAGTAGTTCTTCTATCGATTGAATTCGGAAAAAGAACTGATCAACTTTTTTTCCCTGTATTGGCCTGGTAGATCACCATGGATTTTAGCACTGCTGTATTCAACAACTTTCAAAATACCTTCATGTACCACTTGGCATTTCTTTTCCTTTCAATCAAATATGATTGTAGAAGTTGATCTTTCAAGTCCACTCCACCCATAAACCTATTATAATCTATCACACTGATATGTTTTGTCTTTATCTTTTGTCCTTTTGCTTCAGTTTTCATTTCTGCACCATGGTATGTACGTTGATATCATAGGTACAATTTTTTTATCACTCCATTTCAGCACAGAAATTGGACCGGAATATTCACCAAACACTTCTCCCTTTTTCAACTTCTTTTCCTTCATCCTCTAAGAAAAATTTTTTCGATTTAATCTTCATGTTCCTACGCAGTCTGTGTGATAATTAATTTTCAGTATTCTAGCTAGAATAGGTGAATTGTAATAGTTATCCATCCAGAGCGTTCGTCCTTGACCTAAAAGTGGCTGAGATAAATTTAAAACTATTTTTGCTGTCTTATTTACATCGCCCATGGTTAGGGATGAGTGTACTTCTGTGTCTTTTCCAATATAAACAATAAATGACCACAAATATCCAGTTTTTGAACCACATAGTTCAAATGTTTTTATATCATATTTCATATCATATCATATTTCATGGAATCATATGCTGTTCAGCATAATAACAATTTGTTTCTTTTACGATGCTTTTTATTAAGTCAAAATCAAAAAATAATTCGAATATACTTACTAGGTCACTCATATCTCTTGCTTCATTTTGAGGTCCATGGCCACCAATAAATTCTTATCTATTTCCCACGTAATTCACAATATCCTCCCACACAAAATGTTCAGTAATGTCCTCTTCTGTCTCATTGCTAATGTACTTTACTGCGTCAAGTTCTGATCTATCTTCAATGTAGTTATCACTGTCACTTCCTGAACTCAAACTTTCATTGGAATCACTTATTACAAAGATTTCATTCTCAATTTCAACATCTGGTATCGACTGCCTTTTTCTACTTGTTGAAGACATAGTAAATAAGGACACGAAGAGTAATGATTGATTATTGATAAATTCACAATTTATTAACAAATTCACAACTTAGAAAAAAAACTGAACAAAGCGTATGAACGAACAGACCGACTGCTTCCTTTTGAGCGATCATATGAGCTAAGGAGAGCCAAGTGTTACTGAGGCAAGAAATTTTCCTGTGCCATACAAACATCGTCTTCACAAGTGGAAGATCGTAAATATTATTGAAGAGCTCGCTTCAAGAAGAATGAATCCTTTCTTCTTCTGCTTAAGAAACTCAAGATGCCATCACGAAGACGAAATGAAGAGCTCGGACCATGGGAAACAATTAGGTGGACCCTAGCTTTTCCTCTCATAATCTGCTGACACTTGAGAAAAAAATACACGAAGTGATAAACTTTGTTTAGAAGAACCTTCAGAACTCAACTTGGCTATACTCAGCGCTCTTAGAGGTTTATTAGAACAAAAAAATCTCTGTAACCAAGTTACAACAATATAAAAAGGAAAGAAATGTATTCAAATGCTTAATAAAATTTTATTTAATCGCATATGATTGAGGCAAAACCTTAGCCTATTGAGAAAATTAAAATGAGAGACCATTGAAGGAAGAAAATTGGTAATTAGTTTAGCGATGCACAGAACGTAGTGACTACGTCGGTCGGCGCTGAGGGGTTAATACATTTTTCTCAAACCCTCACTCCTTCTCTTCCTAAACAACTTTAGCACACTGACCCTTCCCCATTTTGCTTGTATATATTAACAGACTTTAAATATAATTTCAATTTAGTTTGATAATGCAAGCTCGCTAGTGAAACATGTGGCTGCATTAAATTAATGGTGGAAGTTTACTATGAAGAGTTTTATTCCAGTGATTGTGTATCGGCGCGTAACCACATCCAAAATTGAAATAGTATTGTTTTTATACTCTAGGTTACCCAAGAAATCCGAAAAACAGACCATTTCAAAGGGAATTCCCAATTTTCCTCCTGGCCAGTTTTAGAAAACCCAACTGAGCAGCATCCTTTTCTTAATTGCACCTTCTGCGCCCTCCGAGATAATCCTTTCAAAGTTTGCCCCATGGTGGCCCTCTCCTTGCCTCCTGCAGCAACTGCAAGGACATTACACAAAGGAAAGGAAAGGCTCTAGTGAATGGTAGAAGAGCACTACCTGGTCTCCTATGCAAATCCTTCATCCACTTTGTCCATTGACCTCCATCTCCTGATTAGCAGCCGATACAGGGATTTGATCTCAAAGGAATGCACCAGAAAATGAAAAGATGCTGCCTTGAACTCATGAAGGAATGGGTGCAGGTTTTATTTAAATGGCAGAGTGGCTTTCTTAAAATCGCAGATCTTTTGTAATTCCTCAAGAGGCCAGATAACAAATAATAACACGCAAAATTTGTATGGCAGCACTCTCCCGAAATTTCAATTGGAGGAATAGGAATAGAGCTCCACCTCCAACCTCTTCCATACCTATAAGACAGTCCATAATTTCAGAATCACTTCTTTGAGGTCTTACTGATTGAGTATGTATATTTGCAATGCCACAGCTGACTCCTAGGTATCGTAACCAAGTGGCAGGAATGCTTGTAACAAATATGGGAGTTTGCAAAATTGCACGAGCATTTGAGGTCTCTCACTCAACAATAGTTAATCTAAAAAAGAACTGGGAGGAATCCCAATGTGTGGACCGGAAAGTGGGCTCTGGGAGGCCAAAGGTGACGACTAAGGAAGAGGATAGTCATATTGTCGATTATGTTCAAAGGAAACCTTTCTTAACTGCTGAGGAGGCAAGATGTGCTGTTGGGCTTTCCATAAGTTCCCAAACAGTGCGACGAAAGCTCCGATTTTCAGGGCTTGAAGCCAGACGCGCGGCTGTGAAGGAGATTCTCACAGATGCGCACAAACAAGCACGGTTGGTCTTCGCCCAGAAGCACGTACACAAAAGTATAGACTTCTGGAAGACAGTTGTTTTCAGTGATGAGAAAACCTTCTCTTCGTGCCCCAATGGGCCAGTCACTGTATACTGGCCACAAAATTTGCGTTTCCACCCCATGTATGTTAAGGAGAGGGGGAGAAGCAGACATTTTTCTGTCCATGTTTGGGGCTGGATGTGCGCCGAAGGACCGGGAGCTATTTGGAAGAAACTTAGATGGGAGCATCTTCAAGAACATTATGATGCCATCGGTCGGAATTCTCTATCCAAATCAGTTCATTTTCCAGCAAGTAAGTATATACTTTCACATTGTATTAGCTCCTTCAATATTGTGTATTTTCATATATAGTAATTATCCTAATCTGCATATCATAGATCTATACCAAGGGAGAAAGTAGGCCGTAATTTATTAAATTTTTTAGACTCTTTCCGAAGTATTACTGTTATTCAAATGTTACCAATTATAGAATAACTCTCGTGTGCATACCTGTAAGGAAGCAAAGAATTGGTTTCTTGAAAAGCGCATACAGCAATTGAGCTGGCCAGCGAAGAGTCCGGACCTGAATCCCATTGAAAACATCTGGGGTATAATGGTGAGGGAAATGAAGGATCGCCCTTTACATGCAAACAAACTCTTAGGGGACATCGAGGACACATGGGAGAGTATTAGAGCACCTGTGTGCCTTCGGGTCATCCAATCAATGCCAGAGCTGCTTCGGCTGGTCATAAAGAACGGTGGATAGATTATTAACGTAGTGGAGGTAACTATCAGGATTCAACAGGAGAAGTTATTTTTAAGAATTATCATTTATCATGGCAGTTTTCTAAAATGTTGCATTTCTATACTTACAGATCATCCAAATCAGTCAAGGACAGTATTTACTGTATTATCACAGACTTCTTGTTCCTAATTGATGGTTATTTCCCCCCTTTTCCTTTCCCCATACCGATATCCTTTTTTACATTATCTCGATGATGATCGGCATTACAATCATTGAATAGATGATTTCGCACTTTTACTGAGGGATATCAATAACCAAAAGGTTATATTAGCCCGTTCCTGGAAGCTGTTTTGTTTTTACCTAAACCTTCCATCTTTACTATATAGTTCAGTTGTCTTCTCTCCATTCCTCAGGATACTAACTGGTGGTTCAAGGCTCCGGTTGGCTTTATCCACCGGTTTGGCTATCTTTCAGATGATTCCACATTTAGTTGACAGTATGCGACCTTATGGAGCTTCATTTCCCATGTATTTCCCCATAAGGAGCAAGGCTCGATGTTGCCAGATGCAGCAAAACTTTAATTTTTGATTAAATAAATCATTTACGATGTATAAATAGACGATGCATGGAATAGTGAGGTTTATTTATCCATATCTTTTAAAGTAAAATTTATAAAAATTATTTTCTTGTATTTCCCCGAGGAAAGACTATTTTCCGAGTTTATCTTTATCACGCTCTTGTGAGCAAGGCTTTCTTTCATTCGTCACAAAATTTACATGGAACAATGTTCATGCATTACTTTCTGCGACAGTAAACTTAAATTTGTATATTATTTCGCTGTTACGCTTTTATAGCATGTATACCATCCTTTGATCCAAAATTTTCGAATTTTGCACTCCAAAAAGCAGTCGCTAGCTAAATCTCGTACCGTAAGAGATACCTCTACATATGATTCGTATGATATTTGAAGAAAAGTATGAAAATATTTTTAGTGGAGGAATTAGGACAATATCTTGATAACAAAGGCATTTGTGAAACTTTCAATTTACGCGATTGTTCCGCGCGGCAAAATTCCGCAGCCTCGCCCGTGACTGCCCGCTTTGCTGAGGTAAGTGTGGAGAAGGAATGAGCTCTTCCATGGAAAATCGTAAAAAATGACCTCGTACTTTATTTTAAGTTTGAAAATTTTTATGCTTACATTGAAGAAACCCTTACTGGCTATTTGCAGCCCAGAAACAATTTTTCTTTGTGAGTTATTTATTTTCCAACTTACAGGAACCTTTGCGAAACTCGGCGAACATGGATGCTTTTAAAGTGTTATAACTTTTGAACAGAAAAGGATGAAGATCTGATTCTTTCAATTATTATTAGTAGTAGTAGTAGTATTAAAAGTGCTACGACAACTAAGGTCATTTCGCACGTAGGGAATTCCCACCGGGAATCGAACCCGGGAACGCTTTCACCGAAGTCGAACGCGTTGCCCACTTGGCTATCCGGGAGCCAACTTTCAATTATTAATATAGATTGAATGTGTCATAAAAATTTATACATCAAGTCGTAAATATTCTTTAAAAATTTGTGTAAGTTTTCAATTGATTGCTCAATACAACATTTGACAACTTTACTTCTAGCTTACCGGAATTTAAATACACCGTAAGATTTCGATGTCTTTCCTGTGAAAAGCAAATATGTGATATGGCAGTGGGAATATAATGAAATACTGAATAGTACTGAGCTGTACACGTTGAGCGCATGCATCAATCCCATGGTATCTGCTACACAAACGCTTGCAAATGCTTTAAGGATTTTGCAATATCTTTGTTACTCAACCTAAACCAGAGTTAAATCCTCAGCCAAAAGAAACATCTTTTTACGTCCCGATAATTTCAGCAAAATTAGAGTGGGGCTTCTGAGATTGAAAGTTTTCTTAAAATAAAGCACACCGAAAACTGAAAACCTAAAACTTTCCATTTACGACTGAGAAAAAAATCACTGCAACAGAAGGAATGGCACGTGCCTCCCTAATTACGGCTAACAAACCAGCTCAGCTCAGGGTACAACTGCTATGGTAGGTTAAGTCATAAAACATCTGGGCAAACGACGCAAACTTGATGCTCGAGAAGTGGTGACCGTAAGTATTAGCGTATTTAGTTTGTCTCTGGATTTCACTGAGTATAGAAGTTGTGTGCCGTTGTATTGAGTCGAACAGTGCTGTGGAGTTTATTCCCGAGTGATTTGCTTTTAACTTTGTTCGATCACCATGTCTGAAGAGAAGAGAAGGCGAAAAGGGGAAAAATTGAGAAGCTGTGAATGGCAAATAGTATTTAACGTTCTTACCTATTTCCAAAAGTCTCTCGGTATTTCCAAAGCATGTAAAGAGGCCGCGAAAGCCACTGGATGCTCTCAGTCGACAGTTTAAAGGGTAAAGAAAGAAGCATCTCGAGGCGCGTTAGTGACACCATCGAAAACTAAGAAAGTTACTCAGCCGTATAAAAATGCGAGATGTGTGATTTACGATGATATCGTAAGATCGGGAGTGAGAAGGAAAGTGCATCAAATGTTTCTTCAAAATATTCCTCCAACTCTGAAAACAATATTAAGCTCCGTGAATATGGACAAAGATTTACCGGATTTTAAAAGAACTACCTTGTACCGTCTTCTAACTGACGTCGGTTTCATTTAAGAACGAAGGGGCCAACACAGTTTATTGATCGAGAGAGACGACATAATCCGTTGGCGTCACAATTACTTGAAACAACTGAAAAAATACCGAAGGGAACGGAGAAAAATTGTATATACCGACGAGACATGGATAAATATTGGTCAAACAGTGAACAAAGCTTGGCGTGATCAAGTAATTAATTATTTTAAATTTGATTCTGATACTGATGTTTGTCGATATCGTAAAGACTATTAAATAATCTAAAGGACGAGTAAATGCTAATTGAACTTAGTACTTTGCGCTGCAGAGAAAATGCATTGTTTTTTATACATTACATATACATTCTATTTTACTTAAAACCAAAATATTAGTAACTTCATGAAAAATGATCAGTACAAATGCGTTGAGGGTAACTACATAGAGAATCGGCATAAAATCTTTATTGCAATCGTTGTAAAGTATACCGTTCAAGATTTTCTTTATTTTCTGTAAAACAGTTTACTATTCACTAACTTTCCGATTTGTCGAGCTTTAAATGGTAAACTTTGTGTAATTATCTTTTCATATTTCTTTTTGAAAGTGGGTTTTAGATAGATTAAATCCCAGCTCGCAAGCTAATAATGCATTACTATTCTTTAAAATGCTTACTTTTAAGTAATTCACATTGTATTAAGAACTTTGATCCCAGCCGAACTTAAAACCTTGAGTATAAAACCTTCATTTACCAAAAAAATAATTCTAGATTCCCGATATGCTCATTCTAAACACTTACGGACGCGAATTCAAATTTCGCACGGTGCGGTAGGGCAGCGAATTCAAATTTGGCGCGGTAATCAGGCGGTGAGTAAGTTTGGCAACAGCGTTCGCCATAAGCGCAATACTGTCAACTAAATGTGGAATGCACTATAGTAAACTCTTTTTTAAATTTTAATCTTAATTACATCTTGTTGGCTTCACATTTTTTTTTATTAGGGAGGCCATTTAAATTTTATTCAGGCTGCATCTGGGCCTTTGATGGGTTGTTCTTTTCATTACAAGGTTATAATCCCACATACTTTTGAATATTTCCGATGGGGCTGACATCAGTTTTTAATAGGAATTGGTTAAGATTTTGTCCATGACATTTTTGATTGGTTCAAATTTGTGTGTTCTAAAGATATATTTAGAGCTTATGAGTACCGGTACTTATAAAAATTTCTTTATCGGCCTCTTGTCTAGCACATGAATACTTTTAAATTTCTTTTGCTATTATATCCAAGTGGGACATGCATAAATTAAAAGGGATCAGATCAAAGCATGGTGCAGTAAACTTTTTAATATTGTGGTAAATAGGTTGAACATTTAGGGACATTGCTGCCACCTTTGTTCAATGAGGGTTTGATGTGGTCTCTCCATGTCAGTATTTCATCTAAAATAACACCAAGAGATTTTTGTCTCTTTGTTTTTGGGATAATATTACTCTCCAAGCATATATCAGACACGTCATTATGTCTTTGAACTTTTCTAAAATCCAATTCTACCACATTTACCGTGTCATTTTTCATTTCCCACATCCAGCACCAATCTTAGATTGAGTCAAGGTGATTCTGCAGTTTTTTATTTGCAATATTTGGTTTTTTCCTCTTATCTAAGATTGTAGTATAGTCTGCATACAAATAAATGTTCGTGTCACTATGCTGGAGTGTCATTATGCTGGCCAATCCAGCTGAGTGCACCGTTAGGAAGAACATTATAACTTCGTAAATTTTGCGAATATTTACATTGGACTAAATTTATTAATTCACTGTAAGAGCAGTCTAGATGTTACAGCAGAAATGCATAAGAATCAAAACACTCCTTAGAGAGTATAAACTATTTTTACTAGACCACAGAGAAATATAAATACGACCTAGGTTTCGTAGCGTTGCTACATCATCAGACCTGATGATGTAGCAACGCTACAAAACCTAGGTCGTATTTATATTTCTCTGTGGTCTAGTAAAAATAGTTTATACTCTCTATGGAGTGTTTTGATTCTTTGAATATTAAGAATTACCACAAAGTTAATCCTGATTCTGTGTCGT
>KZ309417.1:54142-79494 GCA_000376725.2 Ladona fulva | reverse complement strand
AAAGTTATATCAATGGGAAGAATTTTCTAAATTCTAAATCAGGCTCTTTCTTAGTATGAAATCTTTCCAACATATCTTCCATAAAGCGTCCATCCTCTCGTGTGAGGGTCTTTGAATCCCAACTACCGCTACATTGCCCAGGGGGGTTATCCTCAGTTATCTCTGCCACCATGGCTGGTGGCGGAGTGGTTAGCGTGTTAGAATTCCAACACTAAGGTCCCAGGTTCGAATCCCAGCTAGTCAGATTTTTCTGATTAGGGAATGGTTGTGTGTGTATGTGAATAGTAATAACTATTAAAATGGAGGTAATTGGGGTTAACCTGTTTCCATTAGAGAAGTTATTATTATTATCCAACAATATTGCCAGATTGTGAACTCTCTGTACCAATGGCTGCATAAGATAAAGGGGCAAAAATATACACCCATTCTATTTTTTTGTAATCCGCTGTACAAAAAGATGAATGTTGTGCCAATTTTGACACTGGCAGACTGGCTTCGACAAAAAGGACTCAACCAAAAAGGCCTTCAGGGCTTCTTTTATACCCAGTGAGTAAGGATATCCAATCAGGCTTGAACTAGCTACTTTTGCAGACAGTTCCGTTGATTTCCGGAAAGGTTATTGGCCGCCTCTTGATTCCCTGCGAATTTCTACTGTCCTTTGCTTTCCGCATTTGGGCCTAATCGCTTCCTTGAGGGAAAGAACCAGCAACAGTTCGAGGCTCCAATGGGAGAGACTTACGTCACTGAGTAACGCCAGTCACCTTGAGGAAGTGATTTCAATGCCGACAATTTGTGAAGAAATTTTGATTGTGTTCAAGACCAAGAAGTTATTGGCAAAGCATTTTCAGTTAAGTTAATTGTGAATTCCAAACTGTTGTTAATGGACCATATCACATATCATAATATTATTTTGTGTAATTATCGGCACCAGTCTGAATTGTGTGCTATTATTGTAATGTTAATTGCGGGTTATTACTATTATGGTTTATGGTTTAATATTACTTGTTAATTACACCGATGAATTCATTCTCGATGTTTTTTTGGCTTTCTACCGCCTGTTATATCCAACTGACAGTTCACAAAAATAATCTAATGCACTGTTCTGGTGGATTTTCCAGAATTTTGATATCTTCAGAATTTTCCTGATCTACCCACAGCAGTGCAACGTGAGAAATTTGAAGACAAAATTCCATTACTCATAAATATAAAATAAAAATCAAGGTAATTAAATTTTCCTAAAATAAAAGGCTACAATCTCCAGTTTATTTTATTTTATAGAGAAAGAGTATAACTTTAATTGATGATATAGAGTCATCAAATCAAAAGAAATATTTCTGCCAAGAAAAAATTATTTACAGAAGCACACTGGATATGACTGATGGCTGTATATAGTGCTATACTGGTTTAGTAGAGTTCTTTAGTGTGGGTAACTGGGAATTTAAATTTCATATCTAAGAAGGGATCAAAGTTAAGGTAAAATATGAAGGTGGTGGTAATTACCATAACTATAAAGCAGAAATTATAGAACATATGGGTGAAAGAAATGTTTGCAGAAGAAAGAGCATATGCTGATTAAGCGAAACAAAATATGATAGCAGAGAAGATGAGTGAACAAAACAAGATGAAGGAAGACAACTGAATAGATATTCATCACGTAAGCTAAACTTAGATAAAAATTAGGAAAAATTATCCATATATCTCTTGATTAATCTGAGTGTATAGTTTCTTAAAATAAATAAATCTAATCAATTATATAAATTAATTCAATTATTTGAGTTTTCCCTTGTCTCAAGCCTGCTATGTAAATAAAATTCATAAGTAAGCTTACCTTTGGAAGAAGAGCATTTCACTTTGTAGGCATGGTCACACTGCTGACTCTTGGCATCAAAGAGAGTTCCAAGAGGACACATCATAGAGTGGCCACGTCCTCCATGGCAGTTGATAAAATGGCTGCACAGATGTGGATGAGGGAACATCCCACTCGGTTCAGGACATGTAGGCACAAATTTTTTTGCTTTTCCATCTCTGTTTTCCTCAGCTCTTTTAGTTGTTGCTGAGAAAGGTGTAGTGACTATTGTTGGAGGAACAGTTAGGAAAGAAAGACTGAGATTTTGAGTCCTAGGATTGAGTCCCACCCTACCAGTGCCAGTTAACTGTTTATGAGACATTCTAACATTGGTGATTCCCTTCCCATGATGCTCTCTTTCATTTGATTTCCCTGATATATTCTTTGAAGCTTTCTTCTCATCTATTTTCTGAATGTAACTACCTTTATCAGCATACAGTTTGTTCACCAAACATCCTTTAACTTTAGATGGGAAGTCACACTCCAACGTCTCTTCATTGAAGAGAGTTCCAATAGCACATGGCTGCACAAATCCCTTTCCATTCCAACAATTAATAAACCTTCTACAATCAAAAGGGTAGGGAAACTGCCCAGTTGGCTGCAGACACCATTCATTCACTGCCATCCACCCTCTCATTGGCTGATTCAATTCTCTCTTCTGAGGAAGCTGATCACTTTTTTCTGCTCTCAATTTAATCTGTTTTTGTCTGTATCCCTGACCTTCTCTTTGCTCTTGCACATTGTGAAGCAGACCACAACCCCAACTGTGAGCTCTTCCCATGCATTCAGCACTAGTCTCGCCTTTAACTGTTTATGAAAATCAAATAATAAATCTTTAATGAGTTTTGGTGGAGTCCCATAATTAACTGCAGTAAGTAAATACAATCAAAATTAAAGCACAAAGTAAAGAAAATTTTAAATAGTTTCACAATCAATAGAAATACACTTGCTTGTCAGTTTTGAAGATACTAACTTTCATTTATTTAGATAATTCATGTCAGCTAAATTACTCATTGTCAGTACTACTCAGAAATAGAATGTGAGCTATTTTTCAAGTTAAATCAATTTTTCTGATGCCAAGATATGTATCCCCAGTCAAAAATAAAAAAAAGAAATTTAAATAAACATTAATTTTGTATTGTTATTATTACTATTATTTTTTTTCTTTTTCGTTTTATAAGTTTTTATTATATTGTATTAATTGTAGGTATCGATTACTTGTATTTTCTTTTATATTTATGACGTACTGCCTTCGGGAGGTTTTGGGGGGTTTCCCTCCCGACTTGGGTGAATACCAGGCAGGGTATTGTATTTCCTTCTCCCCCTGAAAAGATGACTACCACCTGGCCTGGAGCCTATTTGTAGTCCTATGGTGCAAATACAAATAAATAATTCACAAAAAAGGATTGAAACAAACATAAACTACACTTCAGCAACCATATAATTCATCAAAAGGGCAAAATAGAGAAATTATGATAAAATTTTGGAACAGTTCACCAAATTTTGATACAAGATTGTACACATATAAGAATACTTAATGAATTATATTTCCAATGACAATGATTTTTAAATGATGGGTATTATTTCCAATACAATATTTATTTGTGCATACTACAAATCAGTGTATAGTACATACCATAATTTTAAGAGGGAAATTTTGGTAAAAAATACCCTCTTATATATAACAGAAAAGGACTGAAACTTCAAACTTTAAAAAATAAGCAAATTTTTTTTATTATTATCATAGCATTTATTAAGCTTTTAAACAGAGGATTCAATTTAAGATACTGAAATATAATATGACAAGGTAGATGATAATAATAATCTCCTATTTATTCAATTAAGTTTAAATAAAAAAGTAGTACACACCTGTAACAGTCTAGTAGATTTTCAAATAATTAATATTAATTTTAGGTGAAAACAAAGGTGTGATCAATATAATAATTCGATCGATAAATACAGTACTTAGTAGCAGAAAAAAAAACATATAAGCTAATAGCTAAGCTAAAATGGACTTAACTATTTTAATTAACTTCTGATAGCCCCCAAACATGGGATAGCCTAGAATATGGAATTATCTGCAAAGTATACCTAATTTGCATAAGGAAGGCACTCACTCAGTAGCCTGATGCACAGATGGGCATCAGTCAGAAAATAGGGGAGGCAGTGCTTCCTAAGCAGGAAAAAGCATCACACACAGTGAGAATTGCCCATCAAAAGGCCCCCATCTCCTCCACTTTTTCCCCTATCTCAGGATGTAGAGTGACTTCCTAACGCAAATCAGATATACCATTCACAAAAGAGCAAATTTTCAAAGAAAGTCTATCTAAAGTTTTTGAATCTCAGGCAAAAATACATACTAGTACAATCATCATGTAAGTTACAGTTAACAACATGAAATAGTCATATTAAATAAGTACATCTTAAAAATAAAATAATAAATTAACCATTTATAGTACTACTGATGTGAAAGTCAAAATGCTTCAATTATACGTTTCAGAAATTGTAACCAGGATGCATAAAAGATGAGAATACCATCTTAGATATACCTATTACAAATCGAAAGTCATAAAAGAAAGGTAGGTAGAGAAATTTAAAATTGCCTAATATAATATAGATTCTTACATTACCATAAAAGAAAATTAATAATTGCTTTCAAATCAAAATTGTTTGAATCTGAGGTGTATTTTGATTCCTAATTCTGCATTATTACTCAATTTAAACAGTATCTTCCCTTACACTGCAATAGAAATTTCTCACTGCTTTCACTTAATAAATCCTAATATATTTTTTGTTCTTTTTATGACAATATCAGCACAAAAGGAGATTATTCCCTTCCTAAGAGAAATCTACAAGAAAATGACTCTTTTAAAGTTAGTTGACTATCAATGTTTCAGAATGATACTTCTATTAAAGCCAAACTTCTCACAATATATTAAAGTAAATGGTACATATATCCTCTGAACACAGTTATGGCACTGATTGTAAAGAGGCCTTAAGACTGATCAAGGCTCAGTTACAAACAATGAAGAACTCATTTAAAAAAATTTATATGAATAAAAGTATCATTTGAGTTATTGTTTTTCTAAAGGTAAACCCTAAAATGTTCTTAATAAATACTGAGGCCATGAAATAGCATGATAACTATCAAGCTTCCTTGTTCCGATGATGGCCTTTTATTGCCATTACACTGATAAACCACTCTTTCTCTGGAAATTAGGAACTGAATAGAACTTAATAACTCCTAATAAATAGTATGATTCTTGTAACAATTTTCTTCATATGTAAAAAATAGTTACCTGCTGAAAGACCACCTCTGTTCTTTCTTTCTTCGACAATAATCATTGTCTTAGTAATGGTTTCATTAAATCCATCACTCTGCTTAAGAGATGGAGATTTCTGATTTGCATTTTCATTATTAAATTGGCCTTTTGTAGAAAGTTCCTCTTCCCTTGGTTCCACAGGTAACAATGGGTATGAACCATTGTTACCTCTTCTATACCACAAAAATTCTGTTCTTACAGGTGGTTTAGTTACAGGATGCTCTTCCTCAAGCAAAATCTGATGGTAAACACAAAACTTTGATAATACGAAATAGATTTAATTATTTCATAATGAAATACTCTATAATACTCCACGAACTCTAATTACTTCACAAGATGAGGAAAAGGGTGGTAATATAAGACACTGCTCTTTGACTAAGCAGCTAACTTAAATCTAACAAAGTGCTTGGATTTAATCAGAGAACTTATTGAGAAAATTATATCTTCTCAACGTAAATCACCTCTTTAGGTTTAGTTAATGTAATAACTTCATGTTTATCTTTCATTAAAATTTTAGAATGGTATAAATATCAACTACATTTAAGTTCTCTTCGGTAGTGCTTCTTACCGCTTCAATGATGACAGGAAGAAACACGAATACTAGAATTCCTCCGCGAGGAATCATTGCTGCGAGCAGATTCTACTCTCAATGAAATATCAATAGAGTAGCATCAGTTTTCTTACTGATAGCTCATACGCAGTTTTAAGCATGCGAATAAGTCAATCAAGATGTCTTGGTAGAAACACTTCCGATTCTGAGCATAATATGCAAGTTATCAAAATTAACAAACACACGAATGATGAAATTCATCATCTTGTCCCTGTTGATAGTTTCTGGGTTGCTAAAGACCCTTCTCATCTTCCTTACATTATCTTCTTCGGGTCACGTCATAGCCAATCAAGGGTCAAGAGAACATATCTCGAGGTCAATGCAAAATGACCTCGTTTCCGAGAAATAACAATATAAACAAAATACCATTCTGTACATCTAAATCACTGATACTGACAAAAACTTACGAACCTTTAAGACAGCTGAATCGTATGATTTCGTTAAATAGCAGTCCACCTACTGTTTAAAATACTGACGCCTAAGTGCTCAAAAATATCTTTCCAGATTGAAATTATTCCGCTATGCTAATGAACGATACATACCATTAACTTGGAAGTTATGTAAATTCCAAAATAATGCTTTCGAACGACAAAAGCCAAATATATCCTGTCTTTAAAATCGATGATCTGAAAAACATGAAATATGCAAGAGCGATATCTCTCATAATTATGTTCGGGTGATAATTTCCGTAGAATATTCTAAACCATTCTTCATTTATTAGAGAAATCATGGTCTCGATCGTTCCCTTAGAAATCTCGGAAGGATAATATGGCCCAGAAAGTGTTGTCAAGCATGTTGCTTGTTATAACTTACATCTTAGGCATTAAGTAGATCTTTAACCTTCCTGATAGCTCGACTTCCATATTACGTTCCATGTTGTCACTGTCCGGTCAACATAAATTGCTAACCTTTTACAGGAGGTATCGATTTTAGAAGGAATTATACATTAAGGTTTTTAGAAAAATCTTCGAAATTTTAAATGATTATAATTATTAAATTATCTCTATGAATCTGCTTGTTCTCCCATGTGTTCAACGGTACCATTTATTTATGCACCCTACGAATGCTACGCGCACTGATGGACAACTTGAACTTATTTTATTCAAGATTAAGCTCATTGGATTAGTAAACTGTCTTATTATGCTATTTTCTGGGAAATTATATTTACTTTAAGCAACTTGGAACGACTAGATAAACTTTCATAGTATATCATTACGGTAATACCCTATCTTAAATGGATAGATTGACGTTAGCTAGACGCTAACATGGATGCGGGGGAACTTAGCCTGTGTGATAACTCTTAATTTGTCTCTCGTCTTACAAACAATCCTAATTGTCTAAGGAAAAGAGTGAAGGTTAACTTTACACTATATGGTGTTCGCCAACGAATATCCCCAAGGATAAACGTACATGAAAATAGTCTAACAGGACCGGGACCCTTAATAATACTCGTAAGTACAAGTAATTACATTCACCGCAAGTAATTGGGGGTGCAATATACTAGTTGAGTTTTGGTAGAGTGGTGGAAGTAGAAAAAATACACCTTTCTTCAGTAATCTGCAAGTAAGAAAGCCAACAACAAACATCCGATATCATGCATCACTAACGCACAGCATATTAGGTCACGGTCGTGTCAAACCTTCAGGGAATTGGAAACCACAAATAGGACTCAGAAAATCTGCTTCATTAAAAAGCTTCGTTGTATAGTTATCGTTTATTATGCTCATTACATTTGTACTGTGAATTATACTTTTTAATCCATAGTTTATTTAATCTCAAATGACGATTAACGAAAAATGGCCAACACTTTTTATATGACGATTCTGACAACAAAAGGAACAATTTTAAGATTTTTGATCCAAAATTTGGGTGCATTTAGAAAGTTGTTCAGTCTGAAGTCGTTAACTTTGTTTTTGGAAACATCTTTTATGATAATTTTATATAGTTGTCAAAGTAAAAAATATTACATTATATCTTCATTTATAGACACTATTGAAAAATTGGAACAAACAATTTCATTCATCAACCAAACTATGTGAATAAATTATGACAGGCTTTTCGTGCTAAATACTCCCATAGTTAGATCATAAAATGTTTCAGTTCCTTGCTGTAAAAATACAATAAATTGGGAGAAAATTATTCAAGATGAATTCTTCACTGCCTCAAGTGCTGCCAGTAGCTCAGCGTACTTCTTTTGAAGGGTCTTCTCTCTCTCTGTCTGCCTGCTGACATCATCTGTGAGAGACTGTAAGTAAAATGAAACATATTTTAGCAAACACTTCTATTGGTGAATTACTGAAATTGAAAATAAATTACCGTATTTTCTGGTAAATAACACGTATGTACCTACTATATAACACGCATTTAAAAAAATCTCTTCACTGTGATAATGTATAGATAACACGCATTTCAAAAATTTCTTGTGATAAATGCATTGATAACGCGCAATTCAAAATTGTTATTATGTTGACGAGAATGTTTTTTCACTACTGTAATATTATGATAATTACTATTGTATTTTGAATGGAGTTATTTGATTACGTTAACATTTACAAATTGTTGCTTGAAATAAAATTGCCCTAGTACGTATATACTCCGTGACTTACGCGATATATGACGTTGTTCAGTCATTTGTTTCCGAGTTCAATATTCAAGATATTCAATGAAACGAGATTTTCCGTTGTATATCGCGCACTATTATTTTTACCATTTTCTATATTTTTTGTAAAGATAAAAACACGTAGGTTGTCTACCAGAAAATACGGTATATATAATAAAAAATTTGAGAACAAATTTGGATACTTTACAGTATACTCCTCAATGAGTTTTACAGCCAGCAACGTACATACAATACAATAAAAAAACAATCGACAATATTATCCAAAAACCAATCAAGAGAATCAAATATGTGTTCAAATCATACATTCATTTAGTAATGTTAAAAATACGCAGTAATTGGGTAGATTGGTAAGTTTTCAATTCTTGTCATACTTGCACACATTTGGATTTCTTCATAATAATAGTTATGCTGCTTGTGTTAAAGATTCAATAAGAGCTCATAGCCTATAAATGACAAACTTTCAAAGGAAAGAGTGGTAAAATAATAGAAAACTGAGCAAAATTCTTTAAAATGGCAAGTACTATGTTCTAGCAACATCTTCATAATAAAAGGATCTATTAATGTGGAAACAACTTGAAGTTACAATTTCAAAACAATTTTTTTGCTGTAACATATTTAGTTTATTCACAATGAAACCTTCAATATAAAACCATCATGCAATTGGTATGATAAAGGGTGGAACTTGGGAACCTCTATCAAAAATCATTACAACTGTAACAGTAGAATACCTGAAGTTGTGACATGTGATAGACTATAGCTCCTGAAACCAGAACTTTTGCAAGAATGTGCATTAATGGTTTATACTGCAAAGATTCACCCATTTCATTCAGTAGATTAGAACTAATGCTATTTTTTATGAATGTATAAAGAAGAGTCAGGTTCTGGAAGATTGGAAAAGGTAGTGATGGTCCAATGCTTAAGAGGGAGACGAAAAAACTAATAAAGAATTATACAAAAATTAGTCTGGCACTTAATGTTAGCATAATGTTTGAGAAAGCAGTAGTGGATCACCTGAAAGAGTATTGGCAAAAAGAGGAAAGCAATTAACAAACATCAACTGGGTCTTAACAAAGGATATTTGTGCAAGTCATATGTGCAATCTTTAAAGCAAGACTTAGTTAATAGAACACAGACTATCTTCTGCCCTTATCTCAATTCCTGCAAATCCTTTCCTTTAAACTGTCAATCATCTTCGCTCTTTTCCTTCCCCTTTTTATTTTTCCTTCTATTGTTCCTTCCAACACATCCCTCTCAGCAAGCACTTTATTCTTCTAATCCAGTTTCTTTTCCTTTGATTCAGTAATTTCCTCTTTTCCTCAGAACCTCTTCATCCTTGACCTTGTCTGCCCACCTTATGTCCATATCCACATTTCATCTATTCTTTGGTATTCATTCTTAAGAAAGGCATCAAAACCATACATATCACAAACTTCATATCATGCACTTTTCAAATTTACATCAATTGTTAATGAGGATTAAAGGAAAGGAAGGTGTCATAGTAGATTGAAAACCTACGGAAAATCCCAAAGGAATAACAAGTGTGAAAAATAGCGACACGACTGGGACTCGAACCCAGGTCTCCCACTTTCCGGGCAGGTATTCTAACCACTGAACTACCGTGCCGCATCTCTCTCACACTGTTAAGGGAATGCTTAATTGTTAATATTTTCCACTTCTTTCTGAAGGCTTCCCTTGCCATTCTTACTTCTCCGCATCAACTCTGTACCATCTTTCCAACTGCCCTAACTTCAAAAAAATACTTCATCTTGACTCATCACTTTTGTCTTATTCTGATTTATTTTTAAACCATACTTATCTTTCATGCTCTCCAATTGCTTTCACATTTCCTTCAGTTCTCTGCCATCAATTAAATACCACATCATCAGCAAACGTAACACATACTACTCTCCTCCCTCTGATACTTGCTCCTCCTTCCAAAACCATTTCTTCGCAATAAAAAGAGTTGGTGACAAACTACAATCCTTTCTCAACCCCCTTATACTGAACAGTAGTAGTAGTATTACTTTTTATTGGTGCCTTGACAGCTAGGGTGATTTGCACCAATTATAGATTTCAGATTTGTACAAAAAATTAATATCTGGGTCAATATGTTCACTCATATATGCCATATAAGAGGAAAAGAAATAAAATGGAGATTAATTTTTGAGAGTCATAAAACAATTTTAAAAATAAAATGTAACTATAAATAAATTATTAGTGTCACAAGCCTCCTATAAACTTTACTCCCTTTTACAAGCATTCTAAAGTTTATAAAATAACTCAAGTCTCCTTGAGAAAGAGTATGACTCCAGTAACAACTTCAGAGTCATCTTTATTTCTGACTTTTCATTTCTATTACCTGGGGCAGATGAGGCCCCCTCTTCCCCTGCCCCAGGGACTCTCTAATAATACAATACAATAACCGATGACTAAGGCCAGATTTCCTCTAATCCTCAGCATATTGCGAGCCTTGTTGTATCTATTGCACTCCAGTATTTTGGATGGAGAAATTGAAAGAGAAAAAGTCTGCCGCAGCCGGGAATCGAACCCGGGCAGGTGCTCTGTCCTCTAAGCTACCACAACAGAGCGATCCCTCCTTCAATTTCCTGGGCTATGATGGGAATCTGTGTACTGCGGAGGGTCCATCCAAGATGGCTCCTAACTCCTGCGCACACGTGGGACATCAAAGATGCCACCTCACCATCATAGCAGACTTCCTTGAGGCCAGGAACGGCGAAGTAGAAAAGCGACGAGAAACGCATGGTTCACATGCTTTGAATTTAGATGGTGAAATTGAAAGTCTCTCGTCACTTTTCCACTTCTACTGGACCCTCCGCAGTACACAGAGTCCCATCATAGCCCAAGAAATTGAAGGAGGGATCGTTCTGTCGTGGTAGCTTAGAGGACAGAGCACCCGCCTGGAAAGTGGGGGACCCGGGTTCGATTCCCGGTTGCGGCACACTTTTTCTCTTTCAATTTCTCCATCTAAATTCAAAGCATGTGAACCATGCGTTTCTTGTCGCTTTTCTACTCCAGTATTTTATTTATTTATCGTATGGCCTTTATCTTACACACTCTACTAGGAACTTTTGACTAGATTGACACAAATATAACATTAAATTAAAACAATGAGGCTACAAAAGGCTTTTTGACCAACTTTCTGGCTGCCTGTCCTAATTAACATTGAACCCAGTATTTGCTGTTAAAAGGCTCTGCTTAAGGAGTATGGGAAAGTCAAAGACACTCCTCAGCTTCCCATTCATCTTCCACTAGCAAGATGCCTAAGATCCAGAAAATCCCCCGCAACTGTCGCAGAGGAACTTCTTGCTTCAAACTTCGAGCCAAGAGGTAGCTGGAACTGGAAATTATCTCATAGATAAATTACAACTGTCACTAGAGAATATAGACAACCCACTTCTAAATAATATTTGGAAATAAGAGCCTAAACCAAGAAAAAAGAAAAAACCTTTTTAACAACCAAAATTAATTACTTGCAAATTTAAATTTGTACCATTTAAAACAAAAAGGAAACGCTGAATTCAATAATGCCAATCTGATAACCTTCTCTTCATAACCCTATAAATTAACCTCTATATGATCACTCATTCCTAACCCCTCAAGCAAAAATCAACCTCCTAATCACACACCCAAATACCTGTCTCCTTCCTGCCCTGTAAAATTCATCCCATCCTTGTATTCATTTCTCATTTTGAAACTTCTGCAGACTA
The DNA here is from genome assembly GCA_000376725.2 of Ladona fulva. NCBI lineage: Eukaryota > Metazoa > Arthropoda > Insecta > Odonata > Libellulidae > Ladona > Ladona fulva. The sequence goes on along the minus strand of KZ309417.1, from coordinate 67,367 downwards.
GAAACACTCCTAACTCACTTGGTTGTAAGTATTTCCCTGAGATTTGAGTATCGAAAGTAAATGCTGGAATCACAATCAGCTCGGTCATCAAGAGTATTTGTTGTTTATAACCGAAAGATTATAAAAAATTTTCATCATTCTTCCGCTGAATTCTTGCAATTTTGAATCTAAAACAATATCCACCACCAAAATAAGAATCTTTATTCAACTCTTTTTCTTTTGGCATTTGTCTTGATTTTGTAGGACCATTGTTTCTAATTTATTTTTGAAAAAGAAAATAAAGTTGAAATCAATCGAAATAAACTTAACCCAGCATTTCTTACTGAAAGAGTTCCAAGTCATCTGGAGTCATACCAAGGATAACTATGGTAAAAGGTTTGCCATGCAATATTCCTAAAGATTCATTGGCCCTTTAATGAATCCCCAATTTTCACTTTTCTATCTCATTCATAAGTGCCTGAAATTAATTCAAAGCTTTTCTTATGGAGAGTTACTGACTGGATAAACGTAAATAAAGAAATATATACACATACATGTAATTGATTATTATTGTAGATGAGTAGATATTTTTAAGATGAGAAAATCTGATGAGAAATGGAATGACAACAAAAAATACCTCAATCCTCCTGGGAATTGCAGCCATTTCCTGCTGTTGAAGAAACTTGAAAGTGGACAATTCCAGATGCGCTTGTTCTAATTCCTTGTGTAAGTCCTCAAGCTGTTTGATTAATGCCTGTGCCCTTGACTAAAAAAAAACCAAAGTTTTCATTCAGTATCAAAATTAAGATCCGAGATAATACAAATTTCTCAGCAGTATCAATTTATTTTCATTGGGTGTTGTAAACCTATAAATTGGTACTTATTGTCAAATTCAAAAGAATATTTTAAAATAAATAATAGTTGGAGATAAATGAATTTATTTTCAAACTGGTAGACTTTAAGTAAAGTTTGGTTATGTATGATTGGATATTGAGAAATTGCAATTCTGATAAAATGATTAGTAATTAAATTGAGTAAATTAATTAAAGTAAACATTAATAAGTTACCAAACATAAGACCAGGCAAACATTTCAAAAAACACCTAAAACTCATACACTTATAAGCAGGATTTAAATCGTGGAATAGTAATAAGTGTGTTTGTGGAGGCAGTTCAGAACTGCATAGGATCATTTTCCTTGCCTCTGCAAATGCTCAGAACAGCAAATGTGGTTCCAAATTGGTTTTAAACTGATTCCTCAAACCCACATAATAATAGCTTCTTTTATGGAAACAGGAAGACCACAATCACATCCATTTTAATAATTATTTCCCAACAAAACAGCCATTCCCTAACTGGAAAAATCCAACAGCTTGGGACTCAAATCATAGGGGTTGGAGGGCTAGAACACAAACCACTTGGTTAGTTAGGATTAATGCCCACACACATCTTTAGTTGCACATGTATAAAAAAATATATATTTTTGCTTTTAAAGAAACAAAGATATTCTTTCTTCAGTGCCCCTGCCACAAGTTATCAATATTCCCACAAAGTAGAAAAAGGCCTGAAGAAGAAATAATGATACTTTCATAACCTTGAGTTAAGGTCCTTTAGTCAAGCAGTGAACATCTATGTTCACAAATGTTTCTTCTACGTGTTATAGAAAATGTTTACCTTGGTGCATGAATTAGTTTCTAGAAATATGCATCTATATGTCCGTAAAATTTTAGTTTCATAGAGGATCACCAAACTTTGCAATTGACTAAAATGTTTTACATGCATCTTTAGTTGCATATGGGCACTAATGGGGTCTTATTCACACATCATTTTATTTTTCAGATTTTTTGTTTCTTATTGAGGATAAACAATTCATTTCATATCATTCTTCAATTTCATTTAATATAATTCTTCAATTACAAAGTTGTTTCTTTAAAAATTTTTAACCTATCATAGGTTTTAATAGCATTGCTATACATAGCTTTACTTTTTATGAGACTTAAAGATTATAAAGGCAATTTTGTTATTTATTATAGATTGTGTAATGTTTACCTGAAACTAACTGAGAATTAACATAATACTTCTAATTTAAGTTATATCTCATCATTCTGTATTACAAAATATTATTTTATTACATTATAATACTGGAAACAATAATAATATTCACATTGTTACATTCTTTCAGGTCTCTGAGAGAGAATTCAGTAAACCAAATGATAAGTGAGAAATAGGTCAACAGTATCAACAACTTAACATATCAGCTGATGGAAAAAATTAATTTAAAAAATCCTAGAGGAGAAAAGAAATAACCTAGGTGTTGTTTGATGGAATAATAATGCAGTAGTTACAGTGATGATGAGCTCCAGAGTGGGAAGAAAGAAAAGACTCCAAAGTCTTACATTCTTTTCAATGAAAAGAATTTTCAATGAAATTCCCTTATATCGTGTAATATTGGAACATAACAAACACATGTGGACATATAGCAGAGTGATATATTTTCAGAAACATATAGAACAAACATAAGAACTAAGAAGAGATGGCAATTTTTATTTAATGTATGTATATATAGTACATTTCATGTATTTACTCAATAAGTGGTAATTTTGTCAAGAGTGCACATTTTTGCATCTAGTTTAAAACCTTTCATGTGTTCTCTTATAGTATATCTTACTTTAGTGCAGAGTATTTATTCTTATATAGTGTTTCATTTATAGTTTAGGGAATTTTCTGTTGTGGTTAGTGCTTTTATTTCAGAAGTGTACAAGGAGACCCTTGAAGCTGCAAATCTAGACTGCATCCCTGAAACATGTACAAATGATATACTAGAAGTTCATCTAAAATTCCCTCAAAAATTTTCAATTATGAAAATTTAACTGCATGAAATCGTGTTCCCTCATATATAGGAAAGAAAGTCATCTGACAGTATCCTGAAAATAAATCCACTATATTCTCTGATGGGATAGATTTTACAGTTCCATTTAATTTATTNCTAAAATTCCCTCAAAAATTTTCAATTATGAAAATTTAACTGCATGAAATCGTGTTCCCTCATATATAGGAAAGAAAGTCATCTGACAGTATCCTGAAAATAAATCCACTATATTCTCTGATGGGATAGATTTTACAGTTCCATTTAATTTATTTTACTTAGATTTTAATTTAACATAAGAATATTATATGATACACAATGAAATGAGATATCACAATAGTAAATATCATAAGGACGGGAAAAAATTAAGGTTCCTTAGCATCTAAAACTGAGAAAGGAAACTCATAAATTCATTTGAGTAAAACAGGTGTATGAAATATTACCTGATAACCTCCAGTAAGAACCTTCAACTTCTTTTCCATTTTTGCAGCTCTTTTGGCTTCTCTTGTCATATGACTCCTGTTTTGTTCTAATCTCTTGTCAAGAGAATCGATTCTGTCCTTTTTACTGGCCAAGTTTGCTCGGGTGTAGCGGTTTTGAGAAGGGAGGAAAAGGACCTAAAAGCAGAGCACAAATTTTTAAAAAATTACAATAATCAATAAAATGATGAATTTGGAACAAATCCATTAACTCGCTACACTGAAACACTACACTCCATTTCATAAGCAAGTATACAGATTTCATTCAGTATGTATACATTTTAGTGGTCATGTTGGGAGTATCAAAATGTTTGTGCAATGCACGTTATGTTTTTTAAGGAATGAAGGAACAGGTTGTGGTGAACTTTTGTGGCTTGGCATCGCCCTTCTGTAAGTTTTCCATTTTGGAAGTCCCACACAAATGCCTTCTAGAAAACTCTGAAAGCAGGTCCCAAGCTAGGACCCAGCAGAGAAGGTACATTCCTTATATACTCTAATGTGTATGAAAATCATCAGTTCTCACACTTATTATTCCATGCAGACATTGCTCTTGTCTTTGGTAAAATCCCAAGTGTTTCAACTTCTCCTTCCACTGCTAACATAAGCCTTAGTCATCATTTGAGTCTGTGGACTGCAGCAAGAGTGCCAAGTTGTGAGAAACAGCATGGAGCATCCCTACTTTCACCATGCCTAAGAACCTTTAAGGTACTGTAGTTGATGGATGGAACCTGGTGTATGGTAGGCGGAGTGTTGCAGGTGGTGTGTGATGTAGTAAAGTGTGTGAGTAAATATTCTGAAATTCACACGAAACGATAGATTGAATGAGGTATTGTCACATTACTCATCTAATTCTGATAACAGTGGCTATGAATATAAATTTTTCAATTAAAATACATGAACTCATAGGGTCCTAAAATACCTGTTTCCTAGGGCCTATTAAATATATACATATACATTCACACTACCACAGTTTATTGCCTCATTGGGGCAGAGGGGTGTTAACGGAGGTTGGAGGCGATGTATAGCTCAGGTTCAACCATGCTAAGAAGGCTTCAACAATATCTCTGGCAAAATAGTGAGAGTGGCACTCATCCGTTCACCAACCGGCAGTGAGACAGCCTGGTGAATCACTGTCTTTTACCCTCCAGGCTCAATTACAATTTGTCATGATGAGCTTTTGTAATGGAAATTTATCCGGACATAAAAGCACCACCCATTCGGATGTCTGGGAGGTGGTGGCATTACAAAGGTCCATCATGAAGAAAAGAAATAACCCCCTACACTTCGCGACCTACAACTGCCGCAACTTGAAGAGCGAAGACCAACTCCTGGAACTGCTCAATGAAGCAAAGAAGATAAAGTGGGATGTCATCAGACTCAGTAAAGTAAGAAGAAAATCAAAAGAACTGGTTACACTCAAGGAAGAGCATATTTTCTATTATAGGGGAACAAAGGATGGAAGACTTGCAGGAGTTGGCTTCTTGATTAACAAGAAATGGAAAAATAATGTGGAGAAAATAGAAAGTGTATCTGACAGAATATGTAAGCTCATCCTAAGGATAAATAAGCGTTACACTGTTCAGATCATCAGCTGATGGAGATTTAGCAGAATATCTGAAACTTGGTGTTACAGAAATATCTCCTGTCCAAGTGCAGTTATCACTAATTGCCTTAGGAAAGGGAGAATTCCGAAGGAATGGAACCACGCAAAGATTGTCCTTTTGCACAAGAAAGGAAGCAAGGAAGATTTGAAGAACTACCGCCCCATCAGCCTCCTTCCTGTTATATACAAAACGNGGGGGCTTCAGCATCGTAGAAACACAATGTAGTTTGTTTCAGATCTCTAAGTCAAGCCGTTTCTGAGATAAATAGGTGGACAGATGGACAGACATTTGCTTTTTATATATATGATGATTGTATGGGCAAAAAAATCTTATGTTGCTCTTAAAAAAAAAACTGTTTGAAGAAAACTAATATCCTTAAATTTTTCATAAGAATTGGCAGATTTTTGAGCATTGTACTAACGTTAGCACTAAGTCCTTTAAAGATTTGATAATGAAATTTGGATATCATTATTTGGTATAGTTTGTATGATGGATATTGTTTTTAGCTAAATCATTACATTGGTTTACTATTAACTACACAGAATAACATCATGGATTTTGAGGCACAAATGAATTCGTTTCTCCTTAAGGTAGAGGATGGCTGTGTATTCTTTAATACTGTAAGGTCGAAGGTTTCCGCGTTTCTTTAATACTGTTTATCAATGGTTATTGTCTTGTTGTGAATAGCAATCAGATCTTCAATGAGGAAATAAGATACCAAAGCGAATATGCTTTGTTTAAAAGACACGACCATGACAATATTTTTAGGACATTCTGAACTATGCCCAGCCATAGCTTGGAAAAATGTTAAAAATTTGGTTTTGAGTGTTTTACAAAGATGTTTAATGTGTATATCCCATTTAATATCTATGTACAAACAAAAATATGTACAGTAAAAGTCTGCCATGTAATCCCTGAGATTCAAGAACTATAATCAGATGGACATTATACTATTGCATTGCCTAATTTATTATTGTTTTGGTGTATTTCACCAGCAGAGTCTATTGAATTAAGCTAATTTACTTTTTGTGTTTAATTTGTAATAGGATTTTGTGTTATCCTTACTTGGAAATTGCCAAAAATTTAAACCATAAAACTGTTAAATTTTGTGAGATCCTTTACTGACCTGTTTATCCCAATATGTTTGTACAGATTCATTGCTTACATTCATAAGAGATCTTGAGAGAATTGCTTCCTACTGATGATAATGATTCTCCTTTGAAGGCTCGTGAGCTGTTGAAGCAGGAAATGGAAGTGGTCAAACAAGGAATGGGACATGGTGATTTGTCTTTGGAAGCATACTCACAAGTGTGGGTTGAATGTCTAGCTCAGGTAAGCCTCCATTGTTATTGTTTTTCTTTAACCCTGGCTTGAAGCGACGCCTAACCTCTCTTAAAGAAAGTATCTCTGCTATTGATTACTAAATATAAGCATACAAAAGATACAGTAAATTGCATGTAGTGTAGACTGATAGAGGGAGAGGGGAGGAATATGTAAGTTAGAAGTTGTGTAAAGTGGTTAGTGATAGTGCCAGTTGGCTTTCATGTTCCAAGGTCAGGCCAGCAATAGCATGAACTTAAAAATTCCACTTCTTTTATATATTTAATTAAATAAGCTCATAAACAGCACAAGGCCCTAACAATGGATTAAAGGATGGATATCTCTTTATATAGACGCTTCTCCGGATATATATATATATATATATCCGGAGAAGCGTCTATATAAAGAGATATCCATCCTTTAATCCATTGTTAGGGCCTTGTGCTGTTTATGAGCTTATTTAATTAAATATATAAAAGAAGTGGAATTTTTAAGTTCATGCTATTGCTGGCCTGACCTTGGAACATGAAAGCCAACTGGCACTATCACTAACCACTTTACACAACTTCTAACTTACATATTCCTCCCCTCTCCCTCTATCAGTCTACACTACATGCAATTTACTGTATCTTTTGTATGCTTATATTTAGTAATCAATAGCAGAGATACTTTCTTTAAGAGAGGTTAGGCGTCGCTTCAAGCCAGGGTTAAAGAAAAACAATAACAATGGAGGCTTACCTGAGCTAGACATTCAACCCACACTTGTGAGTATGCTTCCAAAGACAAATCACCATGTCCCATTCCTTGTTTGACCACTTCCATTTCCTGCTTCAACAGCTCACGAGCCTTCAAAGGAGAATCATTATCATCAGTAGGAAGCAATTCTCTCAAGATCTCTTATGAATGTAAGCAATGAATCTGTACAAACATATTGGGATAAACAGGTCAGTAAAGGATCTCACAAAATTTAACAGTTTTATGGTTTAAATTTTTGGCAATTTCCAAGTAAGGATAACACAAAATCCTATTACAAATTAAACACAAAAAGTAAATTAGCTTAATTCAATAGACTCTGCTGGTGAAATACACCAAAACAATAATAAATTAGGCAATGCAATAGTATAATGTCCATCTGATTATAGTTCTTGAATCTCAGGGATTACATGGCAGACTTTTACTGTACATATTTTTGTTTGTACATAGATATTAAATGGGATATACACATTAAACATCTTTGTAAAACACTCAAAACCAAATTTTTAACATTTTTCCAAGCTATGGCTGGGCATAGTTCAGAATGTCCTAAAAATATTGTCATGGTCGTGTCTTTTAAACAAAGCATATTCGCTTTGGTATCTTATTTCCTCATTGAAGATCTGATTGCTATTCACAACAAGACAATAACCATTGATAAACAGTATTAAAGAAACGCGGAAACCTTCGACCTTACAGTATTAAAGAATACACAGCCATCCTCTACCTTAAGGAGAAACGAATTCATTTGTGCCTCAAAATCCATGATGTTATTCTGTGTAGTTAATAGTAAACCAATGTAATGATTTAGCTAAAAACAATATCCATCATACAAACTATACCAAATAATGATATCCAAATTTCATTATCAAATCTTTAAAGGACTTAGTGCTAACGTTAGTACAATGCTCAAAAATCTGCCAATTCTTATGAAAAATTTAAGGATATTAGTTTTCTTCAAACAGTTTTTGTTTTAAGAGCAACATAAGATTTTTTTGCCCATACAATCATCATATATATAAAAAGCAAATGTCTGTCCATCTGTCCACCTATTTATCTCAGAAACGGCTTGACTTAGAGATCTGAAACAAACTACATTGTGTTTCTACGATGCTGAAGCCCCAGAAAACTATTTTCATCTCTGTAAAGGCCTGGGTTCGAACCTAGGAGCACAAAATACGTTTACATAAGAGATGTACGTAAATTACGTTTTCATCACTTGCAGAGGTCGTTTCTTTTACAAAATTAAATTAGAAACAACGGTCCTACGAAATTGAGATAAGTGTCAAAAGAAAGGGAAATGAACATAGATTCTTATTTTAGTCGTGAATCATTCATATAAATTCGAAATTACGAGAACTTTGGTAAAATAAATGGAAAATTCATAATTTTTTCGGAAATAAACAACCCATCCCTTTGACGACCAAAGTAATTGTTGAACATTGATTTCATACGTTCTTCTTCTTCTTAGTGCAATCTGTCTTCCGACAGGTTTCAACTGGATACCCTCCATTACAGTCGGTCCTGAGCATCTTCTTTCATTTGCCTGTAACTTCGGCCATTTTTTAATGTCATCCAGCATTCCCAATCTTTTTCTTCCCCTTCCTCATTTTACTTCTATTTTTCCTTCAATAATTCTTATAAGTAGGTAATTTATGCGTAGTATTTGCTCCAACCAAGCCGAACCTGTCTTCCTCTTTTCGATTTTCCTCAGCAGTTTTCTTTCCTCTCCTATTCTCAATAGCACTTCCTCATTTCTAATTTTATCAGTCCACTTCACCTTAAGCACCTTCACCTCCACAACCACATTTCAAAACTTTCTAAGTACTCTCCTTCTCTCTTTTTGATTGTCCATGTTTCATTTTCGAATGCCTTCTCCCAATCAACAAAACATATATACAGGTCCTGATTCACATCTAACATTCTTTCACCAATCAACCTTAGGCATCCAATTGCATCTTGTGTTCCTTTGCCCTTTCTGAATCTGAACTGGTTTTCTCCCATATTTTCTGCAATTAAACAAATTGGTAATGGAACTAACACTGACTTAAGTAATTTGTCAGGTCAAATTCCCGATTCATATATCCTACTGATCAGACTGGTCAATCTAGACATTGCATTATACCCTAGTGCTTTCAAAGTCTCAGATGGTACTCTATCACAGCCCAATGCTTTCTTCTCCCTGAGATCATGAATCGCCCTTTCCACTTCAAATCTTAGTATCTTTGGTCCCTTATCATCTTCGTAACATTGACTTTCTTCTTCCAGCACTAGCCTTGAATGATCAGTCCATGAATCATATAATTCCTCTACGTACTTAAGTAAGAAAATTACCAATTGCAGGAAAAAGTGCTATCAGACTCTATGCTTTAAAGGGTTACAAGTGGAAGGTATTAATGAATTGATTTTTCTTACATTACTACTATTATCATTTTTATTATATTCATTATTTTATTTAAAAATTTGCAACTAAATTTTCTTTTGATTGCAAGTAATTATTTTATATAATTCACATTTCTGTTCTAAAGATCTATGAAATTTGAAAGATCATTTGTTTAAAATATTTATTGTTTTTTAATAGGAATCCCTTTTATTTTGACAATCACTTAACTGGGCATTAAAGTCCTAATTCCTTCAGAACGAAATATTTGTAGAAATTTGGGGGGCTTAAGCCTGGTCCCAATGTGTCTCACTTAAGAGGAATGGACTGGACTATAATACTTTTATCAAGTACACCAAATGCTGTTTTGATTTATATGCAAGTAAGACATGTTTTAATCCCTCCCTGGTATCTCCATCTTGTCGTTATGAGGGAGCTTGTGTGCCTAAGTGAAACTGAGAGCTATGCCGGCAGGAGTGTAAGCTCCTGGTAGTGTCGCCCAAGCCAGACAGGTCAAGGGCAATAGGTCAGACAAAGAGAGATACCCTGGTCCTCCAGGTTGGGGGTTGAGCATAGGACTAATGACCCTATATCATAAAAACCTCATTTTTACGAAACTTAATGACAATGAAAGCCAGACTGATTATTACCATAAACGACCCATGCAAACAAAAGGTACACACAAACGGAAATTGGATATACAGATAGCAACATGGAATGTTCAAACCCTGAATAAACCAGGTGCTCTACAAGACCTTAAAGAAGAGATGGGAAAATATAACATAGGAATAGCAGCTATTCAAGAAGTTAGATAGAAAGGAGAGGGAATCTTAAGCAGTGGCAAATACAGAATAGTGTATAGTGGAGGAGAGAGTGGTGTAATAGGAGGTACAGGCTTCTTATTGGACAATACATATAAGGCAGCAGTAATGAATTTTAAGCCTATAAATGAAAGAATATGTACTTTAACGATGAAGGCCCATTCCTTCAATGTTACATTTGTATGTGTGTACGCACCAACAGAGAATGCAGTGGAGGAGAAGAAGGATACATTCTATGGACAGTTAAAAAATGAAATGGATAACATCCCAAGACAAGATGTGAAAATAGTTGTAAGAGACTTCAATGCAAAGGTTGGTTAAGAGGAAGCATATAGAGAAACCATTGGAAAGGAAAGTCTTCATGATGTAACAAATGATACTGGACAAAGAATGATTGATTTTGCTATGGGAAATTTGATGGTGGTAAAAAGTATGTATGTAATGTATATGTATGTAAAAAGTATAGTTCCAACGAAAAAACATAAGAAAGACAACGTGGTGCTCACCAGATGGAGTTACTTTTAACCAAATAGACGATGTCATAATTGATAGGAGACATGCATCTGATATACTGAAGATAGATAGCTGCAGAGGAGCTGACTGTGACTCAGACCATTACTTGGTTCGAGTGAAATACAGACAACATATTGCAATTTACAGATCCACTGGGAAGGAGAAAGCACCTAGGAGATACAATGCCTCAAAACTAAAGGAAAAGACAACTGCCCAACAGTATGAAGCTGAGCTGGAAACAAATGAACTGGAAGAGAGAAAGTGTTGAAGGAAAGTGGAATATAATAAAGAATGTATTACAAGAAACAGCAGATGAAGTCCTCTGGGTAAAAGATAGGGAAAAAGACAAGGATGGTTTGATGAAGAATGTAGAGAAATAATTAAGAAGAGGAATAAGGCAAGGAGGAAAATTATTGAAAGGAGAACAAGAACAAATGTAGAGCAATTCAGACAAAAGAGAAAGGAGGCTGGCAAGCTATGTAGAAGAAAAAAAGTTTGGGAGGAGGAATGGATTACAGAATTGGAGGAGCAACACAACACCCAGAAAGTGAGGAAGTTTTAAACCAAAATACAAGATATAAGGAAAGGGTTCCTACCATGGGCAATATTTTGTAGAAATAAGGGAGGAATTGGTGGGAAAGAGCAAATTCTAGGACGGTGGGCTCAATATTTTAGTGAACTCTTGAATGTCACTGCAGATGGCCTGACACCAGAGAAAGCGGAAGAGGATTGCGGACAACAGCGGCTAGAGTCAGAACCCTGTATTGGTTCCATCTATAGGGGAAGTAAAGGCAGTGATAAAATCTCTAAAAAATAATAAAGCCCCAGGAAGTGATAATATTTCAGCAGGAATGATTAAATATGGAGGAGAACAGCTTACACTTCTCATTCACCAACTGATAGAGGAAATATGGGAATCAGAACACATGCCTAAGAAATGGAGTCTGGCTATTATTTGCCCAATTCAGAATAAGAAGGATAAGGCCAATTGTGAGAACTACCATAGCATAGCTCTGTAAATGTGGTCTACAAAGTCTTGACCAAAATCTTGGCTAGGAGACTAAACCCATTGGTAGAGCAGATTATTGGAGACTACCAATGTGGTTTAAGACAGGGTAGAAGAATGACAGATCATATCTTTATGGTTAGACAGATAATGGAGAAGTGTTATGAATATAACGTGGATGTACACCAATTGTTTGTGGATTTTCGGCAAGCGTACAATAGTGTTAAGAGAAATAAGCTGTATCAAATTATGGTGGACATGGAATTCTCAACCAAATTAATCAGATTAATACAAATGACCCTAAAGAATAAAAGATGTAAGGTTAAAATAGAAGGAAACCTCACTACAGAATTGGAAATTAATCAGGGTCTACGACAAGGTGATGTCCACCATGCTCTTCAATGTGGTCCTGGAACTGTGGTGATGAGAAAAGCACAAGTCAACAACCCAGGGGGTACACTGTTCAACGGTACATCACAAAACCTAGCTTATGCTGATGATATGATATCAAAGAGGCTTAAGAACCTAGAGGAAGGACTGGAGAGATTAGAGAAGGAGGCAGAAATAGTTAAAGTAAACCGTGCTAAAACACAGTATTTGTTCTCTTCAAGGAAAAGTACGACTGGAAACGATAACTTCATAGAATTAAATGGGAACAAATATGAAAGATGTGACAAGTTCAAGTATTTGGGAGTGTTGGTGACAAAAGATAATGAAATGAAAGAAGAAATAAAAGCTAGGATTGCAGTGGGCAATAGAGCTTACCAAGCTTTATTGAAGGTGATGAAGTCACATAATCTAAGCAGGAACTTGAAATCAAATGTCTATCAAACATTGATTAGACCTGTTGTTATGTATGCCTCAGAAACCTGGACCATGGCTACTGCAGAAGAAGAGCCGCTCAAAAGATGGAAAAGGAAGGTATTGAGGAAGATTTTTCGTGCAACAAAGGAGGATGGACAGAGGAGAATATGGAGGAACAGAGAACTAGAGGAACTCTACCAACATCCTAACATAGTGTCAGAAATAAGGAGTAATAGGTTAAGATGGTTAGGGCATATCGAGAGAATGCCTGAAGATAGGATGGTTAATACACTAGGACACCCTGGTGGTAGAAGACTGGGAGGAAGGCCTTGTAGAAGATGGATGGATGATATTGAGGATGATCTGCAAAAGATGAAAATAAAAAGATGGAGAATGCATGCAAGTGATCCTGATGTTTGGGCTAACATTGTCAAAGAGGTCAAGTTTATCAATTTACTCCTCAATTCACTTCTTATACTACCTAGTTCGGCTTCACCCATTGTCAATTCTATGGTTCCTTTGGGAAAAAAGATCACACCTTTCAATGGACGAAACAAAAGAAAATGGAAATAATGAGAGGAATGTGTAGGGGATACTCCAAGGGGGATGGGGAAAGTCTTCACTTCCCTCTGGGTGAATCGGGAAAAACAAGAATTTGTCACAAACAGCACCAAATTTCACTATCATTGCATGTCTGTTGCT
>KZ309417.1:0-10862 GCA_000376725.2 Ladona fulva | reverse complement strand
TTTCAACGTTCTATCTTTACGCTAAGTACGCGAAAGGAATTTTTGAAAATGCGCTCAATGCATTCTTATGGGAAAGTGGCCGTTTTTGGGGCCCCCTAGAATCGAACCCATGATGCGTAGAATGGAAGTCCGCTTTTTTCCTAGATGTCCAAACCCGGGACTTTACGGCAAAAAAATCGGCGGTTCCGTGAGGCACTTCCTTCCACCTCATCTTTAGTATCCTATATGTATATATACATATATCCGGAGAAGCGTCTATATAAAGAGGCAGCCTGGGAAATTCAAAAATTCTGCTTTCTTTATCACACCATGTATACCCCATTTTTACTACTTAGTTTACTTCTTAAAAAGCATTGATCTGTGCACCTTATCATTTAACTACCACAACATGATTCATTCAATGATTAAACAATTTAGGAAAAGAATACAACTAAATAGATGAACATGAAAATATAAAAAATTTGCATATTAGAAGGTAATATTTCATAATGGTTAAACAGTTAAGGGTTGATTCCAAATGAAAGTTGAGGCTTATCTCAAATGAATGTCAGTGTTAACAAACCTGTTTCCTATAGCTTCTAAATGCCTGTGGAGTATCTCCTATGTCAAGGCCTTCCTCTGGGTTGATATTTAACTTGTCTCTGACAGGAGTGGGAGTGGCAGCTGACGCAACAATCTTCTGAGTTTCAGCTGCAGGAGTGCCGAAGTTACTTCCTGCTGCACTTATGCTTGCTGATCCTGGTGTGTGCCCTTCAACAAAGAATATCAATAGAAGATGGGTAAGGGTGTTCTAACACAAGATGGTATGCATCCAGGAAAAATCCTAAGGAAGAATGGACTTGAAAAATGTGTGACAGGACTGGGAATCGAACCCGGGTCTTCCAATTGCCTTTGTGTGGCTTCCATGAAGCCATGACAGCGAACGATGCCACCATGTAGATGAACTTGCAATGTCCTTTGCCCACAAAGTCTCCTGAATGGCTTGGAAAAATGTTCTGCTGGGATAGCTCAACAGACAGAGCACCTGACCAACAATTGGGGGACCTAGGTTCAATTCCTGGTCCCATCAGAGTTTTTCAAGTCCATTCTTCCTTGGGAAAGAATATCAAAGGAAAGGCAGGTAAGAACACACATGAAAGCTGTTGTTATGTACAGCGATTTACTAAAAAATCCCGTTATCTTATGCAGCCGTTGGTACAGAAAGTTCACAATCTGGCAATGCCGTAGTATTACCCCCCCAAGCCACTTCATAACTGTTTATGGCTTTCAGCCCCTCACACGAGAGGATGGATGCTTTACGGAAGACATGTTAGAAAGGTTTCATATTAAGAAAGAACCTGATTTAGAATTTAGAAAATTCTTCCCTTTGATAAACGTTCGCATTCCTCATCTATTGAAATTATCACACTATTATTATCTACATCAGGACCGACGTAATATCTGAGGTTAAGATTTAGATTTCCCTTTACTTAATAGTCCTCCTTTNATTTTCGGCGTTGTAACGAAAATCACAATATTTGCACTCAATTTTTAAACTAACGGGCAACATTAAGAAATTGAAACTTTTTATTCGAACACTTTGTATAGAGCAGTTACAAGGCACAAAGTTTCGTGTTTATTGTATGTTTATTTCAAAAGATATAAAATGCCAAACCTTAATTTTTTTATCGATCCATAATTTTTTGGGCCAATTTTGCTTCAAATTTTCTTCGCAGAATTAGCTCATAAAAGTTTTCTTATTATTTTGTGTAATAGAGCAACAAAAGTTGCGTAGGAATACCAAGTCTTGTTTTTCTCAATGGAATACTGCCTGAGATAACATGTCTCAAAATTGCTAAAAATCGATGTCTAACTGTAGAAGGCTGTGGTAGGGGGTCAAACAAATGACTATATCACAGCAAATATTTCTTCGATGGATGTAAAACTTGGCAGATGTTCATAGAGGATATGAATGTATGTTCACACAAAATTTCATTGAAATCGGTGATGGTCGAGAGGGGAAAGTTGGTCCACTTGACATGGAATTGCCCAAACAGTCCCCACCAAATAGAACTGTAAAAAATTCTAATCTAGTGCTAAATATCAGTCATTGTTGTGTTACTCGGAGAAGTCACATTTTGTAAAATAGAAAATTAACTTAGAAAACATTGTGTGTTGCAATTTTATTTTTACTTTATGACAAAGTATTGAGAAGAAGAGTTGTTTGGACGACGTTGGGGTTTCATTACCTGCACTGCCCTTTCTTATCTGGACTTTCTCAGAAATTAATACTAACAAATTAATGAGGCTAATAGGCAATCATTCATATCAAAATCATTGGAAGGAATCTTAATTATATTTCTTTAATGAAAAGGGGAGTCCCTCTTTCTAATAGCCATTTATATTAAACACCTATGTCGATTTCCCCTCTTTGATATGTATCTCTGAAACATCACTCATTTATCTTGGATTGCGTATTCCCTGCATATCAAAGACTTGAATTTATAATTATCAATACTTATGTGATATTTTTACATCTGAATAACTGTTTTCCTCCCCTATTGCACGCTCTGATTCCAGTAAGGAATACTTCTAATTATTGTTTAACTAATGGTTAAATGTTACTAAAACTACTGCATTCTATCCAGCAATAACAATAACAATTAATTATGACAAATCACAGCCTTGCCCAACAACCAATTTATCGCATGTCGGTACTAAATCATCATAGCACTCAGTCGCTGCGGACAAAATCGTTAGGGACCAAATCACCACAAACCAAATTTCCGGGTGCCTAAAATTGCTATTTCATCTGATGATAGAATACCTCCTTATTAATTTAGTAATTAGTGTTAATCTATTGGTGTCCCATCCGATAGTTAACAAGTGCAAATGAGAAATAGCAATGCTCATTAAAATTTACAATACTGAATCAGTAAAAAGAACGACAAACTTTAAAGTATTTCTTGAGAAATATTATAAACCTTATTATTTATGCCTGTTTACCAGCATCTTTTCCCACTTCCATTGCACTAAGAAAAAAAAATATTCATCTCTGGAAAAATATGCAAATACATGAATTAGTAATGATGTCTTACCATCAGCTCCTCGTGTGCTTCTGAAGGGAGTGGCCAAAATGGTGTTGGGAGTGGTGAGAGCATCACGCTGTGGAGTCACACCACCAAAATCCATCTCATGCAAAGTAGTGTTCAATCCACCTTTCAGAGGTGTATCAACATGGGTCAAAGCCATGATGTTTTGCGCCTCCTAGAATTGAAATGAACATTTAAAACTTAATTTTAGTTTTCGATGATCTGAGACATCTACATTCCATTGGTAATAAAAGTAATTACATACATAAAAGGAAAGAATATCATCACTAGGACTAATACTCCAAATTCTTGCACACGCAGCTACTGCCATACACCACCTACCATACACAGCCTGCCATACACCTACTGCCATTCACCGACGGCCATATATACCTGACGATTTACGGAGATTTACAGATCAAACTCTATCTGACTGGTTTCAAGACAGCACCATATTCGGAAGTATCATTTATGATGGGGGCGAAGGATATGTGATCCTAGGGCGGGGTCGTTGGGCAGCAATTTGCTGCCTGATGCCTGTCAAGACTGCCNTTAATTAAACAAACAATTAAAAATCTCCTTATAGTTGACTGGAAAACTCAAAGAATTAACACAACCACCTAATTATAAATAAGTTTTATTTGAGGTCAAAGGCTTATTTACCGATGTAAACATCAGAGAGACTTTAAGAGTGATTGAAGAAAAATTAATCCAAAATAATGTTAATAGTGATTTCAGATCAGACCAGCAAAATTTAATCAGCATTGCATAGTAAATTTTTTTAGCAAGTGTGAAAAATACTGACATAACTGCGCCTCAAACCCAGGCCTCCCAATTTCCAGTCAGGTATTTTAACCACTGAACTATGAAGCAGCATCTCTTCCAAAATGTTTGGGAACGCTTAGGTGAGGAAAGCAGGCAGCCTCCACACACAAACTACTGCCAGATGGACTCATAGAGAGACACAACACACAAAAGCAGTCTCATGAGGTTAACCCCCCAGAAAGGAATTGCTTTCCTCACAAAAGCATTCCCAAACAGTGTAAAACAGACACAGCATAGTAGTTCAGTGGGTAGAATACCTGCCTGGAAAGTGGGAGACATGGGTTCAAGTGCCAGTCATGTCGCTATTATCTTATTATTTGAGATTCAGCCACACGGCTTTGTGCAAAGTTAAAACACCTTTCTTCAGTCCTTGAAAATATCTTTTTGTTCAATACATCTTTACACAGCCAAAACAAAGGTCTTGCCACAGGGTCTCCCATCTTTGCAGATATTTTCCTCAATCACAATGAAACTACATTGTTTGAATCCAATTTACTTATGTTGAATAACATCATCATGTTGCAGATCATTTTTCACAGGTGTATAAGGAACCAGAGAACATTGTGATACCAGAAATGATCCCTAATGGGAATGTTAATGTCAACAAACTTCATGTAACATGCAAAGAAATAGAAGAGAAGTTACTATCTTTGGACATATCTAAAGGAGCTNATGATGGGGGCGAAGGATATGTGATCCTAGGGCGGGGTCGTTGGGCAGCAATTTGCTGCCTGATGCCTGTCAAGACTGCCATGCGTGGTGCAGAGCCACATCCTCCACGAGGTGCCCCTGGTTTCGCTAAACATGACGGATCTAGACCTGGCTGGTCGATAAAATGCTCCCTTCACTAGGGTGGCCCCCTGCGCCAAGGTGACCACATCTGCGGGGCGGAGGGTTAGAAGTCGCTAGCAGGGGAAACTCTGGATACCGGGTGACCTCCAGTTTCATTTTAGCCTTACCCATGCATGAGGGGCTCTGCATGGGTGGACCTCTAATTTCCCTAGCTACTCATGGGACCAATATGGATACCGAATTTTTAAAAACCTCTGAGGGCTCTGCAAAGGGCCCTCTTACTCCAACTTTGGAGAGCGCTGAAAAGTGCCCCCTCAATATGGACTGTCTCAGTCCGACATCTTCCCTGGAGGATAGACTACTCCTTGGAGGCTCGCAAGAGACTCCGGGGAGGATCAATTCACCTGGAAGGGTAAGTTATCAGACTCCTCAGAGTCGACGGTCAAGGAGGCACCAGGAATTGGTGACTCCGACTCTGGAGCATCAGGCGCCACCCTTGGGAGTGTTTCTCGTAGAATGGAGAAACTCACGACCAAGGTGAGGGCCAGCGGGGCAGAACGGAGAAGGCGCAGGAAGGAGAGGATCCGCAAAGAAGGGAAAGGTCCACCCACTGCCAAAGATGAGACCCAAGGGCAACCTCGAGGGACATCAGGTAGTGGGGAGAGCCATACCCTTAAAGGAAGTAAAAGACCTAGGGTGCAGGGTGACACTCCCGAGTGTTCCAGGTCCCAGATCAAAAAGACCAAGGCTAGTTCCTAAGCTGAGGCCGCAAAGGGGAAGAAGAAGATGGCCATCATCCCAGAGAGCTACACTGCAGTTATCATGACTCAGGGGTGGCATATCGAGATGGAGGGAAAATTGGAGGAGCTCTGGGGTTCTACTCCTGAGGGTCAAGCTTTACCCTCTTTTGAGGGGACGAGGCTGATCAATGGAGCCTTGGAGGTCATCTGCGAAGATCTCTATGGAGTGACTGGGTAAAGCAGTTGGGAAGGTGGGTCCCCTTGCAGGAACCATCTTCAAGGCTGTGGATGCTGACCAGCTGGTGAAGCGGAAGAAGGTGATGGTCTGGGTGCCTGGGCCAATTAAATTTGATACCAGGACCCTCTTCGAGAGATTGGAGAGGGTTAACCCAGGCCTCAAGACCACCTTGTGGAGACCCAACGATAGGGTAACTTCACCTAGTAGCACTAGATTAGTCATTGGGGTGGATGAGGCCTCTGCGGGCACTATTGCTGGTCCTGGTTTCAGGAACTCAATAGGCCTGCACAAGACTATTTTCTCTTTTATAGGTAAACCAGGGGCCAAGGCGGAGTCTTAGGCACCTTGAGAATCCGTATAGGTGATGGGGGAGGAAGTCAGTGAGTGGGGTTCCTAATTATAATGGGAATCCCCTTCATACAGACAAACCTCCAGCACAGCAGGGCCGCAACTGGGGTCCTGGAGTAAATCCTCTCAAGAGGTAAGATTGCTTTAATACAGGAACTCTGGTGCTATAAGGGTAGGATTAGAGGACTTAACCTAAGGGGAGGTCAGATCATATCATGTACCTCCGCGAACAGGCCTAGGGCTTGTATATACATTAATGGGGTAGATGTTATGCCTCTACCACAACTTAGTACTATGGATCTGGCAGCAGCTGTGCTGCCGTTTCAAGAACAGAATATGATAAGGAGGATAGTTATCTGCTCTTCCTATCTACCGTATGATGCTCCAGACCCTCCACCCAATAGGGAACTGGAGGATCTAGTGAACTTCTGTAAGACCAAGAGCTGGGACCTCCTGGTGGGATAAGACTAACTCACACCACTCTGTGTGGGGGAGTTCAGATGTCAACCCCAGGGGGGAATCCCTCTTGGAATATCTTATGACAACTGAGTTGCAGTTACTCAATAGAGAATCACAGCCTACCTCCAGGAACAATGTAAGGGAGGAAGTGATTGATATAACTCTGTGCACTAGCAACATAGTACATAAAATTAAGGGATGGAGAGTTTCAGGGGAGACATCGTTGTCTGACCACTGCCACATTCTATTTATGCTAAGCGAAGAAGCGAGGCAAGCCATCGCATATAGGGATCCCAAAGCAACAAATTGGGATCTATACCGTAGTGAACTAAAGAGATATTGAAGGTATCTCTCAGCACAAGTTCAGGAATCAGGACAAAATAGAAACTTCAGTGACATTTTTGCACAGAAGCATCATCTCGTCCTACGAGAAAAGCTGTCCCCTAAAAGTTAAGAAAGAGGGCCAACAGCTCTCTTGGTGGGGAGCAGAGCTAGAAGGCCTCCGTCAGCAAACAGGGAGACTTTTCAATAAGGCCAAGCGGACCAAAAACCACCAACATTGGGAAAGTTTCAAGGACGCCCAACGAAGGTACAAAGCAGCGATCAAACGATCGAAAAGGAAGTCTTGGAGGACCTTCTGCAGTAATGTGGAGGGGGTATCCGAACTCTCAAGGCTTCATAAAATCTTATCAAAAGACCCAGGGGCCGGTGTGGGGGCTCTTCAACTTCCCTCGGGTGACTTCACGACATCCGACAAGGAAGCTCTAAAGCTTTTGCTGGAGACCCACTTTCCAGGAAGCACTGGAGTCGACAGGATGCATCAAAGGAGGACTCCCATCCACCCGTCTCGGGTGGAATGGAGACTGACCTCCAGCAATGTTACTTAAGAGAGCACTAGGTGGGCTATAAATAGCTTTAGCCCGTGTAAAGCAGGTGGAGTAGATGGAGTTTTTCCTGCACTTTTGCAGGAAGGTATAGAACAGCTCCTACTTCCACTTATTAGGATTTATTGTTCTTGTATAGCATACTGATATATTTCACATGCCTGGAGACCAACTAAGGTAGTGTTTATACCCAAACCGGGGAAAACCGACTATACCCAGGCTAAATCCTACAGAGCTATAAGTCTTATGTCTTTTCTACTTAAGACACTGGAAAAGATGGTGGATAGGTACATTAGGGATTTGTATTTGTTTTACTGTATTTAGTACTGTATTTATGTACAAGTATTTGTTTTACTGAAGAGGGAATCGCTAAACTCTTGCGTACAATTAAGCCAAATAAATCCCCAGGCCCTGAAGGTATTCCGGCTAGAGTATTGAAAGAACTAGCGGATAGCGTCGCTCCATACCTCCAAATCGTGTTCTCCAAATCAATTAATGAAGCCAGCGTCCCAATGGATTGGAAATTAGCGAATGTTACGCCCGTTTACAAAAAAGGATTAAAGGACGACCCAGGTAATTATAGGCCCATCTCGTTAACTTCACTGACAGGCAAAGTAATGGAGCACATCGTTGTTAGCTCACTAATGAAGTTTTTAGATAGCGTTAGTTATTTCAATAAGAACCAACACGGCTTTAGAAAGTCCCGGTCATGCGAAACTCAACTTGCGCTATTCGTCCACGATATTTTAAAATCTGCCGAGAGTAGTAAGCAAGTGGATGCTGTTTTCCTCGATTTTAAGAATGCTTTCGATAGAGTTCCTCACAACAGATTAATTTACAAATTAAAATTGGCTGGAATTAATAAGGAAGTAATTGACTGGGTCAAAGATTTTCTCTGCGATAGGGAACAACAAGTAGTACTCGATGGTGTTACTTCAAACAGAGTCAAAGTTACCTCAGGCGTACCCCAGGGCAGCGTGATTGGGCCCCTTCTTTTCTTGATATACATAAACGACTTGAGCCACGAAATCGATAGTAAAGTGAGGATATTCGCGGACGATACAGTTATATATAGGAAAATATCAAGCGTGGAAGACCAGGAATCCCTAGCAAACGACTTAGTTCGTATTCAACGGTGGTGCGAAAAATGGCAACTCGACCTAAACACAAGCAAATGCTCCGTAGTAAATTTTTTCGAAAGAAAACAGTTGCGGCAGAATAAATCGTACAGTATTAGCGGAACAGTAATTAAAGTAGTGGACTCGGTAAAATATCTCGGAATCACTCTTACGAATAACATGAACTGGAGCACGCACATCCGTAACATTTGTGCTAAAGCAACTAGAAAACTCGGTTTCATTAGGCGTATTGTCGGTAAATGTGACGAAAAAGCTAGAGAACGATGTTATTTTGCGTTGGTTAGGCCTCATCTTGAATATGCATCAAGTATATGGGATCCGGCAGACGATACATGCATCCGTGAACTCGAGAAAGTGCAACGGAAAGCGATACGTTTTGTTAAGAAGTGCTACGATAAAAAAGCAAGCGTTACCAAAATGCTGTCAGATGCAGGTTGGGAATCCTTAAAAGATAGGAGACTAGAAGCTAGATTGCGATTGCTTGATAAATTTAGGGAAAGTACATTTGCGGAAGATATAGTAGATATTATGAGACCCCCCTGCTACCTTGGACGATCCGACAATGAGCGCAAAATAAGAGAGATAGATGCTAGGACGAGTCGATTTAAGAATTCATTCTTTCCGCGAACTATACATGATAATAATAGGCTAAAAAAATAGTCAGAACGCCCGGTGTTTTCACCCCCTGCCACACGCCGTAAGGCGGCTTGCAGGGTATTCATGTAGATGTAGATGTAGGGATGGTCCACTTAAGGATACCTCCTACACACCAATCAGCATGCTTACCAGAAAGGAAAGTCAGTGGAATCTGCACAACCTTATCAGTAGAGTTGAAAGAGTAGTAGATCAGGGCATGTACAGCATGGGTGCATTCCTAGACATTGAAGGAGCATTCAATTATACTACCTTCGATCAAATCTGCTCAGCAGCTATCAAGCATGGTGTCCATGACCATTTATTGAAATGGGTTGTTAGAACTAAGGACTGCTGTAGCCTACCTGAGAGGTGACTCCATGATGGTTCAGGTTGTACGGGGATGTCCACAGGGAGGAGTACTTTGACCACTTCTCTGGAATTAGGTAGTCAATAGCCTTATTTCTAAACCAAATGAGGCTGGCATCTACTCACAGGGGTACGCAGACGATTTAACTATCTTTATCCCTGGAATATTTCTCGATACTGTTTTGGGGATTATGCAATTAGCTCTGAACATGGTGCAAAAATGGTGCAACAGTACTGGGCTAGCTATCAACCCGGACAAAACTACAGCTGTTTTGTTTACAAGGAAAAGGAATATGGTGGGCTTGAGAGTTCCTTCCCTTAATGGGAGGGAATTGAGGCTCTCTAACACTGTCAGATATCTAGGTTTGACTCTGGACTCGAAGTTGTCTTGGAGTCAACATCTGGAGTCTAGAATCAGGAAAGCTTGCTATACCCTTTGGGCGTGCAGAAGAGTCTGCAGTAGAACCTGGGGATTACATCCTAGAGGCATGCAGTGGATCTATACCATGATAGTAAGACCTTACTTACTATACGGCTCAATTGTGTGGTGAAGGTCCCGGCTGAAATGTGCCAGGATGAAGCTGATTCACATACAAAGAATGGCTTGTCTTGGTATCTCCGGGGCCATGAGGACTACCCCAACCCAGGTGTTAGAGACCTTGCTAAACCTCACACCACTTTATGTGGAGATAGAGAAGCAAGCAAAAACTACGGCCTTGCAATTGAAGCACTCTGACCAATGGTATGAGATTGGATATATATCCGGTCATAGGAAGCTATGGACTGACCTAAGTAATACAAGTCCCATCTTTGAGATGGGTCATGGCAACCTGGTGGCAAACTTTAACACAAAGGCACCAGTCTTTAAAACTCACTATATCTATCGCACGGATGGATCAAACATTGATGCTAACTCTGGAGCGGGGGTCTACTGTGAATCATCCTTAATAAATATAACTATTTCATTGGGAAAGCATGTGACAGTCTTTCAGGCAGAAGTCTCTGCAATTCTGTCATGTCTGCATGTCATTAAAGGGATAGAGTCACCTTGCCCTATTCACATATGCACCGATAGTAATGCTGCCCTAATAGCACTCAACTCATGTTGGTGCAGATCTAAGCTGGTGCTAGAGTGTCGCAGAGGGATTGATGCCCTTGCTAAGCCGCAAAACATACATCTTTTCTGGGTACCAGGACATGCAGGTATTATTGGAAATGAAAAAGCCAATGAGCTAGCCAAGAGAGGTGCTCTCAGTGATCCTGTTGGCCCAGAGCCAATTCTACCTATTTCACCTGCTGTTATATCTCTTTATATAAACGCTTCTCCGGATATATATAGATATATATACATATAGGATACTAAA
>KZ309416.1:51467-83164 GCA_000376725.2 Ladona fulva | reverse complement strand
ACATCATCTCCTCATGCATGGCATTGACCCACAGTTTTCCATCTTTTCTACCTAAAGCCTCTCCTCTTGTTACAGGCTCATCATTTAAGGCAACTGATGCCTTATATGTTACAAAATCAGGGAATTGATAAGGTTTTCTATCTCTTAGAGGATACCTCCTTTCTCTTTCACCCTCATCTGCAGCTACCTCTACATTGCCTGCTACATTACTTTCACTGGATACAAAGTTTTCAGAATTTCTATCAGAACAGTTCTCATGAATTACTGGCACACAAATTTGTACATCTGTTACAAAATTGGGGTTAACATTTGAATTCCCAACCTTTGCTTCCCCTTTTTCTAGCCCTGGAAAAATGCTTTCATTAAATACAACACTTCTCTCAATTATTACTTCCTTTGGGTTCTTAAAATTAATTAACCTATACCCTTTTTTCTCATCATCATAGCCCACAAATACACATTCTGTTCCTCTATCCCCCCAATTTATTGCTTCTAACTTTAGGGACATGAACATAAGCAAGACAACCAAAAATTTTTTAATGTCCAATATGGACCTTTCTCCCAGTCCATGCCTCATAAGGCACCTTACCTTTTACAGCAATAGTTGGAGAGAGATTTTTGAGATAAACAGCTGTGTGCACTGCTTCTCCTCAGTATTTGTTACTTAAACCGGCTTCTTTAAGCATTGCTTTAGTTTTTTTCTAAAATTGTGAGGTTGGCCCTCTCTGCAACCCCATTCTGCTCAGGAGTCCCTGCAACTGTGAGCTGTCTTTGGATGCCCTCACTTTAGAGAAAATCAGTAAATGCCTTGGAACAATACTCCTCACCATTATCTGATCTCAATACCTTCAAACATTTACCAGTTTTTTTCTCCACAAGTTTTTTGTGGAGTTTAAATTTCTCCAATACCTCATCTTTAGATTTCTACTAGGCAATATGAGTATACCTCGTCTTATCATCTATAAAGGNTCCCTTTGCTTAATGTACGTGAGAATGACTTACCAAATTGTGAATGCAAATGCGCTAAGGTTAAAGATCTAAAATATTTTCATCATACCGTTCAAGAATAAAGGTGGCTGAAATGCCCGCCGAGGATTAAATCTTCTGTCGTCAGGTTGTAATATCACAAAGTGATACTCCTCATACCAAGCGATGCGTACATACATTAATAACATCGTAATACATAAAATGATCATCACAATCAAAAAAATCAGCAGGTCCGTCATTATGTGCAGTCAGAATGTAGACAGCCTGTAATATAGGGGAAAATAAGACTGAATTACTTTTCTCTTGTCAAGCAATTACTTTGCGGTGTTATGATATTAGTTACCAACTCTTAGACATGTATTATTCTGATACTTACTTTACCTTTACTCTGCGAAAGAAACTTTCCCGCGATAGCTAGTTAAGAGAGAGTTACCTAAGAGAGCCCTTAGTGTTCTTGGTAGGATGACGTAATTGATGATGCAGTCGGTAGTCCTCACTCGCTTGTCACGTGACCTTATCCAGATCATTTGAATTTTAAAGCGTTAATGTCAATTCGAAAGGACGTTTGAAGTTCATATAGTAGTAAAGCCGACTCAAATAAATAAAATGGAAAATATAACTCATCTTAATGATCTGGTAAGTGGATTTGCAGTCTTCTCGTTGCAATTATATATTGATAGAAGTATTTGGAGAATTGGAATTTCGCATACGCCTTGATGTTTGATTTACTTATTTTTCCGTTCAGTTGACTGAGAACACAATTTGCATTAATCGGATCCTTTACGAGCTTCTAATTTCTGGGACGTCCGTTTCTATATTTCTGTTATCCATTGTATTTGCATTTTGGTGCTATACTTGTATATGTATCAGTCGTTCTGAGCCTCATGCAGCAGAACTAGACATGAATATAAACGAAAGTAAGTATGAAGTGAAACTTTAAGCTGAGAAATTTGTGTGTGTTATATGCTTCCTAGTATTAAAATATTAATAAATATTTTTCTTCGTCTTTAAAAGTATATTTGCCGGATGGGGCAGATTATAACCACTTTGGAGACGAGTTGGATCCCATGGATGGCGGATTGTGAAAGCCGAGTACAATTGGAGATGCTATTGTTGAAATTAGATTGAAACCAGATAAAGTTTGTTATTTGCATATGTAATAAATTACAGAAGCT
This sequence comes from Ladona fulva, assembly GCA_000376725.2. Taxonomy (NCBI): domain Eukaryota; kingdom Metazoa; phylum Arthropoda; class Insecta; order Odonata; family Libellulidae; genus Ladona; species Ladona fulva. Next base: position 81,002 of record KZ309416.1, on the reverse strand, counting down.
TTAATGAATATGTTTTATCTATCACTTAAACCCACCATCTATAACTTTTAATGCCTCAAGTTTTATTGAGTTCGTTTTTTCAGCATATCATTTTCTGTAGGCTATTTTACCTACAGCTCGCTAAAGGAATTAAATTTAAGCGACAATCCAAAGCCGAAGAACTTCACGAACAGCACCACAGAAAAACACGATATCTCCCTCTTTCTCGTCTGATCATTCGTGCATTTGATAATTTTCAGATCAAAAATACACGAATACTTATCTTAATATTTGTATCAATACAGATCATAGTGATATACGGAGGACACGGAGGTTAATGACTCCAGTAATCAGGCGTTGGAAATGCACACTTTTACTGGGATGGAAGTAAAATATCGTGTTATTGAAGATAATTCCATTTAGCAAAAATCTATACTTTATGCTTATCAACCTAAAATATATTTTTTAATAAAGTAGCCTTAAAATTATTCGTTGTTTAAAGTATCCGTTCAAGGAATTTTTTATTTTCCACTGATAGATAAATCAATTACCAAATAACAATTTCTTCTTCAGTTATTATCAGTGGATTAATCAAAAGAATATTGCATGTATTGAGATTTAAATTAGTCGCATTGTTTCTCGACTTAATAAACTTTTTATGAAGTAAAATGGTATCTAGCTCTATCCCTGTTTCAGCCACAAAACAAGGTAGTGAAGAACTACCATTGAATATTAGCTTTCTATTTTAAGTAGTTTCATAAGAAGTATATTTTAGGAAAATATTACTATCCTAGATTAGACTTTGCAAGATTATTTTCCATTCTCGTCTTTCCTGGATACTAAGTCATATCTTTCAATTTTTTTCATGCTTGATAGTATACAAAAAATGGCATCAATTCCCTCTATTACACCACTAAGAACTGATAACTCGGTGAATCATCCAGAATTTTTTTGTGCGATATACATTATTTCATAAGAAATCAATATTGTTAATGTAGCATTGATATTCTGATTAAACAGAAAATATTTTAAATGAAATATGATACAGATGAACCATGTCTAACAATATCTATAAACAAATGGGTACAGTATCGAAATGATCTTGATTATGATTATTATGCTATTCCCTATTGTAAATAGGTACATTCAGCATAATAAAGAGACCTCTTTGGTCAATTTAAAAATACCTCAAACCATTCTATGAAAACAGAAAATTTTAAAAACTTCCATCTGACATTTAAAAATTCACATCTAACTATCAATGCAACAAATATTCTTTTAATTAATCTTTTCAAAATAACAGACAGATATTTTTGGAACATCTGTTATTTATTTGTTGAAAAAACATGTATGTAGATTTAGAAATGATTTGTTCACAGCAATTTGTATGAACTGCAGGGTAACTTCCTTCCATCCCTGTCAATGTGGTAGTTTTCAACGCCTCATCACTTATCTAAATCTCATCAGTGTCTTCCATAAGCCAGCTATCCCCTATGTGAAAACAAAGATTAGAACTGTAATCTGAATGCTTTTTATCATACAAAAAACAAATAGACCAATGGGTAGGAAAAAAGCAGGAGATAACCTATTTCTAACTAGGGAAGCTTGTGAAGTTCTTTGTATTTTGAAATTTAATTTAATGTGATAATAACATCAAGCTGTGTTTTAAAAAGCCTAATTTATTTCTATCTCCATATGCTACAATCTTTTAAAACTATTTTCTGCCTTTTTTTAAATTGTCAGTGAAGTACGGTAAAAATTACCCCAACACTTGATTACCATCTATGTATAGCATTGCAGCCCTATTAATTAAGTAATTCTAGAAAGCACACCAGTTTCTCCTATAATAACCTAATGAATAAGAGTAATATAATTGTTTTAAGTGATAAAAATCATAGTCTTTCGTGAAATTCTTGTTATCTGATGAATATCATAATTTGATGGGAGTTATATATAGGAGAGACAATAATTTCAGAGACAAGAAATACAAATAGTATCATGTATTGTCGATGCATATTTCATAAGTGGATAAAGTTTTCTTGTTTAAGGTTATCCATTACCGTTGGTCATAAAATCATCATATGATCATTTGCTTTAAAAATAACGAAAAACTATCTCGATACAACGAGCCATTTAAATCTAGACTACAAAGTGAAATTTTAATACAGAAGAATTATTATTTAAATGTACTCAACGTGATTGGAAAAATTTTTATTAATAAATAGGAAACTATATATAACAGTTTAGGTCGAGAATTGGTAAAAATTGAGGTATTAAGAAACTATCTCAGGAGCGGTTAACTGTGAGTGGTAATGCAGAAATAATGTAACCTTAATAGACAACGAGTAACAACGCAGATTTTTCTACAGCAATCAGCTGATTTCACATCTGGAAATAAGAATTAATCATGTTTCCGAAGAAGCCATTTACAAAAATTTAGTAATAATTCATCCCAGATACTAATAGGCTTTATCTTAATTCTCAAAACATGCCATCGAACATTTAAATAAATAAATGTGCTAAGGTTAAAGATCTAAAATATTTCCATCGAGCCGCCCAAGAATAAAGGTGACTACAATGCTTACCGAGGATTAAATCCTCTGTCGTTTCGAGGTAATATCTGACTGTGATACTCCTCATACCGAAGGAAGCAAGCATACAACAGTAACTTTGTTATACAAATAAAGATCAGCGCAATCAAAAAAATCAACACGTCCGACATAATGTACAGTCAGAATGTTGATAGCCTGTAATAAAGGGGAAAATCAGAGTGAATTACTTTTCTCTTGTCAAGCAATTACTTTGCGGTGTTATGATATTAGTTACCAACTCTAGGTTCTACGCTTCCTTCCTAGTGGATGGATTTATATCCAAACAGTCCCTCGCACCGTGCTTCCGAAAACCGTCCTCAAAGAGCTCAAGACTGACTTTTCTTACCCTCCCCTACTTATCGACAGAGTACCATCTACAGAGCGCTTAGCGAATCAGATTAAACGCATAGTATTTCATCAGCTGAGAGACATACACGGTACATAGATTTCATTATAATCACGGTTTCCTCATTGACATAACAAGTTTGGTAATTATTTTTTTAGTTTGATGAATAATAAAATAGAATGAAATAATATAAAAGATAATCCAAGCGTTTATCTCACGTAGCGAAATGTTCGGCAGGTGAAATGTTACGTTGTTCAGTTACTTGTAAGAATTGTCAATCTTGGTAAAATCTCATGACAATTGTAAAGTTAAGACTGACGGTATTCTAATACTATGGTAACTATTAAACCCGTAGTTTTCTGGAGCTCAACTAATATTTATTAACTATAAAAATCCGACTACATCTATAACCAATTTCTATTATTAATCTTCAGCTTAATTGAGGATGCTTAAAAACTGCATACAAAAATTGGTTGCAGGTTTTTAAGACTGGTAAATTACCGTGTTAAATTGTCGTTACTTACAGCTGGTTTACCGGAATTATTTTGTTGGCTAGATAAGGTGTATCTCCAAAAGCCACTTTGCACCGTACTACCGGCAAACGACTGACAACCCCTAAGCTCTTCCGAACGCTGCTGTTTCATTCCCACCCTACCTACCGGTACGGTATTCCGTCTACAGAGAGGACAGCGAATCAACATAATTGTATAATAGACGCAAACAATAAATTTTATCATATTCACAATTTCTTTATCGACACAGAAGGTTTTAATCGCATAATCTTAATCGCATTTTTACGACTTATCTCCAACTTACGGTTACTCACATCCACAGATTGGAGGCAATCGTTCAACACTCATTAAAGCAAGAGAAGTCTTACTTTTGCCGTAAATGCTCCATTATCATGTGATGCAAATCATGTAGATTTTAACACGTGAAAGTTTTATAAAGTGAGTTCGTATTGTCATGCAACGAGTTTCTTACAACGGCAATTTTTTGTTTTCCGTGGCTTCACGGATTTTCGGTGCAATCGTTGTTGAAATCCTGCGTAATCCTGTCACACTTGACAGGTGATATATGTACATTGCCATAAAATTATGGAAGAGCTGTGGCATGATTGTTAGAGGTTAGAATACCTATCCCGGAAAGTGGGAGACCTGGGTTGGTAGTCCCCCTTTCCCTAATCCATGAGAATATTTATTGGATAGAAAATATTTTTAAACTGATAAATTGAAATACAATTGTGAGCAAGAGCTGATGAGCAAAACCATGATGAATGCAACAGTGTAGTAAAATGTTGCATCAACTCTGTCAGATAAAACAAGATTCTTGGTTTTAAGATTAATGCTGACAACACATCATATGGTATAGGATAACCAATATAACAGGAAGGATTTGCAAATGGAAAGAGAAAATTCCAGGATGTATTGTACTTATTGTATAATGGTGCTTCATCTACTATTATATATAAATAAAGTTTCTGGGCATCATAAGAAAATGAGATAGTCAATTTATCTTTGAACTGTGGAATACAAGCCCTTTCGTGTTTCAGTCAAATACTTGTGACAGAAAGTATTCTTTAAATGGAGGTTAAATTGGATGATTGAAATAGTGAAGTATGCCTACCTCATAGTAAGTTCATAGATGGGTCATTCTGTATATTAGAAATAATGTCAATTATTTGATAATAGAAAATGAAGCTTCAAATTTAAGTATGAGGATTATAGGTATGAAACCTAAAACCTTGAAAGGCATTTATTCTTTCTATCAATCCTATCCATCAATTATCCATATCATCTATGATTGAATTTATTAGAAGTAGAAGATGAGATTAGTAGAAGTATTGAAGATAAGAATAATAAGATTATTTTATTGGTGACTGAAAACTTTGTTATAAAACAATTGTCAAAAGCATCATCATAGAGACTGCGAAATGTAAAATGGTCAACTTAGTGATTTCTAACAATAATGGAAAATTGGTAGACAAATCTGACATAACCAAAATTGGTGTTGACAAGTTAGTTATTAACAAATGTTTAATAAAACAAATTCTGTCAACCTATTGAAAAGCCATGGGAAATCAAGTTATTTTGAAGGATTGGGTATACGAAGTCCTGTGTATACGATGAGAATTGTGTAAATAAATCTTCAGGCCTATTTATGAATAACCTGTTGAATGATATAACATAATTCTTTCCTTTGAAGTAATTAACCAGAGCAAAAGTAAAGGTGCCCCAGGGTTACAAATGAGGAGAAAATTTCATGTAAACTTAGAAATCTTGCATACCAAAAAGCAAAAATAATGATAGAGGGAATATTTAGGACCATTATATATCATTGTGGTATTGTGAAAGACAATATGGAAATATATGTTGGAATTATAACATATATTGGAAATAAATATATGATCCAAATGATATGGAGAACTATTATTCTGCATGTCAACATGGCTTTAGACAAGGCAGATCCACTGCATCAGTTTATTGTGCTATTAACCATATATTGTCTTCTCTTCACCATAAGCAGGAAAGCTTAGGAATGTCTTTTGACTTCTCTAAGGCTTTTGACCATGTCAACCATAATCTTCCCCTATCCAAAATGCATAGAATTGGAATTAGAGGTATCCCTAACATTTGGATAAGATCATATCTACTAAATTGCTCCCAAAGTGTTTCTTTAAATGTGCATGGAGTTAATTATTGTTCCAGTTACAGAGAAAGCTCACTTGTGGTTTCTCTAGGATCCATTTTGGGCCCAGTCCTATTCCTTATATATATTAATAATCTTGCTTTTTCTTTTAATGGAACTGTAGATGCTCAGTTGCTCTTCTATGCTGATGACACAAATATCTTGGTATCAGATCCAAGATATAGCAACCTCTTAGACAAATCTGAATTAGCAGCCAATCATCTCAGCAACTGGTATAAAGATAATTTACTAAATCTAAATATGGAAAAATGTCAAATGATCCACTTTTCTTGTAGCAGAAAAGCAGACAAAAGCCTGCTTGTAAAATTCAACCAAAAACACATCCAACAAGTTTCTAGCACAAAATTTTTGGCATTTACTTGAGTAGTAACATTTCTTGGGAACTGCATATCGATGCACTATCTGTTAAATTAAGCACCACTTGTTATATCTGTAGACAATTAAGATACTCGGTTAGCAGAGACATTTTACTAACTGTCTGGTATGGTTCTTTTTATCTACAGATAACTTATGGTCTCTTATTATGGAGGTTCTCACCTCACTTAAATAAGATCTTTCAGATGCAAAAAGGGGATGAGAGAAAAATACATCGCAAACAGCATGACTCCCCATGAAAGCCTATATTTAATTCACTCAGGTTACTTCCTTTCCCCTGTCTTTACATAATGTTCACTATTCTTTTTATAAGTGGAAATCTTCATGAATTCCCAGTTAACTTAGATTTTCATCACCACTTCACCAGAACAAAATATCATCTGCACCTAAATCCTATCAGAACTAATGCTGCAAAAGTCAAGGGCCCAAAAGAAATGGGCATCAGACTCTATTATAAATTATCACATCTATTAAAGCATATAAAATCTTCTGACTTTTTAAGTCTACCCTGAAGAAATTTCTACATAAAAAGTTGTACTACTCTGTAGCTTAATACTTAGATGACAATATATTATAATAAAGCCCATTTGTGTGGCCTGCATCGTGTAGCTGAAAAATAAACAAACATTGCAAAATCACAGGTAGGGAATTTCAAGCCAATGATCCTCTTTATAAGAAGTTCATCTTTTTAAAAGGTCACCAAACATCCGATTCAGCCAGGTGCCTGCAGATTTTAATATAAACAAAAATATTAATCATGCAATGTTTCTATAATTAATCATAATGACAAATTAATTACCTTTTTTCCTTAAAATACCTTCAGTTTAGGGCCGATTTTTTTTTCTTTGCTAGAAAGGTCTATTTACCTTAAAAAAGTAAGCCTTTACATATTTATGAAATAATTATTTTAAATTAGCCCAGTTTTTTAGAAATTAAGGTGATATGATGCATTCCTGGCCGACGACAATTTGAATTTTGAGACGGGCAACCTCGATGTGACTCTGCAAGTTGTTGAAGACATCCCTGTAGTTCATGCTAAAAAGTTGTTGTATTTTTCAAAATATTTTCTGTTGGAAACAGTGCTCTTCAAAGTAAGTATGCATTTTATTATGCATATAATTATGAAAATTCTAACAAAAATTTTGTATTTTAAAAAGTACTTCATGGAAAATAATCGAGTACCTGGGTATTTCTCAAGAAAATTATCCTGTTACCTGGGTGGTTAAAAACGTGAGTATTTTGCATTTCCTATTCAGCTTAGCTGAAGGCTTATTTCAGCCCAGTTTAATTATCTTTCCTGCCATTCAAGTGGCTCCATTGGACTTTTATAAGTTATACTTTACTAAAGAATAATATCCGGTAATCCACAAACTGGCCATGATCATGTTGTTGTTGTTGGAGAGTACATACATATCCGAGCAAATTTTCTCCTGTATGAAGCAGACCAAAAGTAAAATTAGAACAAAAATTTCAGATGAGTATATTGAAAATGCTCTTTGCATCTCAACTACCTCCTTCAAACCAGATACAGATGCACTAGTGTCAAAAAATAGGCTAAGTGTTCATATAAAAAATGTTATGTTCCTATGTATAAAAAATATATGTTGTTTAACTATGCTCAGTTGTAATTATGTAACATTGAGAATACATACTATATTCTATCTTCTGCTAAACTAGAAAAATTATAGAAGTTTTATTACATTTATTTCCGTAATTATAAAGGTTGCCTAAATCAAGGGACCCTCACTTCTGAGAAAATTTGTAATGCAGCCAAACAGCAGCATGAAGTTGGTCACCTCTGAGTTAAAGGCATTCCTAAGATTATAAAATCCTTTTGATTCACAAGGCATTAAACCAGTATATTAATTAGCAATCCAATAAAAAATTTCCAAAGTAGTACTTAATGAATAAATAATAGACTATATTCAGAGAAACAACATATTACATAGTACTCAGTCTGGATTCAGGAAAAATTTTTCTTCTGAAACTGCTATTTGACTACTTTTATCTAAATGGCACAAAATGGTAAATCAGCATAAAGTTACTGTTGCTATTATGTTGGGTTTTAAAAGGATAAAAGCCTATAGACAGGGACCTACATGCAGATTAATCAATAAAATACTGTTTTGGCAATGGAGTAGTAAAGCTCATAATAAGCTACATCAGTCTTAGTAACTCAACATCAGGTGAAATTTATAACAGGCTGGGTAATATTCAAGGGGCTGCTAAGGGCACTTGCTAAATAGTTTGTATGTGAATAATTTTGTGCTGCAACTGTAGGATGTAGTCATAAATATTTTTTCCAATAATATTTTACTCAGATGACACCTTATAAGAGGTCTGTAACAAAAATAATTCTGCCCCTTCTAGCTTAAAAACCTGGTTGAAATTTAATAACTTAAGTTGTAAATGTATACATCACAATGTATCCTAATATCACCATCACCAATAAAAAAGATAATCATGTATGAATAAAAAGCAAACCTCTCGTCCAGAATGATGATTATGATTAGGATTTTATGGATAATATGAAATATCTAAGGATAATTATTGATTCCCAAATGGATTTTCAGGTATATGCAAATTTCATAATAAAAAAAACTGGAGTAAGAAAGAATGTTTATCAAGAATGAGCAAATCTCTATGGCCATAGAAGAAGATCTTAATTTACAAGTACATTGCTACACCTCATATTGATTATTTTCTATCTGTTTTAAAAGGGATCTGCAATAATGATATCAATAACTTACAGAAGCTACAAAGCAGAGCAATGAGAGTAATACTATGATGTGAAAAATGAAATATGATGCATAAAACAAATATAAAACATGTAGATTTGTGACAGTTAGTCTAGGAAGTAGACTGCACTAAGAATGGATGATCTAGACACTACACTCACCTTTGTTACAACAAGCTTGTCAACATAGATGGACCTTAAGAGGGTAAGTATGAAATTTATAGATGCAGTGAAGCTCCGATTCTTCATGGGCGGACTAGTTAGTCGATATTTTTAGCAGAATTTTTGAAAGAATCATACTCAAACACATATGCGTATTTTTGCATTCTAATACTAACAAGGATTTTATTATACCATATCTATGGACCAGTTGGAACACAGCTCACATAAAAGCTGCTAAAAAGATCAGGGTCTGGTGAAGCAAACTTATTAGTCCATGAATCATTCAAAAGTAACAGACTATGAGTGCAAAAATAATGTAAACAATGACCACTTTAAGAAGTAAAAGTGAAAGTCACTGGCCTGGAAAATGGAGTTTACTGTACATGACATCTAGGCTAACATTTCAGTGGCAGGACAATGCGTGATGTCTACATTCCAGGGATAGCTACATTCTTCTGACTACATTCCAGCTGTGTTGAAAAGAGGTTGGAAACATATCTCTGAGAAGCTACAATTTTACCTTGCATTCCTCGATTAAATGTGGAAGAGAAGGAATATGAATACTTCATACCACTTATAATACTTCAGAATATGTAGAGCAACTAAATTGGAAAGACAGAAATGATGCCAAATTAACCTTAGAAACTGAGCCAGAAGTATATGAAGGAGATATTAGATTGCAAAATTCAGCTAGCTACAACATATGCATGATTTTTTTTACGCATTCATTAAGTCCAAGTAGTCATGAGTTACGATGTAAAAGACTTGATTATAAGGTGACTCGTGAGGCAAGTGGATGTGCTTCCAAGTCTCTATTAAGACATGTGAAAGTACCCTGTATCTTGTGCTTTTCTCATTGAAGAAATGAAGAGCTTCATTCATGACTCTTCAAGAAAACTGCATTCTTTCAAGTTTTAATAAAAGGTTAACGGAGAACTTTTATAAGGTTTACAGATTTGGAGAAATTTTCAAGGAAAGCACTCAAAGTATGGGGTTCTTAGTAAAGCTTTTAATAAAAATGTTAAAAACCTATTCTCAAACATGAAAAAAATATTCCTTAACAAAACTTTAATCAACTTAAAATAGATGTGAGATTAATTGCAGTTATTTTAACGTTTGTATTAGCTTTGAGATTTGGTCAAGTCATTCTGCAATCTCATTATTATTTTCATATTTTTCAGTATGGAGTGCGATAGCTATCNCAATTTCTTAAAAGATATGTAAAAATGGGGGCTCCCAAGTGGCCGGAAAATCCAAGTGGTTTAGATTTTTACGTGCTTAGGGCTATTTAAAATTTTCAAGTTTCTTACGGATAAAAAAATCCCATATAACCCGCTCATACCTACCTGAGCATGATGTGTTTATTGAAAGTAAATGAAAGAGACTGTCCCCCAAGATGTCAAAATATTTTAATGCAAATACACAGTACAGAGAATCTTAACTAAGATTTGAAAATTTTGTCAGTTTCTTATATTTTGAAATAATAAATCTTTTAAAATAAGCATCCAGACCTGCAACCATCCATTTACTCATCCAGAACATATAAGCATGGTTCAAACCATTCGTTAATTATCAAAACGAAAAAACTTTTATGTATTTCAGAAAGACATTTAGATACTTTCGGTTCCAAAAGACATTTTCTTAAATAATGTTTTAAGAATAACATATCTCTGACTTTGGCAACACAGAGAATGCAAGTGGTCGCAAATTATGAGCCTTGGTATTTTGCTTCACTAACTTCCAATATTGTTTAAAATGAACTCAAGTAATTTTTTCTAACAATAATATGTATTCCATTAGGATTAATGTAATCAAAGATTTTAATAAATAACTGCATTGCTTCATCCATAAATGCACCTTTCATATATTCACCATAAATACCTACATTCACTTCCTTTACACTGCAAAAAATATGCCTCAATATAGCCAGTCAGCTCTCATAGAGTTGTTATTGTACTTGACTGGATGATCCATCATTGAAAAAGTTCTATAACTATTAACTAAGGCAACAACGAGACAAAAAGTCATCTCCCTCCACATAACATGCCATCATAAATAAAAAAATAAGAAATCTGTAAATATAAAGAAGGATATTAGAACTCAAGAAGAAATTATGTGATGCATATGTAATGATTTCTTCCAAGAGCATCAAAGGAGATAAAAGAGAAAAGGCTTTCAAGTAATTATGGCAGAAAAATGACAAAGATAATGACTAACACCTGAATCACTCCTTAGTATTCTTCCAGAAAATTTATTTTGGCAGCAGGACTCAATACCAAAGAATTTTGATTCGCAGACTCATGCCTTCCGAACTTCAGTTGTATAATAGTTGATAAGGAGCATAAATTCAGTTTATGCTTCATACTAAGTGAAATGTTTGCTGTCTAATTTCAACTAGCAAGAGATTAAAAATATATGGCTATGTAATGTTATCATTTAACAATATCTATAAACATAATGGATACAGTATCGAAATGATCTTGATTATGATTATTATGCTATTACCTATTGTAAATAGGTACATCCAGCATAATAAAGAGACCTTTTTGGTCAATTTAAAAATACCTCAAACCATTTTATGAAAACAGAAAATTTAAAAAACTTCCATCTGACATTTAAAAATTCACATCTAACTATCAATGCAACAAATATTCTTTTAATTAATCTTTTCAAAATAACAGACAGATATTTTTGGAACATCTGTTATTTATTTGTTGAAAAAACATGTATGTAGATTTAGAAATGATTTGTTCACAGCAATTTGTATGAACTGCAGGGTAACTTCCTTCCATCCCTGTCAATGTGGTAGTTTTCAACGCCTCATCACTTATCTAAATCTCATCAGTGTCTTCCATAAGCCAGCTATCCCCTATGTGAAAACAAAGATTAGAACTGTAATCTGAATGCTTTTTATCATACAAAAAACAAATAGACCAATGGGTAGGAAAAAAGCAGGAGATAACCTATTTCTAACTAGGGAAGCTTGTGAAGTTCTTTGTATTTTGAAATTTAATTTAATGTGATAATAACATCAAGCTGTGTTTTAAAAAGCCTAATTTATTTCTATCTCCATATGCTACAATCTTTTAAAACTATTTTCTGCCTTTTTTTAAATTGTCAGTGAAGTACGGTAAAAATTACCCCAACACTTGATTACCATCTATGTATAGCATTGCAGCCCTATTAATTAAGTAATTCTAGAAAGCACACCAGTTTCTCCTATAATAACCTAATGAATAAGAGTAATATAATTGTTTTAAGTGATAAAAATCATGGTCTTTCGTGAAATTCTTGTTATCTGATGAATATCATAATTTGATGGGAGTTATATATAGGAGAGACAATAATTTCAGAGACAAGAAATACAAATAGTATCATGTATTGTCGATGCATATTTCATAAGTGGATAAAGTTTTCTTGTTTAAGGTTATCCATTACCGTTGGTCATAAAATCATCATATGATCATTTGCTTTAAAAATAACGAAAAACTATCTCGATACAACGAGCCATTTAAATCTAGACTACAAAGTGAAATTTTAATACAGAAGAATTATTATTTAAATGTACTCAACGTGATTGGAAAAATTTTTATTAATAAATAGGAAACTATATATAACAGTTTAGGTCGAGAATTGGTAAAAATTGAGGTATTAAGAAACTATCTCAGGAGCGGTTAACTGTGAGTGGTAATGCAGAAATAATGTAACCTTAATAGACAACGAGTAACAACGCAGATTTTTCTACAGCAATCAGCTGATTTCACATCTGGAAATAAGAATTAATCATGTTTCCGAAGAAGCCATTTACAAAAATTTAGTAATAATTCATCCCAGATACTAATAGGCTTTATCTTAATTCTCAAAACATGCCATCGAACATTTAAATAAATAAATGTGCTAAGGTTAAAGATCTAAAATATTTCCATCGAGCCGCCCAAGAATAAAGGTGACTACAATGCTTACCGAGGATTAAATCCTCTGTCGTTTCGAGGTAATATCTGACTGTGATACTCCTCATACCGAAGGAAGCAAGCATACAACAGTAACTTTGTTATACAAATAAAGATCAGCGCAATCAAAAAAATCAACACGTCCGACATAATGTACAGTCAGAATGTTGATAGCCTGTAATAAAGGGGAAAATCAGAGTGAATTACTTTTCTCTTGTCAAGCAATTACTTTGCGGTGTTATGATATTAGTTACCAACTCTAGGTTCTACGCTTCCTTCCTAGTGGATGGATTTATATCCAAACAGTCCCTCGCACCGTGCTTCCGAAAACCGTCCTCAAAGAGCTCAAGACTGACTTTTCTTACCCTCCCCTACTTATCGACAGAGTACCATCTACAGAGCGCTTAGCGAATCAGATTAAACGCATAGTATTTCATCAGCTGAGAGACATACACGGTACATAGATTTCATTATAATCACGGTTTCCTCATTGACATAACAAGTTTGGTAATTATTTTTTTAGTTTGATGAATAATAAAATAGAATGAAATAATATAAAAGATAATCCAAGCGTTTATCTCACGTAGCGAAATGTTCGGCAGGTGAAATGTTACGTTGTTCAGTTACTTGTAAGAATTGTCAATCTTGGTAAAATCTCATGACAATTGTAAAGTTAAGACTGACGGTATTCTAATACTATGGTAACTATTAAACCCGTAGTTTTCTGGAGCTCAACTAATATTTATTAACTATAAAAATCCGACTACATCTATAACCAATTTCTATTATTAATCTTCAGCTTAATTGAGGATGCTTAAAAACTGCATACAAAAATTGGTTGCAGGTTTTTAAGACTGGTAAATTACCGTGTTAAATTGTCGTTACTTACAGCTGGTTTACCGGAATTATTTTGTTGGCTAGATAAGGTGTATCTCCAAAAGCCACTTTGCACCGTACTACCGGCAAACGACTGACAACCCCTAAGCTCTTCCGAACGCTGCTGTTTCATTCCCACCCTACCTACCGGTACGGTATTCCGTCTACAGAGAGGACAGCGAATCAACATAATTGTATAATAGACGCAAACAATAAATTTTATCATATTCACAATTTCTTTATCGACACAGAAGGTTTTAATCGCATAATCTTAATCGCATTTTTACGACTTATCTCCAACTTACGGTTACTCACATCCACAGATTGGAGGCAATCGTTCAACACTCATTAAAGCAAGAGAAGTCTTACTTTTGCCGTAAATGCTCCATTATCATGTGATGCAAATCATGTAGATTTTAACACGTGAAAGTTTTATAAAGTGAGTTCGTATTGTCATGCAACGAGTTTCTTACAACGGCAATTTTTTGTTTTCCGTGGCTTCACGGATTTTCGGTGCAATCGTTGTTGAAATCCTGCGTAATCCTGTCACACTTGACAGGTGATATATGTACATTGCCATAAAATTATGGAAGAGCTGTGGCATGATTGTTAGAGGTTAGAATACCTATCCCGGAAAGTGGGAGACCTGGGTTGGTAGTCCCCCTTTCCCTAATCCATGAGAATATTTATTGGATAGAAAATATTTTTAAACTGATAAATTGAAATACAATTGTGAGCAAGAGCTGATGAGCAAAACCATGATGAATGCAACAGTGTAGTAAAATGTTGCATCAACTCTGTCAGATAAAACAAGATTCTTGGTTTTAAGATTAATGCTGACAACACATCATATGGTATAGGATAACCAATATAACAGGAAGGATTTGCAAATGGAAAGAGAAAATTCCAGGATGTATTGTACTTATTGTATAATGGTGCTTCATCTACTATTATATATAAATAAAGTTTCTGGGCATCATAAGAAAATGAGATAGTCAATTTATCTTTGAACTGTGGAATACAAGCCCTTTCGTGTTTCAGTCAAATACTTGTGACAGAAAGTATTCTTTAAATGGAGGTTAAATTGGATGATTGAAATAGTGAAGTATGCCTACCTCATAGTAAGTTCATAGATGGGTCATTCTGTATATTAGAANACTAAGAAAGAATGTTTATCAAGAATGAGCAAATCTCTATGGCCATAGAAGAAGATCTTAATTTACAAGTACATTGCTACACCTCATATTGATTATTTTCTATCTGTTTTAAAAGGGATCTGCAATAATGATATCAATAACTTACAGAAGCTACAAAGCAGAGCAATGAGAGTAATACTATGATGTGAAAAATGAAATATGATGCATAAAACAAATATAAAACATGTAGATTTGTGACAGTTAGTCTAGGAAGTAGACTGCACTAAGAATGGATGATCTAGACACTACACTCACCTTTGTTACAACACGCTTGTCCACATAGATGGACCTTAAGAGGGTAAGTATGAAATTTATAGATGCAGTGAAGCTCCGATTCTTCATGGGCGGACTAGTTAGTCGATATTTTTAGCAGAATTTTTGAAAGAATCATACTCAAACACATATGCGTATTTTTGCATTCTAATACTAACAAGGATTTTATTATACCATATCTATGGACCAGTTGGAACACAGCTCACATAAAAGCTGCTAAAAAGATCAGGGTCTGGTGAAGCAAACTTATTAGTCCATGAATCATTCAAAAGTAACAGACTATGAGTGCAAAAATAATGTAAACAATGACCACTTTAAGAAGTAAAAGTGAAAGTCACTGGCCTGGAAAATGGAGTTTACTGTACATGACATCTAGGCTAACATTTCAGTGGCAGGACAATGCGTGATGTCTACATTCCAGGGATAGCTACATTCTTCTGACTACATTCCAGCTGTGTTGAAAAGAGGTTGGAAACATATCTCTGAGAAGCTACAATTTTACCTTGCATTCCTCGATTAAATGTGGAAGAGAAGGAATATGAATACTTCATACCACTTATAATACTTCAGAATATGTAGAGCAACTAAATTGGAAAGACAGAAATGATGCCAAATTAACCTTAGAAACTGAGCCAGAAGTATATGAAGGAGATATTAGATTGCAAAATTCAGCTAGCTACAACATATGCATGATTTTTTTTACGCATTCATTAAGTCCAAGTAGTCATGAGTTACGATGTAAAAGACTTGATTATAAGGTGACTCGTGAGGCAAGTGGATGTGCTTCCAAGTCTCTATTAAGACATGTGAAAGTACCCTGTATCTTGTGCTTTTCTCATTGAAGAAATGAAGAGCTTCATTCATGACTCTTCAAGAAAACTGCATTCTTTCAAGTTTTAATAAAAGGTTAACGGAGAACTTTTATAAGGTTTACAGATTTGGAGAAATTTTCAAGGAAAGCATTCAAAGTATGGGGTTCTTAGTAAAGCTTTTAATAAAAATGTTAAAAACCTATTCTCGAACATGAAAAAAATATTCCTTAACAAAACTTCAATCAACTTAAAATAGATGTGAGATTAATTGCAGTTATTTTAACGTTTGTATTAGCTTTGAGATTTGGTCAAGTCATTCTGCAATCTCATTATTATTTTCATATTTTTCAGTATGGAGTGCGATAGCTATCAAATTATAAATTCAAGGAAGCGATGCTACGAAAAACTTTTAGAATCACTGAAGTAGATCCATCAAAGAGGTGAGACAACCATGGTGAATGAATAATTAAAATCATTTCATGACATAATACATAATTATATCATAAACAATGCTTCTCATCCAAATTTTGATACAAAGTACATTCTTCTGATTAATCTGCTGATAGAAAACGAGAGAGAGTGATGGTTTTGGGAAATCCTTTTATATATCAGTAGAAAGTAATAAAAACACATGCACTGATAGAAAAACCAACATTTACTTTTAAGATTTACATTTACATTCCTTTCAGCTCTAGGTCTACTCATCCAGAAAATATGAGCATGGTTCAAACCATTCGTTAATTATCAAAGTGGTAAAATCTTATGTGTTTCAGAAAGACTTTTAGATACTTTCTGTTTCTTTAAGACAATTTCTTAAATAATATTTTAAGAATAACATATCTCTGACTTTGGCAACACAGAGAATGCAAGTGGTCGCAAATTATGAGCCTTGGTATTTTGCTTCACTAACTTCCAATATTGTTTAAAATGAACTCAAGTAATTTTTTCTAACAATAATATGTATTCCATTAGGATTAATGTAATCAAAGATTTTAATAAATAACTGCATTGCTTCATCCATAAATGCCAACTACCTCCTTCAAACCAGATACAGATGCACTAGTGTCAAAAAATAGGCTAAGTGTTCATATAAAAAATGTTATGTTCCTATGTATAAAAAATATATGTTGTTTAACTATGCTCAGTTGTAATTATGTAACATTGAGAATACATACTATATTCTATCTTCTGCTAAACTAGAAAAATTATAGAAGTTTTATTACATTTATTTCCGTAATTATAAAGGTTGCCTAAATCAAGGGACCCTCACTTCTGAGAAAATTTGTAATGCAGCCAAACAGCAGCATGAAGTTGGTCACCTCTGAGTTAAAGGCATTCCTAAGATTATAAAATCCTTTTGATTCACAAGGCATTAAACCAGTATATTAATTAGCAATCCAATAAAAAATTTCCAAAGTAGTACTTAATGAATAAATAATAGACTATATTCAGAGAAACAACATATTACATAGTACTCAGTCTGGATTCAGGAAAAATTTTTCTTCTGAAACTGCTATTTGACTACTTTTATCTAAATGGCACAAAATGGTAAATCAGCATAAAGTTACTGTTGCTATTATGTTGGGTTTTAAAAGGATAAAAGCCTATAGACAGGGACCTACATGCAGATTAATCAATAAAATACTGTTTTGGCAATGGAGTAGTAAAGCTCATAATAAGCTACATCAGTCTTAGTAACTCAACATCAGGTGAAATTTATAACAGGCTGGGTAATATTCAAGGGGCTGCTAAGGGCACTTGCTAAATAGTTTGTATGTGAATAATTTTGTGCTGCAACTGTAGGATGTAGTCATAAATATTTTTTCCAATAATATTTTACTCAGATGACACCTTATAAGAGGTCTGTAACAAAAATAATTCTGCCCCTTCTAGCTTAAAAACCTGGTTGAAATTTAATAACTTAAGTTGTAAATGTATACATCACAATGTATCCTAATATCACCATCACCAATAAAAAGATAATCATGTATGAATAAAAAGCAAACCTCTCGTCCAGAATGATGATTATGATTAGGATTTTATGGATAATATGAAATATCTAAGGATAATTATTGATTCCCAAATGGATTTTCAGGTATATGCAAATTTCATAATAAAAAAAACTGGAGTAAGAAAGAATGTTTATCAAGAATGAGCAAATCTCTATGGCCATAGAAGAAGATCTTAATTTACAAGTACATTGCTACACCTCATATTGATTATTTTCTATCTGTTTTAAAAGGGATCTGCAATAATGATATCAATAACTTACAGAAGCTACAAAGCAGAGCAATGAGAGTAATACTATGATGTGAAAAATGAAATATGATGCATAAAACAAATATAAAACATGTAGATTTGTGACAGTTAGTCTAGGAAGTAGACTGCACTAAGAATGGATGATCTAGACACTACACTCACCTTTGTTACAACAAGTTTGTCCACATAGATGGACCTTAAGAGGGTAAGTATGAAATTTATAGATGCAGTGAAGCTCCGATTCTTCATGGGCGGACTAGTTAGTCGATATTTTTAGCAGAATTTTTGAAAGAATCATACTCAAACACATATGCATATTTTTGCATTCTAATACTAACAAGGATTTTATTATACCATATCTATGGACCAGTTGGAACACAGCTCACATAAAAGCTGCTAAAAAGATCAGGGTCTGGTGAAGCAAACTTATTAGTCCATGAATCATTCAAAAGTAACAGACTATGAGTGCAAAAATAATGTAAACAATGAGCACTTTAAGAAGTAAAAGTGAAAGTCACTGGCCTGGAAAATGGAGTTTACTGTACATGACATCTAGGCTAACATTTCAGTAGCAGGACAATGCGTGTTGTCTACATTCCAGGGATAGCTACATTCTTCTGACTGCATTCCAGCTGTGTTGAAAAGAGGTTGGAAACATATCTCTGAGAAGCTACAATTTTACCTTGCATTCCATCTTTATTACGAATGCTAAGCTGTTTGATACGTAATTTTATCCACTTAGACTAAGGGAAAGATATTCTAGATGGAGTATTTTGGCCACAAGTATTTTGCTTTTAAAAAACGAAGAGATTAAAAATCCCCGACTGTAAAATAAAATCCTTCAGTGTTATCTGTGCGTATTCCTGCTGAGTAAAAAATTTGCTTAATATAACAGCCATAAGTAATGAAGAATTAGAAAAATCTGAATTACTTGGATATAAGGCTGCTCTGGAAGAGCTAATTCATGTGCCAATCTTCCACTACAGACCGATCCATGGTCCATGGATAAAATCTTGTTCTTGACATAATGACTTAAGGCTAGTAATATTTTTTGAAATACGGTTTTGTATGATTTGATATTCTGAATGAAGAGGTTCTATTTAGGATGCAAAATAATGTAGATAACCTTCACAAACAATATATACAATCTAAAGGGTACCTCACCAAAATGATGGGGAATATGATTATTCGGTGATCACCTGGTAAAAGGAAGTATATCAGTAGTTCTCATAGTGGGTGGTGCCTCCCCTACAGGGCGGTGAGATGGTTTAGGAAGCGGAAAGAAACAAAGCGGCGGCAAGGGGGCTTTGGAGGCCAGACCCAGACAAACAGAGACAATAGGTGACTTCAAGGCAATGAAAATCTTTCAATTTCTTCCCTTAAAATGGGTAAAGTAAACAAGCATTTCAAGGTTTACAAATTTGGAGAAATTTTCAAGGAAAGCACTCAAAGTATGGGGTTCTTAGTAAAGCTTTTAATAAAAATGTTAAAAACCTATTCTCGAACATGAAAAAAATATTCCTTTACAAAACTTTAATCAACTTAAAATAGATGTGAGATTAGTTGTAGTTATTTTAACGTTTGTATTANGTAACTATTAAACCCGTAGTTTTCTGGAGCTCAACTAATATTTATTAACTATAAAAATCCGACTACATCTATAACCAATTTCTATTATTAATCTTCAGCTTAATTGAGGATGCTTAAAAACTGCATACAAAAATTGGTTGCAGGTTTTTAAGACTGTTTAAGGAAATCAAAGTCTTGGTTTTACAGATAATACTCAATTATAATGCTTTAATCGGTTCATTACTATATTTTACAATTTTCAGTATCATATTTTGAAAAATGTGTGGGACAACCATGAATGATTTTTTAAATTGAAAAATTAAGAAGTGTGCATCGAACGTTTAAATATAACTTTCTAGGTTTACACGGTGTCTTCTTTCTATCATCTCGAACATGGCCATTTCCAAAGCTTCGTTCCTTTCGACGGACGGAGGTTCAACGGACATTTCCGAGTCCTCGGAAACATGGCTATTCTCTGTATGAAAAGAAAGATTAGAATTAGAATTTTTACATTTTTGATCCATCTTAAATCAAATATACAAACCCCCAGACAATTGGAATTTCACATATTAAAAATATAATGTGCGAGTTTATATAAATATAACGAGTATGAAAAGAGTTTGCCCTTCTGTTTATTTATCCTATAAAGTTTCTGCTATCCTTACCGATGGCTTGCAAAACTGCATTTGGTCTATTACGCCTCTTTAAACAACGCAGTATCCAACTTACGAGGAGGGCAATTACCGTCGATGCAATCACTATCACTAACACTTTGACGAACGTATGCATCATTGATATTTTTACAAACCAATTCTCCTGTAAAATGTAGGAAAAATATGCGTGAATTTCTTTAACCAAGTGAACCAATTAAATTACGGTGTTAAATTGTCGTTACCTACAGCTGGTTTACCGGAATAATTTTGTTAGCTAGATACGGTGTATCTCCAAAAGCCACTTTGCACCGTACTACCGGCAACCAACTGACTACCCCTAAGCTCTTCCGAACGCTGCTGTTTCATTCCCCCCCTACCTACCGGTACGGTATTCCATCTACAGAGAGGACAGCGAATCAACATAATCGTATAATAGACGTAAACAATAAATTTTATCATATTCACAATTTCTTTATCGACACAGAAGGTTTTAATCGCATAATCTTAATCGCATTTTTACGACTTATCTCCAGCTTACGGTTACTCACATCCACAGATTGGATGCAATCGTTCAACACTCATTATAGCAAGAGAAGTCTTACTTTTGCCGTAAATGCTCAATTATCATGTGATGCAAATCATGTAGATTTTAACACGTGAAAGTTTTATAAAGTGAGTTCGTATTATCATACAACGAGTTTCTTACAACGGCAATTTTTTGTTTTCCGTGGCTTCACGGATTTTTGGTGCAATCGTTGTTGAAATCCTGCGTAATCCTGTCACACTTGACAGGTGATATATGTACATTGCCATAAAATTATGGAAGAGCTGTGGCATGATTGTTAGAGGTTAGAATACCTATCCCGGAAAGTGGGAGACCTGGGTTGGTAGTCCCCCTTTCCCTAATCCATGAGAATATTTATTGGATAGAAAATATTTTTAAACTGATAAATTGAAATACAATTGTGAGCAAGAGCTGATGAGCAAAACCATGATGAATGCAACAGTGTAGTAAAATGTTGCATCAACTCTGTCAGATAAAACAAGATTCTTGGTTTTAAGATTAATGCTGACAACACATCATATGGTATAGGATAACCAATATAACAGGAAGGATTTGCAAATGGAAAGAGAAAATTCCAGGATGTATTGTACTTATTGTATAATGGTGCTTCATCTACTATTATATATAAATAAAGTTTCTGGGCATCATAAGAAAATGAGATAGTCAATTTATCTTTGAACTGTGGAATACAAGCCCTTTCGTGTTTCAGTCAAATACTTGTGACAGAAAGTATTCTTTAAATGGAGGTTAAATTGGATGATTGAAATAGTGAAGTATGCCTACCTCATAGTAAGTTCATAGATGGGTCATTCTGTATATTAGAAATAATGTCAATTATTTGATAATAGAAAATGAAGCTTCAAATTTAAGTATGAGGATTATAGGTATGAAACCTAAAACCTTGAAAGGCATTTATTCTTTCTATCAATCCTATCCATCAATTATCCATATCATCTATGATTGAATTTATTAGAAGTAGAAGATGAGATTAGTAGAAGTATTGAAGATAAGAATAATAAGANTATTACCTAGCCTGTTATAAATTTCACCTGATGTTGAGTTACTAAGACTGAGGTAGCTTATTATGAGCTTTACTACTCCATTGCCAAAACAGTATTTTATTGATTAATCTGCATGTAGGTCCCTGTCTATAGGCTTTTATCCTTTTAAAACCCAACATAATAGCAACAGTAACTTTATGCTGATTTACCATTTTGTGCCATTTAGATAAAAGTAGTCAAATAGCAGGTTCAGAAGAAAAATTTTTTGTGAATCCAGACTGAGAAGATTAGTATCACACTAAAAGTGTAAATAAAAAGATAGCTCGTTGATAGTGAAATTCTCGGAAATCTTCAATCGTGTTTTATTAAGTTCTCCGTTCAACTTAAAATTTAAAAAAATAAGCTCTATAGTACTTAATACTATGGATAACAAAATAAGAATGACTCCTTTTAATGGAACTGTAATAGTTATAACTACCAGACTTTGGATGTAGAAAAATATCTACTGGGCTACTGGATATCCAAGTAGACAATGCATTTGACATAAAGCAATTTTCATTATTAATCTTCAGCTTGACTGAGGATGCTTAAAAACTGCATACAAAAATTGGTGTCGTCTTGAAATGAAACAGGGATAGAGCTAGATACCATTTTACTTCATAAAAAGTTTATTAAGTCGAGAAACAATGCGACTAATTTAAATCTCAATACATGCAATATTCTTTTGATTAATCCACTGATAATAACTGAAGAAGAAATTGTTATTTGGTAATTGATTTATCTATCAGTGGAAAATAAAAAATTCCTTGAACGGATACTTTAAACAACGAATAATTTTAAGGCTACTTTATTAAAAAATATATTTTAGGTTGATAAGCATAAAGTATAGATTTTTGCTAAATGGAATTATCTTCAATAACACGATATTTTACTTCCATCCCAGTAAAAGTGTGCATTTCCAACGCCTGATTACTGGAGTCATTAACCTCCGTGTCCTCCGTATATCACTATGATCTGTATTGATACAAATATTAAGATAAGTATTCGTGTATTTTTGATCTGAAAATTATCAAATGCACGAATGATCAGACGAGAAAGAGGGAGATATCGTGTTTTTCTGTGGTGCTGTTCGTGAAGTTCTTCGGCTTTGGATTGTCGCTTAAATTTAATTCCTTTAGCGAGCTGTAGGTAAAATAGCCTACAGAAAATGATATGCTGAAAAAACGAACTCAATAAAACTTGAGGCATTAAAAGTTATAGATGGTGGGTTTAAGTGATAGATAAAACATATTCATTAAAGCTTCTGTAATTTATTACATATGCAAATAACAAACTTTATCTGGTTTCAATCTAATTTCAACAATAGCATCTCCAATTGTACTCGGCTTTCACAATCCGCCATCCATGGGATCCAACTCGTCTCCAAAGTGGTTATAATCTGCCCCATCCGGCAAATATACTTTTAAAGACGAAGAAAAATATTTATTAATATTTTAATACTAGGAAGCATATAACACACACAAATTTCTCAGCTTAAAGTTTCACTTCATACTTACTTTCGTTTATATTCATGTCTAGTTCTGCTGCATGAGGCTCAGAACGACTGATACATATACAAGTATAGCACCAAAATGCAAATACAATGGATAACAGAAATATAGAAACGGACGTCCCAGAAATTAGAAGCTCGTAAAGGATCCGATTAATGCAAATTGTGTTCTCAGTCAACTGAACGGAAAAATAAGTAAATCAAACATCAAGGCGTATGCGAAATTCCAATTCTCCAAATACTTCTATCAATATATAATTGCAACGAGAAGACTGCAAATCCACTTACCAGATCATTAAGATGAGTTATATTTTCCATTTTATTTATTTGAGTCGGCTTTACTACTATATGAACTTCAAACGTCCTTTCGAATTGACATTAACGCTTTAAAATTCAAATGATCTGGATAAGGTCACGTGACAAGCGAGTGAGGACTACCGACTGCATCATCAATTACGTCATCCCACCAAGAACACTAAGAGCTCTCTTAGGTAACTCTCACTTAACTAGCTATCGCGGGAAAGTTTCTTTCGCAGAGTAAAGGTAAAGTAAGTATCAGAATAATACATGTCTAAGAGTTGGTAACTAATATCATAACACCGCAAAGTAATTGCTTGACAAGAGAAAAGTAATTCAGTCTTATTTTCCCCTATATTACAGGCTGTCTACATTCTGACTGCACATAATGACGGACCTGCTGATTTTTTTGATTGTGATGATCATTTTATGTATTACGATGTTATTAATATATGTACGCATCGCTTGGTATGAGGAGTATCACTTTGTGATATTACAACCTGACGACAGAAGATTTAATCCTCGGCGGGCATTTCAGCCACCTTTATTCTTGAACGGTATGATGAAAATATTTTAGATCTTTAACCTTAGCGCATTTGCATTCACAATTTGGTAAGTCATTCTCACGTACATTAAGCAAAGGGATACTCATAAAAGCGAATATTGTTAATTTAAATGATCGATGTTTTGAGACTTATGATAAAGCCTATTTGTATCTGGGATGAATTATTACTAAATTTTTGTAAATGGCTTCTTCGGAAACATGATTAATTCTTATTTCCAGATGTGAAATCAGCTGATTGCTGTAGAAAAATCTGCGTTGTTACTCGTTGTCTATTAAGGTTACATTATTTNCAAGGGCCCAAAAGAAATGGGCATCAGACTCTATTATAAATTATCACATCTATTAAAGCATATAAAATCTTCTGACTTTTTAAGTCTACCCTGAAGAAATTTCTACATAAAAAGTTGTACTACTCTGTAGCTTAATACTTAGATGACAATATATTATAATAAAGCCCATTTGTGTGGCCTGCATCGTGTAGCTGAAAAATAAACAAACATTGCAAAATCACAGGTAGGGAATTTCAAGCCAATGATCCTTTTTATAAGAAGTTCATCTTTTAAAAAGGTCACCAAACATCCGAATCAGCCAGGTGCCTGCAGATTTTAATATAACCAAAAATATTAATCATGCAATGTTTCTATAACTAATCATAATGACAAATTAATTACCTTTTTTCCTTAAAATTCCTTCAGTTGAGGGCCGATTTTTTTTCTTTACTAGAAAGGTCTATTTACCTTAAAAAAGTAAGCCTTTACATATTTATGAAATAATTATATTAAATTAGCCCAGTTTTTTAGAAATTAAGGTGATATGATGCATTCCTGGCCGACGACAATTTGAATTTTGAGACGGGCAACCTCGATGTGACTCTGCAAGTTGTTGAAGACATCCCTGTAGTTCATGCTAAAAAGTTGTTGTATTTTTCAAAATATTTTCTGTTGGAAACAGTGCTCTTCAAAGTAAGTATGCATTTTATTATGCATATAATTATGAAAATTCTAACAAAAATTTTGTATTTTAAAAAGTACTTCATGGAAAATAATCGAGTACCTGGGTATTTCTCAAGAAAATTATCCTGTTACCTGGGTAGTTAAAAACGTGAGTATTTTGCATTTCCTATTCAGCTTAGCTGAAGGCTTATTTCAGCCCAGTTTAATTATCTCTCCTGCCATTCAAGTGGCTCCATTGGACTTTAATAAGTTATACTTTACTAAAGAAAAATATCCGGCCTTGATCATGTTGTTGTTGTTGGAGAGTACATACATATCCAAGCAAATTTTCTCCTGTATGAAGCAGACCAAAAGTAAAATTAGAACAAAAATTTCAGATGAGTATATTGAAAATGCTCTTTGCATCTCAACTACCTCCTTCAAACCAGATACAGATGCACTTGTATCAAAAAATAGGCTAAGTGTTCATATAAAAAATGTTATGTTCCTATGTATAAAAAATATATGTTGTTGTATATATACAACAATATATATGTATACAACCAGGATTTGATATTTTCCTGCAAAGCTTTCCTTTAAGCAAAGAACTTTTTTATGGAATGTCAATCTTCTCCATAAAATCATTGAGATTGCCAAATGTGAAAGCTATTGGGGGACTTGTGGTTCAGCAAATGTTCACAAACTTTTCTTTAAGAAATTATCAATTCATTTTTATTGTGACTATTCTCTTGCAATCCCAATTCATTGCCAATAAGACAAGAAACTATCCATCAAACAAATTGCAGATAATCTGGTACAAAGTTGAATTAATAGACCCCCATCTAAAGCATATACTATGAAGTACCCCCTCTAGAAAAATCATTCTGTGGTTATCTGAACCAACTACTTCTCCAACCTCTTGGAGAAATTTCCTCTCTTGGGAAATGTGTCCTACAGCTTGAGGAAAGTACTTCCTGAAAACATCGACTGAGATTTCTACAACCCTATGTTGAATATTGTGTAGAATTCACAGTAAACCACATGTGAGAAAGTTTTTTTGGAATATAACAAGCATGAAATAATGACAAAAAAAAATAAAACAAGAACATTGTTTATTTCTAAAATAAAACTATGNTTATTTAATTAATAGGGCTGCAATGCTATACATAGATGGCAATCAAGGGTATGGGTAATGTTTACCTTAGGTAAAGGTAGCCTATTTAAACCACAGTTTGCGATTATTATCACATTAAAGTAAATCCAAATTCTAAAGAACTTCATTAGCTTCCCTAGTTAGAAATACGATATCTCCTGCTTTTTCGCCTGCCAATTGGTCTCTTTGTTTTGTGTATGAATAAAAGCATTCAAATTACAGTTCTAACCCTTGTTTTCACAGGTGATCAGGTGGTCGGAAGGCACTAAGGGGATTTAAATAAGTGATGAGGCGTTGAAAACTATACCATTGACTGGGATGGAAAGAAGATACTCTGCAGTTTATTGCTGTGTATAATCATTTATAAATCTACTTACATGTAATTTATACAAATAAATAACAGATGTTCCAAAAATATCTGTCTGTTATTTTGAAAAGATTAATTAAAAGAATATTTGTTGCATTGATAGTTAGATGTGAATTTTTAAATGTCAGATGGAAGTTTTTAAAATTTTCTGTTTTCATAAAGTGGTTTGAGGTATTTTTAAATTGGCCAAAGAGGTCTCTTTATTATGCTGGATGTACCTATTTACAATAGGTAATAGCATAATAATCATAATCAAGATCATTTCGATACTGTACCCATTTGTTTATAGATATTATTAGTCATGGTTAATCCGTATCATATTTTATTCAAAATATTTTCTGTTTAATCAGAATATCAATCCTCCATTAATAGTGAAAATTTCTTATGAAATAATGTATATCGCACAAAAAAATTCTGGATGATTCACCGAGTTATCAGTTCTTAGTGGTGTAATAGAGGGAATTGATGCCATTTTTTGTATACTATCAAGCATGAAAAAAATTGAAAGATATGACTTAGTATCCAGGAAAGAAGAGAATGGAAAATAATCTTGCATAGTCTAATCTAGGATAGTTATATTTTCCTAAAATATACTTCTTATGAAACTACTTAAAATATAAAGCTAATATTCAATGGTAATTCTTCACTAATTGTTTTGTGGCATATAAGTTTGCAGTAAATATGCTCTATTAGTGTAGTGTGATTTCAGATACAACATTACTTAATTCTCTAATAATGCATTGTTAATGGGTATAAATTGAGACATATTTTTCATTTAGTAGGAATTAACACTGAAAATCATACTGAAGGCATTAGGCTGCGAAACAGAATTCTTTGCTTTTAAGTCCTGCTGCAAGAATAAAATTTCTGGAAGAATACTAAAAAGTGATTAGTGTGTTAGTCTTTATCTTTGTCATTTTTCTGCCATTATTACTTGAAAGCATTTTCTCTTTTATCTCCTTTGAAGCTCCTGGAAGAAATCATTACATATGCATCACATAATTTCTTCTTGAGTTTTAATATCCTTCTTTCTATTTACAGATTTTTTATCTTTTATTTATGATGGCATGTTATGTGGAAGGAGATGACTTCTTGTCTCAATTTTGCCTTAGTTAACAATTATAGAACTTATGCAATGATGAATCACCCCGTCAAGTACAATAACAACTCTCTGAGAACTATCTGCCTATCACAAGGCAGTTTTTTTTTCAAAGTAAAGGTAACAACTCTATTAGAGCTACTGGCTATATTGAGGCATATTTTTTGCAGTGTAAAGGAAGTGAATGTAGGTATTTTTGGTGAATATATGAAAGGTGCATTTATGGATGAAGTAATGTAGTTATTTATTAAAATCTTTTATTACATTAATCCTAATGGAATACATATTATTGTTAGAAAAAAATACCCGAGTTCATTTCAAACCAAATGAAAGTTAGTGAAGCAAAATACCAGGGCTCATAATTTGTGACCAATTGTATTCTCTGTATTGCCAAAGTCAGAGTTATTCTTAAAATATTATTTAAGATATTGTCTTAAAGGAACAGAAAGTATCTAAATGTCTTTCTGAAATACATAAAATTTTATCGTTTTGATAATTAACGAATGGTTTGAACCATGCTTATATTTTCTGGATGAGTAGACCTAGAGCTGAAAGGAATGTAAATCTTAAAAGTAAATGTTGGTTTTTCTATCAGTGCATGTATTTTTATTACTTTCTACTGATATATAAAAGGATTTCCCAAAAGTATTATAAGTGGAATGAAGTATTCATATTCCTTCTCTTCCACATTTAATCGAGGAATGCAAGGTAAAATTGTAGCTTCTCAGAGATATGTTTCCAACCTCTTTTCAACACAGCTGGAATGTAGTCAGAAGAATGTAGCTATCCCTGGAATGTAGACATCACGCATTGTCCTGCCACTGAAATGTTAGCCTAGATGTCATGTACAGTAAACTCCATTTTCCAGGCCAGTGACTTTCACTTTTACTTCTTAAAGTGGTCATTGTTTACATTATTTTTGCACTCATAGTCTGTTACTTTTGAATGATTCATGGACTAATAAGTTTGCTTCACCAGACCCTGATCTTTTTAGCAGCTTTTATGTGAGCTGTGTTCCAACTGGTCCATAGATATGGTATAATAAAATCCTTGTTAGTATTAGAATGCAAAAATACGCATATGTGTTTGAGTATGATTCTTTCAAAAATTCTGCTAAAAATATCGACTAACTAGTCCGCCCATGAAGAATCGGAGCTTCACTGCATCTATAAATTTCATACTTACCCTCTTAAGGTCCATCTATGTGGACAAGCGTGTTGTAACAAAGGTGAGTGTAGTGTCTAGATCATCCATTCTTAGTGCAGTCTACTTCCTAGACTAACTGTCACAAATCTACATGTTTTATATTTGTTTTATGCATCATATTTCATTTTTCACATCATAGTATTACTCTCATTGCTCTGCTTTGTAGCTTCTGTAAGTTATTGATATCATTATTGCAGATCCCTTTTAAAACAGATAGAAAATAATCAATATGAGGTGTAGCAATGTACTTGTAAATTAAGATCTTCTTCTATGGCCATAGAGATTTGCTCATTCTTGATAAACATTCTTTCTTA
>KZ309416.1:4819-33666 GCA_000376725.2 Ladona fulva | reverse complement strand
GTTTAAAATTTGAGTTCAAATGTTGTGATTCCAAAAATAATTTGGAAAAGTTTCGGGAGGGTCTTTTTTGTAAATATGAGCCGAATATACCCTATTTTCGGCGTCGTAACTAAAATCACAATATTTGCACTCAATTGTTAAACTAACGGACGGCATTAAGAAAGTGAAACGTTTTATGCCAACACTTTGTATAGAGTAGTTATGAGGCACAAGGTTTTGATTTTATCTTATGTTTATTTCAAAAGATATAAAATGTCAAACATTTAATTTTTTGGAGCCATAATTTTTTGGGCCGATTTTGCTTCAATTTGTTTTCGCAGATTTCGATTATAAAAGATTTGTTATTATTTTGTGTAATAGAGCAACATAGGTTGTATAAGAATATAAAGTTTTGTTTCACTTAACGGAATACTGCCTGAGATAACGCGTCTCAAAGTTGCTAAAAATCGATATCCTATTGCAGAAGGCTGTGGTAGGGGGTGAAACAAATGACTATATCTCAGAAAATATTTCATCGATGGATGTAAAACTTGGGAAATTATCATAGAGAATATGAAGTTTTGTTCACACAAAATTTCATTGATATCGGTGATGGTCGAGCGGGGACCGTTGGTCCACTTGACATGGAATGATTTGTTATTATTTTGTGTAATAAGCTCCATTCGGTCCAGAACGTGCCCTCACGATTATACATAGTTTGATCTTTGTAAACAAATTCTTATTTTACGGTATAATATCATCAAATTTGTGGATGTGTGTTGCCAAGTCCTATTGTTTCCTCTTCTCTTTCTTTGAAAATTACTTCGCAAAGTGTATGATTAACAGAAGACGCTCATCTCAAGGTAGTCTCAATAGAAGTGCATCCTTGAGATAACAGACTTAGAGGTAAAAAAGAACCTTAGCAAATATGAACACATTTTGAGACGTTCGGATTTAGCTCAATTATTTTTTCTTAGGCATCGAGAAAAATCACGTCTGTTGTACGACGCTAACTAGTAGTGTACATCCTCCTAATCATATCATTTTGAACTTTAAGGACTGAATAGTTGGGTTTCGGGCAAAAAATACACTCATTTTTCTTTGGTACACTTGCTACACTTGTACACTTTGTACAATTGCTAGACTCTAGAACTGTTTCACTACTGTAACGCAATCTAATCAAAGCAAACCTAGCGACATAGAAGGAGAAAATAAAACTTTTTTGGCCTCCAATTTAGATGCATAGGAGGAGGAAGATTGGATGTAAAGGAAGTGCTGCAACCTAAAAATGATGATTCGAGTAAAATTCCTCATCCTTTCTTTTCTTCTACCATGAGTCTTGAATAATTTCCGCATATGCTGAGATATCCTCATACCAATGACAATAGTAGAGAACCCGATGAATATGGCAGACTACTACTAAGATCTTGAAAATCCATGACTTCTTGGATCGATTCTTGGATCATGAGTTAAAAGAACGAAATACAAATGAATTACTGCTTTGGCGCTGTAAGACCAATTTTCACTGTTTTCGAAAAGGCAGCGAAAGCCACTGTTTGCTCGCAGTGACAATTTATAGGGTAAGAAAAAAATCATCTCTTGGCTCTGTTAAACAACATCGCAAAATAAGAAAGTTAGACAGCTGTATTCGATATGTTTCATTAACGACGATTTCGTAAGATCAGGAATTGGAAGGAAAATTCATAAAATGTTCGTTCGAAATATTCCTCCGACTCGGATCAGTCGTCCGAAATAAGTCATCCGATCTTTAAAGTGGCTATGGAAGTGACTAAATGGCTAGTTCTTAATCTCTCATTCTGATTTTAAAAATAACTATTTAATATTAGCATTTCCGTTTATTCCCCTACATTTTTCTAAAGACCCGCCACCGATGGTCTTTAGCCCAGCTCATAAAGTTGCTGTCCCAAGTTCGGATAAATCGTGAGGGTTGGAGTCAGGAAGTGTATCCGGGCTCAATAGCTAATAGTAAATAGCTTTCCGATCGCATCTTCGGGGGAATCATTTTGCGAACAACCCTAGTAATACTAGAGTATACATAATGCAGTAGTATTGGACCGTACCATTGCCAATTCCAGCTTGCAGAATAATGAGCTACAGCCTTAAACATTCAGGATTGGGGAAAATAAGTCATATTGACTAAAGAAACGCCCATATTCTGAAGTCAACAATGCCAATGGTCTTGAGGAGAAAGGTCTTCAACAATGCATTCTACCAGTGTTGCCATATGCAAGTGAAGCAGGGGTGTTAAACGCAGCAATAACCCATCGACTTTAGACTACACAAAGAAGTGTGGAACGGTGTATGCTTGGAATCGCAAGAAGAGACAGGAAACGCAACACCTGGGTAAGGAAGATGACAGGAGTGACATACATCATAGATAAAGTAAGATCACTGAAATGGATATGGGCAGGCCATGTTGCGAGGAAAAACGACAAATAATGGGCATCAGCAGTTCTGAATTGGACACCAAGAGATGTGAAGAGACCAAGAAGAAGACCAAGGGACCGATAGAACAGAGACATCATTCAGTATCTGGGGGTAACATGGCAACGAGAAGCTCAGAGTAGAGAGAATTGGAAATCGATAGGGGAGGTCTGCATTTGACGTCGGATTGAAAATGGCTGATGATGATGATTATATCTATAATGGTGGTCAAAGAAAACGTTTCAGTGAAATTGAGGAATTTTAAGGTTATAAATGGAGAAAATGTAGCAGGAGAGCATATGCTTGTGGTAGCTAATTTTAAAATGTCGCTGAGGAAAAGAACAATACGAGCAAATCAAAGAGAAGAGAGTAAATTGGTAGAAACTGAAGGTAGTTGGTACGTAAACGTATTTCAAAGATATAGATTTAAAAGGAATAACAAGTGTGAAAAATAGCGAAACGACTGGGACTCGAACCCAGGTCTCCCAATTTTCCGGAAAGTGGGAGACCTGGGTTCGAGTCCCAGTCGTGTCGCTATTTTTCACACTTGTTATTCCTTTGGGATTTTCCGTAGGTTTTTAATCTACTAAGACTCCTTCCTTTCCTTTAATCCATATAGATTTAAGATAACTGAAGTTGCGAAAGGATAAAATCGATATTAGCAGGCGTGACTTCGTGGAAAGCCATTGCAGAAGGATACACTTGGTTACTTTTTTTTGTGTAAGTCAACCTACGAAACCGGTTGCCAATAAATAGTGTGGAAACATTTACCAAGTGTATCCTTCTGTAGCCAAAGGATGTTCAAAAATTGTGAGATATGAATAGTTGTACTAATAAAAATGTAGGTAACGAAATACTGGGCGTAACTTTTTGCATCAGGAAAGGACCACCAGAAGATAAGGAAGCATGGTGTTAGAATGAGTTTGTTCAGAGTAGGATTGATGCAAAGTAGGAGGCTAAGAAAATGTGTGAGTTATCCGGACGCTAAGAAAGAAAGAATGTATATAATCTTGCAAAAACAAGCCAAAATATCGGTTGAGAATACAAAAGCTCAGGAAATTATACATGTGAGAAGCTAGAAAGAAACTATGGGGATAAAATTTTGATATAATAGCCAATGCAATATGTAAGGTATCTAAATATATTACATGTATTAAAAAGACGAAAGGTAAATCTTATTGCTTTCACGTATTGTTCATGGAAAAAATTAATTCTTTAAACGACTTGTTCTTGCATCCATTTCTCTGATTTTCCTCGCAGTATCAGAAGGGCCTATGTAACATGGAGGACGCGTTATTGCAGCTACCTCATCTGTGAAGGTGCTTTCTCTGAAATTATTCAGCAGATTTATGCTTTGTTTAACCTTTCTGTCTTCTAAAGATTCCCATTCCGCGTCCTGAAGCATTTGTGTAGCACTCACTGACTTGTAACAAATTTTACAAAACGTATCGCCTTCCGCCATACTTTTTCTAATTCCCAAATACAACACTTTTCTGCAGGGTCCCATACACTACACGCATATTCCAGGTGAGGCCTGACAAACCTCTGACCGTCCTTGGTGGAATTCATTAATACATCATTCGCGTTAGGAAGGTACTCGGCGTCCCGAGAAAGGGGAAAAAGTGGAGGAGATCAGGGCCTTTTGAGGGGTAATTCCCGCTACACGTAATGCTTTTCCCTGCTCAGGGAGAGCTGCTTCCCATGTTTTCTGACTTGGACTAGGCCCATCTACGCAGTAGGCTTCTGAGTGAGTGTCTTCCGAACGCGAATTAGCTGTAATAAATGATACATCGAACATACAGCCATCGTCAAGTACACTCAGCGGAAAACAGTAAGAATTTATACTCTTACTTTCACGACCACACCAACTCTTTTGTGCCAACGCTTCTGCACAGACAATCGAAGGGGAAGAAGCTCGATTGTCTCGAGGTTGTCGAAATTATGGCGGCATTCTCAAATTTAACAAACGATATCACCTTTACCAATCCCTCTCCACTCCTCACCATACCCTCAAACCAGCTGTAAGAGAATAAATTCTCTCTGATTTCCGCTGTGTGTAGCTGACGATGGCTGTTTGCCGAAACCGGTCGTAAATAAAAATTATGTAGAAATTACGAAGTTCGCTGTCTCATTAATTAAAGTGACTTAGGTTTAGAAACGGAAATACAACACAGCATAAACTGCGGGTGGCTGAACTGGAGAAAAATCAGCGAAATATTGTGCGATAGGGAAGTGAGCTGAAAGATGGAAGGGAAGTTATTCGAGTCTGTTGTGAGTCGTGCTATGCTATATGAGGTGGAAATATGGCCGATTACAAGTGTACAGGAAAGAAAGCTAGAGGTACCTGCAATGAGGATGCTGCGTTGGTTGTGTGGAGTAACGTTCATTTGGTTGTTGGAGTAAAGTAATTATTTTACAAAATACAAAAAATATATCCGAAAGTTTCTGTTTAAATTTTGATTTAAATGAAGTTTATGGTATTCGTCTATAAATCATTTATGTTTATTCGCTCTCCTCTCTGCAGATGGAATGCTTTACCGGTAAGTAAGGGGAGGGGAAAGGAATTACAGTGTTTAGAAGCTCTCTGAGGAGGTTGGTTGTCGATAGCACGGCGCGAAGTGGCAGTTTGGAGATGAATTTTTCACTTACGAAGGAAATGTTTGCGGGGAACCAACAGCAGGTAAAGAAGATGTTAACACCGTAAATTAATTGCTACTTAATAGAAAAGTATTTAACTCATATTTTCTCTACATTTTGCAGGAGACTTCGTCTTCGGAAACATCCGATGAAATTACCGTACTCTAGGTTTCGATGAAATTATGTATTGTCATCATTGCTCCTACAGTTGTAGGACTTTACTACAGTTGTATATTGCGGATTATAAAGATGTACTCAAATATAACTGAAGAGGAAAGAACCAGTGATAATTATAGCAGTCCCTTGCATTCTGAGGAGGGTTAGCAGGAAAAGTTTATAGCAATAACCTACACGCGATTGCATTTACTATCTTGTAAGTCAGTCTCACGTACACTTACGTTAGGAAATATCCATGAAAGGGGAAATTATTATTATTATTAGTCAATACCGCCGCAGTTAGACATTTCGTCCGGTGGCGACGTTTAGTTACCGTGCATTACAGAACTATTACATACAATATGGCTTAGTAACACATAAACAAATACAGAAAGTTGGTATCTATCTACCCATCAATTAATTACAATTGTTTAAAAACTACTCTAATCACAATTACAATTTCAATTATACTTTTACATCACAACCATTACAAACACTAAAATATATACATTACAATATATACAATACGTATACCTTAACTGAAAATTCCAGAGGTGTTTTCACAGGATTATAATCAGACATCCTAAACCTAACCAGAAGTTTTTCAGGATAAAGTTCACCTCTCTCTCTATTTCGTTGAACACTCACCCCAAGAAAATGCTTCAACTCACCAAGGTCTCTACAACTAAACCTTTCTTAGAGTTTACATTTTAACTTTTCTTTTTCCTCTTTGTCATTAGACACAATAAACATATCATCCACATGAATAGCCACAATTGTTAACAACCCTTTTGAACCTTTCTTTACATATACACATGCATCACTCTTAGATCTTTGAAAGCCAACAGTAATAAGAAAGTCATGTAATTTGACATTCCAGGCTCTAGAAGCCTGTTTTAGCCCATATATGGCCTTTTTCAGAAGGCAAACCTTCTCCGGATTGTCTGCATCAACATAACCTTCAGGTTGCTCCATGTAAACAACCTCCTCAATGTCACCATTCAAAAATGCAGTGCATACATCAACATGGTTCATATCCATATCTAAATTGTTAGCTATGGAAATAATCACCCTTAGACTTTTCTGCTCTCACCACTGGAGAGAAAGTTTCATTATAGTCTAAGCCATAACACTGAGTGAAACCTTTGGCAACTAATCTTGCCTTATACTTATCAATCACCCCATCAGGTCCCCTTTTTAATTTATACACCCACTTATTTTCTACAACATTTTTCCCTGTAGGCCTAGGCACAAGAACTCAGACATTGTTCTCTTTCAATGACATCATCTCCTCATGCATGGCATTGACCCACAGTTTTCCATCTTTTCTACCTAAAGCCTCTCCTCTTGTTACAGGCTCGTCATTTAAGGCAACTGATGCTTTATATGTTACAAAATCAGGGAATTGATAAATTTTTCTATCTCTTAGAGGATACCTCCTTTCTCTTTCACCCTCATCTGCAGCTACCTCTACATTGCCTGCTACATTACTTTCACTTGATACCAAGTTTTCAGAATTTCTATCAGAACAGTTCTCATGAATTACTGGCACACAAATTTGTACATCTTTTACAAAATTGGGGTTAACATTTGAATTCCCAACCTTTGCTTCCCCTTTTTCTAGCCCTGGAAAAATGCTTTCATTAAATACAACGCTTCTCTCTATTATTACATCCTTTGGGTTCTTAAAATTAATTAATCTATACCCTTTTTTCTCATCATCATAACCCACAAATACACATTCTGTTCCTCTATCCCCCAATTTATTGCTTCTAACTTTAGAGACATGAACATAAGCAAGACAACCAAAAATTTTTTAATGTCCAATATGGACCTTTCTCACAGTCCATGCCTCATAAGGCACCTTACCTTTTACAGCAACAGTTGGAGAGAGATTTTTGAGATAAACAGCTGTGTGCACTGCTTCTCCCCAGTATTTGTTACTTAAACTGGCTTCTTTAAGCATTGCTTTAGTTTTTTCTAAAATTTTGCGGTTGGCCCTCTCTGCAACCCCATTCTGCTCAAGAGTCCCTGCAGCTGTGAGCTGTCCTTGGATGCCCTCACTTTGAAGAAAATCAGTAAATGCCTTGGAACAATACTCCTAACCATTATCTGATCTCAATACCTTCAAACATTTACCAGTTTGTTTCTCCACAAGTTTTTTGTAGAGTTTAAATCTCTCCAATACCTCATCTTCAGATTTCTACTAGGCAATATGAGTATACCTCGTCTTATCATCTATAAAGGTCACAAAATACTTTTGCCCTCCAAAAGACACATCATCCATTGGCCCACAGACATCAGAATGAACTATCCCAAGTATCTCTTTAGACCTTTCAGCTTTACCCCTTCGGAAGGATGCTCTTGTCTGCTTTGCCTTCACACAATTTTCACACATTCCTGTTTGCGATGAGTTAAGAACAAAACCATCTACCAGACCCTCAGACATGGAATNGTTTAGTAAGCGGATTCTAAATCAAATTTGTGAATAAATTTTTCGTAATTTGTCCAATAAATACTTCATTATTTATTTATTTTCTAAATGTAGGATTCGTAACATTTGGAAATAAGAGTAGGTGAAATTAGAAGTGTAGTACTCGTAAATAAATCGTCTAATTCCTTCAAAAGATCTTTCTAGACTTGTTTACTTCCGAGAAATGAAAGCAACCTCGATATTGCTTACGGCTGACTCATCCCGCTCGAAGAACTGGGATGAGCGAAGCCAAGCTCGATAAGACCGATGCGGTCGTTACTTCTTAACGAAAGCATAAAACATAAATAACGCGAGTTTATGAATCTTGAAGATGAAGAAATCGTCTTACCCGCCAAAGTGTCCACAATACTATTCTAGGATATAATCATGTTGCTGACTTTTAGGAAAGTACTTGCCTAGATGTAATATTCTACCGTTATGCTTCCAAACCAGGCTGTTGTGGCACATTTATATAAAAAAAGTGTTACATAGTGCTATCTAGGATAGTATTATTTTTCTGAATATATAGAAAACTAATAATCTGCAGTAATTCTTCTCAACTTGGTTCTGTGGCACATTGGTGTGCCGTAAATTAGTTACTTGTAGCGTGATTTCAGACGTATATATTATATTTTTCTAGTTACTCATTACTTATGGGTGTCTTTGAGGCAAATTTTTTTTTAGTAGGAATTCGCACTGATAATACTGAGAGATTTCATTCCAGAGCCAGATATTTTTATTCTCTTTCTTTTGGAAATTAGACAGCAAACATGCCACTTAGTAACCAGATTCATTTCTGTTAGTATATAACTTCGCCGTGAGAGGCGTGAGCCTGCGAAGCAAAGGTCTACGGAATTGCGTCCTCCTGAAAAATTATATTTCTGGTCGAAAGCAAAGGAGTGACTTGGGCGTTAGGCAAAATATTTGTCATTTTCTACCGTCAATCTATGAAAGTCGTTTTTAGCCTCTTTTGATGCCCTAAGAAGAAATCGTTACATTTGCATCACATATTTGCATCACAAATTTTCACGTTAGTTAGGCCCCATCTGGAATATGCGGCGAGTATATGGGACCCAGCGGATGAAACGAACTCTCGCGAACTCGAGAAAGTGCAGCGTAAGGCGATACGTTTTGTTAAAAAGTGCTATGATAGAGAAGCAAGTGTAACGCAAATGCTCACAGACGCAGGTTGGGAATCCTTGAAAGAAAGGAGATTAGAAGCTAGGCTGCGATTGTTAGATAAATTCAGAGGAAATACATTTTCGGATGACGTAATTGATATTATGCGACCCCCCTGCTACTTTGGCCGATCCGACAGTGAGCGTAAAATAAGAGAAATAGACGCGAGGACAAGTCGTTTTAGAGACTTTTTTTCCGCGAACGATACGCGATAATAATAAATTAAAGAAGTAATTCTACTCTTGGTGTTTACACCCCCTGCCACACGCCGGAAGGCGGCTTGCAGGGTACTTATGTAAATGTAGATGTAGACATATATCCTTCTTGAGGTTTCCTTTTCTTATTTATGTTCACAAATTTATTTGTTTCATGCTTGCTTGGCCAACGTGCACTGAGTAAAATATCTTCCAAATTGTAATTTTTTTAATTTTACAAAGTAATAGAACCCTCTGTTAATACAATTTCTTATAATGCACGCTAGTAACAAGAATTTACCCGATAAAAAATATTTGAAGATAATAAACAAGAATTATATAATGGAAAAGGGCGGGTCAACCTTCTCGGGTAACACCTACATTCGATAAAAATAACATGGTTATGGTGTATAATTGTCTGTTATAAATATGAATTCAACATTCTTAAAACTTTTGTATTTTTCAAATTTGAATGATATTAATGGAAACGAAAATATGATGATCTTATTACAATACATTTTCCTTTTTAAGTCCAAGTTTATTCTTGAATAAATACAAACAGCTCTGCATCAATAAACGGTTTCTTTACGCCCACGTCAAACTTGATGGAACTCTATTTAAATTGAACTATAACATCAGCTAATAATATTAGTTGAACTCCGAAAAATTAGGTACTCGATTTCGTTGAACGTTTTATAGTTCGTGAGATTTATATATAGATACATGTTTAAAAGCTTCTTGTTGAAAATTTGTAAGTCTCCCAAAAATCTTTCCTTTTCATACCATAAAATTTTTACGTCATGTTATTTCTAATTAAATGTTGTAAGAGAAACAGTCTGTAGGTCGTGAAAACGCACCTTACGTATATTTCTCATGAAAGCTCATTATGGGGTCCTGGGTCACCCGATCCTTCTCGGTGATGAGAATAGTTCTGTGGGGCTCTCAACCCCGTAGAAACACTATGATGTTTGTCTCATATCTTTACATTTAGGTATGTTACTGGGCTCCGACTCCGAGTCCAAAAAATCGTAACTTCCTATTCAATCTCAACGTAGGATCTGACTCCGGATCCAATGGTATCAAAAATGAGTTTTGGCGGAATTTATTGGACCGCCGACGAACGACGGAGGCTACTTTCCGGCCGTCGTCTATGCGAGTTGCGACAGGTTGCAACAGGCTGTTTACATTAAAGGCGACACACCGGCGACAGTGAGTAAAAAATACAAAATATGGAAGCTGGATGCGAGCGCGCAGATAGTTTTTTATTTACTTCATAATTTATTATATTTATTTTAGATATGCATTGAAGTTGAGAGTATGTGAGACGCGTGGATATCAATTAGCGATGTTGGCTAATGTTGACGCTGGCATTGTTGACAATTGGCATTAATTTACTATGAAGACTAAAACAATATGGAACTAATTTTCGACTTTGTCAAATAGAAATTTAAAAGTACTTCACCGGGACAAATATATAGAATTCTTGAAACATGACAATGAACCAAAGCTAAGAACTATAAGTGACCTAAAAGTGCAACTAAAAAAACGTTAAAAAAAGGTATCATTGTATGAAACCTTAAGAAGCAAAAATAGGATTCGTCAAATTAAGAATCTAAGGAAATTGATTAACTTATTTCCGAAATTATCGCCTTAAAAGATCTTCCTTTCAGTTTTCTGGTAGGTCTAGGATTCCTTAGTTTCATGCATGATATTGTGCCTAATTAAAATGTAAGCTGGCACCGATTTTATACACACGATGTTTGTGTCGAATTTTATCCTAAAGTAGTTTGAAAAATGTATTACTAAATAACTTCTTGAAACTTCTTAAAGTCTTTTCTCGGATATCTGGCCTGAGCCAAAAGCTAATATGTTTTAATGAGTTTAACAGCACTCGGTTGAGTTTGAACGAATAAAACCTGCACTAACATTAATGAACGTAGCACTAGGGACCTAATCTGTGAAGAAATTAAGTAGATAATGCATGAGTAGTAATAGAAGACGGCAAATTTCACTATTTTATCGGCGACGGTGCATCACATACGGTTCAAGGAAAGTCAGCTAGCTTATATTCCTGATGAGAATTGCATTGTATTAACAATGCATTGTATTGTGTTATTTTGTAACAAAGGAACGAGGAAAGTTTTGTGTTACAAAGGAACGAGGGATCCAATCGGGGTAATGAGGGTGCTAGTAGAACGAAGCCTGGAATTTAAAAAGGATATAGGTGCATGTTTTGTAGATTTTGAAAAGGCTTTCGATAGAGTTCAATGGCCAAAAATAATGGGAATTTTAAAGAAAATTGGGTTGGACTGGAAAGATAGGCGTTTGGTGCAAAATTTATACTTAAATCAAACAGCGAGAGTTAGAATAACTGAGGGAGAGTCGGAATGGGCAGAGTTAGGGAGAGGGTTAAGACAAGGATGCCCATTATCACCATCGCTTTTTAATATA
Organism: Ladona fulva; assembly: GCA_000376725.2. Taxonomy (NCBI): domain Eukaryota; kingdom Metazoa; phylum Arthropoda; class Insecta; order Odonata; family Libellulidae; genus Ladona; species Ladona fulva. Next base: position 22,152 of record KZ309416.1, on the reverse strand, counting down.
TATGCAGAGGAAATGGTGAATGAAGCTTGGGAAGAAATAAGCAAGGGAGTGATAGTTGGAGGGAAAGTGGTAAAGTCAGTAAGATATGCAGACGATAAAGCTATTGCGTGCGATTCCGAAAGGGGTTTACAAATACTAGTAAATGCACTAAACGATAAGGCAAGGGAATATGAAATGAAAATTAACGTAAGTAAAACTAAGGTAATGAGATTCGCTAAGGGAAAGAAGGCTAAATTAACGATCAGGGTCGATGGGGAAAAACTAGAGCAGGTGGACAAATTCTCGTACTTGGGTAGTGTTCTATCTTGGGATGGGAGGTGTGGAGATGAGGTTCGAAAAAGAGTAGCATTGGCCAAGGAAGCTTTTATGAAGCGAAGGGAATTAATGACAAAGGGTCTCGATAAAGGAATCAGAGGTGGGTCAGATATTGAGAGGAGAGGGATTGCTGAAGAATGTAATAGAGGGTAGAATGCAAGGGAAAAGACAGAGAGGAAAGCAAAGGCAAAATATGTTAGATGACATAAAGGGTGGGGTAAGTTACCAGGTAGCGAAGGAAAGAGCTATGAATAGGGAATATTAGGGCACATGGACCTACCGAAAGGTAGAACACTTATGTGTGTATGTATGTATTATGTGACGATAATTTCCGCGGAATTTTCTGAAGTATTCGTAGTCAAACACTTGCGAACATTTTAGTGTTTAATTCAAGTATGGATTTTAAGATACCATATAAATCTGAGTGAATACAACTTACATTATCGCTGCTAAAAGGATCCAGGTCGAGTGAAGAAAACTATTGATGAGTCCATAAACAATCAAAACTAACGACCTGCGAACACAAACGATAAGAATATGTATATTTACGTAAATTGTAAACATTATGAGAAATAAAAGTGAAAGTGCTTGGGCAGTCAAATAGTTTACTGCACATGAAATCTAGGCTAACATTTCAGTAGCAGGACCATGTTGTCTATAGTTCAGGCAATAGTACATTTCTATGATTTTTTTCCATTTGTATTTAAAAGAGATCGGAAGAACAGCTCTTATGAAACTAAATTTTTACCTTGCATTCTTCGATTAAACGTGGAAATGTGGAAGAGAAGGAATGCGAAACCTTTACTCCTCTCATAATACTTAAGATACGTACAGTGACTGAATTGGAAAGAGATGAATAATACCAAATTAACCTTAGAAAATGAGCTGGATGTAGGCGAAAGAGATACTGGACCTGAGATATTATAATATGAAATTTAGCGAGCTATAACATAGGAGTGATGTTTTCCCCCCATTCAGTAAGTTCACATCAGCCTACGAGTCATATCACATCACATCTCGTACTTCACAATCGCGAAGATAAGGGATGATCGTTAATTAAACGTATTATAATACCAATATTCTTTTATTTTTGTCACTACGTGGCAGAATGCGAGACTTAAACGAGGAGCCAGAGGCATCACATCATTCATTGATACTCAGCAGATTCTTGTTCGCCCCGATCCACGACGGTAACAGTTTCGAATAGGGTAGGGAAAGTCCCTAACGAACGCGTAAGGAGCCATTCTACCAACCTAAAATATCAGAATTAACAGATTGATAATCTAAAAATAATAGCTTTTTTGGTGTATTTGAACTAATTGTGAAGCAAAAATTCATTTCAAAATCTTATTCTTATTAGTCAATTACAGAGTAATATCTGAGGATAACATGCTGAATATTATGAATAGATGTCGTTGGCGGAGGTCTTCCGCATTAGTCATGAGATTGGATCTGAAAGATGTTATTATACGGTGACTCCCGAGGCAAGCGGACGTGCTTCCAAGTCTCTCGTAAGTTACGTGAAAGTGCCCTGCATCTTACAGTTTCCTGATTTAAGAAATGGAGAGATTCATTCGTGAGTTTGAAACGGTAAGAAAATTTGCATTCTTTCAAGTTATAAAGACAGGTTAATGGAGAACTATTTTGGATTTCTATATTTTTCACGAATTTGAAGGTGTTTGATGCGTAATATTTTATCCACTTAGAGTAGGGGGAAGGTGTATTGCATTGATTACACACTCTACAAGTTGATAGAAGCCAATCTCAAGCTCATCTTTACGCTGTGCTTCACGATCGTGGTGTTTCACTTCGTACATGCTGCCTTTGTAACGTTTCGGGGAAACAATGCTAATGAAAGTAAGTATGGTGCAATTTTTATTCGCTCAACATTCTTTCGGGGTTTTAGTTAAGAATTTCCTTCTCTTCGGAAAAAGGAGCACGGACTACCAACAATGGTGCAGCAACATCTGACGACGGTGACGCAGTGGCTCCTAATGGGTCATATTCCGATGAGAATTAGAGGTTCAAAGATGAAGAAGATTACTCTCATTTAAATTATCTTTGTGAAGCTGTAACTCTTGCAGCAGTAATTATTTTCACTATTATATTTGAGTGAAGAAAATTAGTGTTTAAATTTTATCCTATTTTGAATTGTCAGAGATATGTTACTATTCTACATGATTTGCACAAAATAGTTATGATGCAATAACAACGGCAACTATTGCCTTTACTAATTTATATTTTGGCCTAAAATGTACTGTAATGGATTTTATGTAGCCATTCTATGTACTCGAGAATTATGATGTTTTTCTCTAATTCACTCTTTCGTGTTTTTGCCATTCTTTATTCCTATCATCGATTGAAATGTTGAATATATTATGGGAATTCTTCAGCATTATGATTTTATAAATTCGGTCCTCAATAGGTTTTCGGATGGACTCTTCAAAACTGTAATTATGAATTTCAAAGATTTCGAATAAATTATGGTCAGTATAAACAAGCATGAATAGAATTTTATTTATGTGATTCTCGCTCAACAAGAAAAAGTACGGTCTGAGTGCACCCAATGTCGATTTATTCATTTTGAAAATGAATGACTTAATAGTAGATGAATCATAAGGTAAGAATTTGCTGACACTGCTTCTCTCACAGCTGACGGTCGGGAAAGGCTAGTATTTTGGTTATGAAATAAGAGATATCTTTCTGCAAGCGGTAATATTTGTAGTCCGCCCCGTGTTTTTCAGGAACCCAAGACCATTTAAGGGGATCTCCTTTTAAAATTACCTTCCGGAAACACCTCCAGTAACTTTCAGAAAGATTTTTTTTTAAGTGGTTCATTAGCTGAGGTCATTAGACACGAGAGCCCCAAGGAACCCAGGACCGCTCCCGGATAACCGAGTGGGTAACGCGTTCGAATTCAATGAAAGCGGTCCCGGGTTCGATTCCCGTGAGGGGTATACAAGCAAAATGACCTTAGCTGTCAAATCATTTTTAACAATACAACTACAGGAATTTTTTTTTTAGTCTTCAAGGCGTCTTCATATCGGGAAGTACCTACATTAGTATAATTAAAATTATAAATTTATAAGAAAGTTTCCAATACATTTCAAAAGTTTAATATTTAACCTGGTATCGAACTTTGGAGCAATTTGGAAGTGGTCACTTTTATATTTAAAACGGTCACAAATCTTTTTCACATGCTAAGTTATCTTTCTACCATTTCTTATGGATGTACCCTATAAATTGTTTTTTAATCCACCATGTGTGTTTCTAAAGGGAGAACTTTGCACATACAAAACATCGAACCCATGGATCATTTAGGGAGTCTGATTTGAAGTCTACAAAAGAATGTGATATTATTTGCTATATTCTCAATATTTTGAAAGCATTCCTTTTATAATGAAAACTTGATTACTTAAAAAACTTCCTGTAAGAAACCTGCCTCATCATATCCAACTATTTCTTCTTAATATTCTATTAACCATTTGGTTAGAATTTTAGATAGTATTGTAAAGGTTTTATTTATTTCTGAGACACCTCAGCAGTTACCAAAGCCTTATTTATCTCCCTCCTTATTAATTGGTAGAATACTTGTGAACTTCTATATTTCTGGTACATACTCTTCTCGCCTAATTCCCAGCAGAAGGGTGTAGATTCTATGATGTAACACATTACTTCCAATTTTGAGAATTTCAGTGTTTGGGCCATCCACCCCAGGTGCTTCGTCACTCTTTAGTAATAACTGGGAGTCATGTGCTTCTTTTAAAAGGATTGGTCTCCTATAAATGGTTGCACAATTTGGTAAATCCTGTCTCCCTTACAACTGCTGGTTTCCCAATTCAAAAGGCTTGGCATGACTTCTTGCTTTTATCAAGTTAGCATTTTATTCACCATACTTAAAGAATTGGTATACCCAATGACCCAAAGGGTATAGATCACTCAGAGTAATAAAAATAAAACATAAATTTTTAAATAATTTTAAATGTTACTTATAAAGGAACCTCTTCAGTATTTTCCTTGAATGGACACTGACTAACGTCAAATCAGATAATTGAACAAGAAACATTCAAGAGTTACAGTATTTATGACTATTGTATTAAGGAAAACTCTCACTTGTACGTTAATAATAGAAAGAGTCATAAGATATCAACATGAATTATGTTTGAAAGGTCCTAAACCAATTCTTAAAACTCTCATTTTGCACAAGTTTTACATAATTTCAGGAAGTGCAAAAAATCAAATTCCGACATTTACATGCCTTAGCATTGAACCACAGAACAATTGGGAAGTAGAATATCTGAAACTGTCACACAGTCACAAACTTTTTACATATGCCAAGTTATATCTAATTAGCTCTGCAGGGAATCCTACATAAAAATCTCTTTAAAAGCCACCCCATGTAAATTAAATAGACAAAATTTAAATAGTCCTAGGGGATTGAAATATTCAGACATGTATTCAGTCTCTCTTTCCTATTGCACGATACTTCTCCTTGATTATTTTTACTCATAAAGCTCCATGGTATGAATCCAAAATTATTTCTTATTGAAAAGATTGTTTCTGAAAAATCTAATTGATTATTAAAAAATTTTAGAGCTGTAGCTAGTTTTGTCTATTCCTGCTCTTTGTACAAAGTCTTTAATGAAATTTCTTTTTGACATGAAACATTCTCTATTTGTCCAAAATTTCAAATATATAAGTGGTTGTTTTTTGTAAATGTAATTCATCATAGTTGAAGAGTTTGTACACCCTCTGACCCAAAGGGTGTGGATCTCTCAAGTCTATAAAAAGAAAATAGATAAATTTTAAACATTTTTAAATGTTGTGCATAATGCAAATGATCAGTTATTTATTTCAATGGAAAATGGGTAACCTTCAAACTAATATGCAATAATTAAAAAAACACACAGTTGTTACATATTAATGTATATGATGATTGATAGAACCTAAACCAGGAAAATGTCTTTGAGGGTTCATATGAAGGAATTTTCTATCTAACTACTCTAAGAATCTTTAATTTATAGAAATCCTCACTACAAAAATGCTGAATTATTCCAGTCATAGCTTCATTAGTTCTTCAAATAAGGATATATTTAATAAGTAATACAAATTCATAATAATTTCAAATAAACTTTCTCAAGAAAGTCGATAAGTCAGGGGTCGGACAATGATCATGCTCCGCACGATGCTTGAGTTGCATATGCGACATGCAATGAAAGTTGTGCCATTTTGTAAATAATACCTTGGTGCCAGGTTTTATCAAAAGCTTTTTCGAGGTCGAAGAACACTGTTTGTGTTGTTGAATTTTTTGTATGAAAACCTTTTATAATTGTTTCAACTAATCTTAAAATTTGGTGTGATGTAGAGTGATTTGGCCTAAATCCCATCTGTTCGGGTAATAGAATATTGTTTTGACGGACATGGAGGGTAATATGTTGAAGAATTATTTTCTCGAAGACCTTGGACAGTGATGATAACAGAGTGATTGGCCGATAGTTATTAATGAGGAGAGGATCTTTCTGGGTTTTTGGGAACAGAATAATAGTTCCAAGTTTCCAACTGTCTGGGAAGTAATGGATTTGCAAACAGGTATTGAAGAGATTTGTTAAGAGGTTGACAAAGTGTGGACTGTTGGCTAGGATTTTGAGTATTTTATTTGAAAAGGGATCAGGTCCAGGGGCTTTTTTTATGTTCAGTGAGTGGAGAATATCAGCTACTTCTTTATTGTTGGTTGATAGCGGGGGATCTTCAGAAGGAGTGGCGGATATTAGGTTGTAAATAATATTTATTTGCATATCAGATGGTTGTAGTGAGAAGTTATTTGCCATTGCTTTGCTGAAATAGTCTGCTGCAAAGTTTGCTTTATCACAAGGATTGTTGTTGAGGAGGCTGTTAATGAGCATTGGTTGAGAGATGTTTAGGTTTTTTCTTAAAGTTTTACTAATTTTCCATAGGGAGTTATTTTCAAATTTTAATGTTGAAACGAATTCATGCCATTTTTTAGATTTGAAAGAGCTGATTTGTTTTTTAATTTGGTTGTTAAGCCTTTTGAGAAGATAAGAATCATATGGGTTGTGGTAGGTGCGATATTGTCTACGAATTCTATTTCTGAGGGTAATTAACTTTAGAATTTCTTGAGGAAGGGAGATAAATTTTAAAGTAGTAGCGGGAGAAGAGGTGGTGGCATGTTGTTTGGCTATGGTGACTAAGTCATTGATGAGGATAATTTGTGTATTTACTGAATCAATAGAAGCAGGAAGTTCTAAAAGGGGATAGTTGTGGATTCTGTTGGCAATAAAGGCCGTGAATTTTTTCCAGTTAATTTTTTCACAAATTTTTGGAGTGGATGGAAGTGCAGAACCTGAGATCGAGCAGATGATTGGAAAATGATCGGAAGCTATTTCATGCATAACAATTGGGGCTGTAAGATTGTTGATTTTGTATGTAATTATAAAATCCAAGAGATCTTGACTTCGTTTGTTGGAAAAGGTTATAGAGAAAGGAGAGTGAATTTCAAGCTGAGAATTTTGAAGAAATTTTTGTAGAATCTTGCCTTTATAATTTGTTTTGGAAGAGCCCCACAGTGGGTGTTTGCAGTTCCAGTCACCTATAAAGATGGAGGGGTTATCAAAGGATTTCAAGATTTGAAGATCAGTAGCAAAGTTAGAGTTAGTGTGTTTAACATAAATGCAAAAGATGTTTTGAGGTTTATTATCAATTTGGATTTGGATACCGAGGATTACTATGGATTTAAGTTTGGGAATTGGGAGAACTGAATATGAAATTTTTTTGTCAATCAGGATGGCAATTCCTGGAGGCGAGATATCTACATCTAGTCGAACCACATTATATTGAGAGGAGAAGAATTTAGAATATGAATGTAGTCTGGTTTCCTGTATGCAAGCAATATTGATGGATGAATTGTGGCAAAAGTTGAGAAATTCAGAGGAGTATTTGTACAGACTTCTGCAATTCCAAGAAAGTATATTAATTCTGGAGCAATCCATTAACAAAATGAAAGACTTCAGTGAAGAAGGTTAGAATTTTGGATTGGATTGTAGGTGCAGCTTTGATTTTGTTCCAGGTAATGATGATAAAATTAATGAAGTTGCTGCCAGGGAAGTCAAAGGGTGGGGAGGAATCAGAAGGGGGTGAGGGCTGAGGTGGTGGGGTAGGTTGTACTGGAGCAGGGTTTGGTGTTCGGATTTTTGAAGCATAGGAAGTTTGAGGGGTAGGGAGATTTGGGAATGATTGTTGTGATTGGAGGTTAGGTGAGATATTTGCTGCATTCTCTGCTTTCTTTCGATTTTCTTGCACTTTGTGGAGAATAGTTGTTCTTAATTCTTTAAATACAGGACACCCTTTGTATGTTGCAGTATGGTCTCCACTGCAATTGACACACTTAGGTGTGGAGAGGTTTTGGTGAGGACAGGTTTGGATAGAATGAGGGCCACCACATCGGGAGCAGTTAGGAGAGAGGTTGCAGTAATTTTTGGTATGGCCAAATGCAAAGCAGTTATAGCATTGAGGGGGAGCAATAGGTTTGATGTAGTTTCTTATGTCTACATTTAAGCCTGCAAGGTTTTTAATTGATTTAAATTTTTCGATATCATTAAGGGGGGTTAAAGTTGCCTTTAAAACAGGAATGGGACGTCTCTCGACTGTTGTTTTACCTTCAGTTATGTTGGCCTTTGTTGGCCGAGAGGTAAACATAGGTATGAGGCTAATCAGGTCAAAACCCATTTCATTAAGTTCAGCCTTGAGAGCATCAACATCTGAGTTTGGTGGTACATGTTTAATGACAAACTCCAAGTTCCTTTTATCAGGGATTTGGTAGGTAAAATGTTCAATTTTTTCAGATTTTAAAAGTTCTAGAACGTGAAAATAATCCTTGACATTAGCACATTTGATTAGAATTATGTCAGATCCGGAGAGATAGCACACTGGTTGACAAGAGCAGATTGATTTAAATTTTGGGATTAACTTCTGCCATTCTTTAAAGAGCTTAACTTTAATGGAAGGGATGGAAGGTTTTTTGGATTTAGGGTCAGATGGATTGGTGTTTGCTGGGAGAGAGGTGGAAGGGGAGGGGTCTGATAGGACGGCAAAGGAGTTTGAAGTTGGGATTGGTTTTGGTGAATAAGTTGGCGGAGAGGTAGACAATTTCCTTTTGGAGCGGACAGGTTGAAATTCTTCGGTTTCGGTGTGACGTTTGGAAGTAGAAGGAGAAGGGTTGCCAGTTTGGCTCACCGGTTCGAGGTTCGGGTTGAGACCGTATTCCTTTAGCGTAGAGGCACGCTGGTCAGGAGGGAGCCGCTGGATGGCTTGGCTGAGGAGCTGAGAGGCGGCCTGTAGATTATAATGGAATTCCTCCATTTCTTCGTCGCTGTAGTCACCCGCGGAGTTCTCGCGATCCTCGTCCGAGTCGGACATAGTTGGAATTGAAATCGTCGATCTCTAGAAAAAGTAGCTACCGCCGGGAAGGATCTCCCTGCAAGAGCTGTTCGTCGCACTCCCTGAGAAAAATTAACTATGAAAATCAGTTCGTAAACTATTCAAACAGGCCTTTTTAGGGTCGGCGTCGCGCGGCAGGGTCGCTGCGCGGTAAGTGGAAGTTGTTATTTGCTGGAACTGGCGTTAAATGGCGTATCGAAACAACTTGACGGGTGTAGTTACAGGTATCAAGTCGCAAGCGAGACCGCGAGCCAAGAAAGTCAATAAAGATTGATGCCTTAATTTATTGAATAGTCTTCCTGAATGGATTCAAAAAGTAGAAAATGAAGGAACATTCAGAAGGGAATATGTGAATATTGAAAGAAATGTAATTCTTACATTGTATATATATTGGATGTACATAATGTTTAACTCATGTTTTTTATTCTGTTCTTTCCTTATCTACTTTGTATCCTTGCTTTTACTATGCATCTGTTTCACTAAATTGTAACTTTGCAGTCTTAAGAAAATTTCTTGTAATGTTATTATTAGTAAACTTCTAAACCAATATTTTTACATACTTACTAAATTAAAAAGGGAGAAAAAACAAGAGAAAATATTATATGCAACTATATAGATAATCAATATAGCTGTGTTGAAGTTCTTCTGTTTAGCTAAGTCCCACAGTTATTACATAAATTTCATAGAATTCATGTGAGTAACAGGTACAACAAAAATATGCATTGACATTATGACAAACAATTACATTGAAAAATATGTCATTTGGAACAACTAAGCTTTTTATTTTGGATCCAGGGATATTTGACCATACATCTCTATCCATGTCCCACATGCACATTTCATTAACAGGAAATAAAAAATGACAGGAAATACCATGCAATGCAATTTGTTTGTTGCTTTAGCTAGGAATGAAATGTCACTAGATTGCTATCACATTAAAAGTATAGATAAAAATTATAGCTTTAATGTTGTGAAATACCTGGAAATCTTTGATTGTATTTGGTTTAAGTCTTGGACCAAAGTAAAAATTAGAAAAAAAGTATTTTAATAAGAATGTGATCATATCTGATAGAATTACATCTAGGAAATATTGGAGATTTCTGCATTAGGAAGCAAATAATCTGAAAATGTAGTAGTAGTATAAAAGTATTGTTGAAACTGCATAAACGAATTCCATCATTTTGCAGAATTAAATTTTGCCCACTTGGCTATAACGAGCCCCAATCTAGAATTCCCCAACTGATATGATAAGGAAGATATTGATTAAAATAATTAAAAAAGTATAACATTTTGCTAATGATGTGTTAAAACTTCTAAAAGTAAAAGCCATGTCACATATATGGCGATAAAAGATCAGTTCAGTCTAGGTGATAATAAGAATGAACAAATAAAAGAGAACTTTTAACCCTTAAGCTGCAGAAGGCTCAGTTTATCCTACAACTGTGCACAGGAGGAAAAAGGGTATTTCTACCTCTGGAGGCACAGACAAGTCCTAGCAGGTAGTTATCTCTTGTAATCCATTTGACATTTTTCCTATGGGTGTGGTCAGCAGTTATTGTTAGAAATTATGGTTGCCATTGTATATAATATAGTTTGCTGATCATTATGATACCAAACACTTCACAGATATCTTGATTTATATCAAATATTACTAATTTCATAAATTCGCTATTCAGAAATCAATGAAAAATACTTTTTCCAAAAAGAATAGAGTTACTATGCATTAAAATATGAACAGAAGAAATGATTTAAAGCATTTTATTGTAATTTTCTAAATCTCTCAGACAGTGAAAATCCTTTAAACAATTTTCTAATATTTTTTCCTCAATCTGTAAGATCTTGTTTTATATATACGGTGCTTATTTAAATGAGGATAATTGCAAAGAAAGTGACAGTGTCAAACCATACTTTCTTTGTGAAAAATGCACTTGAACCCAGCCATGACTCGGAGTAGAGTGAAATAAAATATAAAAGAGGGCATGCATGACCAAATTTAAAAGAGGGCATACATAGCATAGAATGTAAAAATAAATATGAAAAATTTGGAATACTTAACTTTAAATTGTTTAAAAGTAAAAGAAATTAATTAGGTTTATTATCTAGATATGCCTAAATAAGATTATATATTATTCTCATAAGAGAATATTAGAGGTAACTGGATGAAACTTTGACACTCTAAGAGCTATTAAGTAGCACACTGTCTAAACTAAACATGGCATGTTTTAGTATAGCATGCATTTCTGCAGTCACCAGTATGCCATTAAGGTTATTTGTGTATTATGCCATTTCCTTTCTTCATTAAACTGTGTTATCATCCTTTGAGAAAATGCCTCAGGTAGGGAGATAATATAGAAAAACAAAAGTAACTAGTATGGATATAAAAACTGGATTATTAAGAGACTTGCAACAAGTTTACAAAAGATATGGCATACTCATGTGGACATGAACCTACTTATATGAAATTATGTTTTATGTGAGTTCAACTAAGGAAATGTGAAATTTAAAAAAATGGACCACATACCAGAGAAGAGGAAAAGAGTGTTGCAATATCCTTAGCATGCATTAAAATTGCTATTAAACAGGCTCAAAAACATTGGTAGATGGGTTTATAACCATTTAACACTCTAGCTGGATATTGTTTTCTAAATCTGGTCAAAAAAAAGTATTTATTTTTATCCTTGTTATTAGTTAGGCACAAATATTTGATAGTAAATATTAATCTTTTTTGAATCACGGGATATGCAGGGGAAGATGTACGAAAAACCACAATCCTGCTGAAATCACAGGATCTGCAGAGAAAGGAAGGTTGCCTAACCCATAGAAATCATGGGCTACGCAGATGGAGGGTTAAAGATTGATAAATTGATTGATGATAATTATGCTATGTACATATCCCACTTTAATTATCATGCAACTTTCATGTGTTGCATTATGTGTGTTTCTAAATTTTTAATAAGAAATAAAATTAATGATTAAAATCGTGAATGGTGCAGTACTATGCTTTCAACAAGTATTTATGTTTCATTTATGTAATCTTTCAACAAGTATTTATGTATCTTATTTATGTAAGTATTTATGAATCAATTATCTTACAAAAATCTTCTATAATAATAATTAAATTATTAAATCTTCTATAGTAATAATTAATTCTTCTAAGATAATAATAATTTTATTCTGTTAAGGTCAGCACTGGTTCTGCTCCATACAAAAATGGTCTAACATGGTTCGACGAGTCATTTAGGTTCTGAATTATAAAATATTAGGTACTTCAGAAAGTTATTTAAATACTTCTCCATTCATGAATACTATTTCCTTGAACAAGATTTTAGGGATAAATCTTGGATATCGATGAAAAAGTTACCCCTAGAAAAATATAGATCTAAAGCTTGCAATTGGTGCTTTGGAACACATTTCCCTAAAGTTATTCTTTTGATAACATTTTTAGGGCCTTTCCTCCACTCAATATTCAGACAAATGGTATTCATGGGAAACAAAATTCGGAGCAGAATAAATAACGGTTTTATGTTTAGTTTCGGATCAGCTCTGAGTCAGTTATCTGTTGCTTACTTACTTACATAGCGATTATGTAGTAAATCTGCAACTTCAAACATGCAATTGTTTTTAATTTCTCTTTCATCCTGTGCATAAATGAAAAAATAAATAGGCATTTCAATAAGGAAAGTTTTAACCTTTTGTTCGCTCAGCAGTTTCGTGATCAAAGCTACGCTAACTTAGGTAAGCCTGGATAAGCTGAGAAAGGGGAATCAACTCACTGAATCAAACCATTTCATGAAATAAACAAAAAATACATAATAATTAGAAATTAACTATACCGAAAAATAAACATTTTATCGTGCTTAGGTAAAAATAACCTGTGATATTTATTCAAGGATAAATTAAATATTAATACAAGTAGTAAATTTACGAAGAGTATGAGTTGATGACGTAGATGGTTGTCTTCGCGCGCTTGTCACGTGACCCGATCCAGATGATTTTATTTACAACGTTAATGTTAAGTCGAGAGGACGTTTCATCGCTCGCATTCTTAGTAAATCTAGTTTGTCTTGAAATAATGGAATCTGTAGTACATGTTAGAGATTCGGTAAGTGGATTTGCAGTTTTATCGTTGCTATTACATATTAATAGGAATTTTTGGATAGTTGGAATTTCGCAAATGCCCAGATGTTTGATTTACTTACTTTTCCATTTAGTACTCTGGAAACACAGTGTGTATCAACCGTTTCCTCTATGATTTCCTGATTGGGGGGACATTACTATGTTTTTTGTTGATATACATATTGGTGGTAGCAGGGTGCTATATGTATTCCCGCCGTTATGAACCACTTGCTGCAGAACCAGTCGAGCGCCAAAACGAATGTAAGTATGAAGTGAAACTGTAATCTGAGAAATTTAGTGTGTTATATGCTTCTTAGTATTAAAATATGAATACATATTTTTCTTTATCTCAAAAGGAAACTTGGTTGATGAGGCAGATAATAACTATTATGCCCACGCAGAGGATCCCAAGGGTCGCGGATTATGAGAACGGATTCCAGTGGACATACTGCCATTGAATTTAATTTGGAATTAGATAATTTTCTGTATGAGCATGTTTACTTATTAAAATCATTCAAATGATTATTGTTATCTTTCATTTAAATCGATCAATAATAACTTAATGCCTCAAATGTTATTGAATTCGTTTTTCAGCATAATATTTTTTGCTCCGTTTACATTCCAAAAAACACATTACTAGGGATAGCTAGTTAGATATAACGGAGTAGTTGTTATTATATTTGGTGGTATTACCGATTATGATATGCTTAATGATTTCATCCTTGAGATTCATTCGATATTAAAATCTGAGGTGAGTAAAATCAAGGTTGTAGGTGGGAAAACGTTCTAAGAGAATAGCTTTTCTACGGATGAAGTTGAAGAAGCGGCTTAATTCTATAGAAAAGTGCTTCCCAGTCTCTCACGACGAAGTTGTATGTTAATCCAAATTATGCTGCCGACTAAATGAAATGTTTCAAGTTTAAATTCAAGAGGAAAAAGATGGAAATCCCTTACTATTTATTAAAATCCTTTGATAATTTTGGGGCAATTTCGTAGAGAATGAAAAATATGCCTCATATTGTGTGTGTGAATGATCAGAAAACCACACTAACGGCCGAGTATTCTCGATCCTATCGACAACATGTCGTACGTAGCCGCACATATATTATGTTGTAAATATTTTACGGCAACAGAGGTGAAAAAATCTTCAGAATTTATTTTGCTCCATTAATATAAATATTAATGATCAGCAATTTATTTTATGTACTCCGCATTACTGTTAAGTAGAAGTATTTACCGAAGACTGTTTATATTTATTCAGAAAGAAGTTAGTTTAATATTTACAAAGTTAAACAACATATTAAGTGATTGTGAGCCACTAAAATAATAATGTTTAGCAGCTTGGCACAAACATACAACGAACGTAAACAAGATTATTCGTGAATTGGTATTCTGATGTAAGAGATTCAATTTATTAATTAAATAGATCTTATAGGATAGAAAGTAATGTAGATTACCGTGACAAACAATATCTACATACGAAGGGCTACGGTATCAAAACGATGCTGATTATGATTATTCTGTCATTAACTGCTATAAAGAAGTAGATCTTCCAAAACGCTGAGTCATTTGGGCTCAATTAAGAAATATGCCAATTCCATTTCATAATATTTTTATTAAAGCACACAAACAATGCGTCCAGCATATTAAGTTTTCTCATTTAAATATCAAAACAACCAATATTCTTCTGATTTATCTGGTAATAATAACAGGCAGAGACTTTTTTGGAAATTCTGTTATATATCACTGGGTACTTAAAACATACATAAACCAATAGTACAGGGATGAATTATTTTTTAATCTACTTCATTGAAAAACTATCGTATATTTTGAGTTGATAAGCAGAAAAGTATAGACAATTTTTGCTAAATATAATTCTCTTCAATGACACGATATTTCCTTCCATCCAAGTGAAAGTGCTCATTTCCAACGCCTAATTACTGGAATCAATGACCTCCGTGTCCTCTGTAATATCATGTATCAATATTTATCAGGAATAAAATGTAATTCATTTACCGAGATGTAGGTTAAATAGCCTACGTTTTTAACTTTTCTGATTGTTTACTCACATATATTAAAATTATTTTCTGCCGGTTTGTTTACGTTGCCAATCAGTCAAAATGACTGCTATCGTCACCACTGATTCTTTCCTCTGTTTATCTTACAGTACTTCCTTATACACCACAATATACCTCTGTAGTACCGTTCTGCATTTGTAGTTACGAAAATGAAAATAAGTACCTAACTTCACCAAATTGTACCGTTGTTTATTTTAATTTGAAAATGCTGAAGAAAATGCCTGCTGTGAAATCTAAGGAAAATATCAATAAATTTCTTTTGCCTTAGCAATTAATTTACAGTATTAAAATTTACGTTGCTTGCGGCCGTTCCTCCGCAAGCATTTCCTTCATTAGCGAAAAATTTATCTTTAAACATCCACTTACCACCATGATACTGACCACCGAACTGCACAGAGGGCTTCTGAGCACTTCCATTCATTCATCTCCTCTACTAGCAGTAGAGAATCATCTCCTCTACTGCAGTAGAATAGGGAAAAAATATATTATAGGCGTATACCATAATATGTATCATATTTACAATTTTTCTGTCAACACAAATGGTTTGTTTTTATCTTACTTCATATTTAAAATAATAGAAAAATTAACACAAGGTTTATCTCACAAAGCAAACTGTTGGCAAGTGAAAAATTGTTCAGTCACAATTATTTATGGGCAATTTCTGTTCTTAAAAGTTTTCTTTGAAGAGGTATTAGAATGATAATTTTCCTATTAATGAATATACACAAGTGAAATAGAGATGAATGATAGGGGTTGACAGGCTATGGTAAGGGAAGAGTGCAAAGAGTTTATTAGGAAGGAAAAGAATGGATGAGGGGCTGAAAAAACGTACTCATTGGTCTTACAAGTCTTACTCTTTGGGAAGCAAACGATTTTTAATTTTCCCAAAGGGGAACTTTGACACTCGAGGCACTTTGGTTCGAAATCGCCACTTTCCTTCTCCAACAGACACCCCTCGAAGTTAGACATATAAGACCTTCGGAGACGGTAGTTTGTTGTGTTCTGCCGCTCTCAACCACAGTCCCTGGTTTGCAAATGTATCTTGCTCTGTAATATCCAAATGAGAGTACATAGAATTGACTACAATCAACTACTATATCAATATCACCATAATCCAAAGTTACTCCTTTTTCTATGAATATTCAAATAGCCATGTAAAAATAAATGGTGTATACAACCAGGATTTGATATTTTCCTGCAAAGCTTTCCTTTAAGCAAAGAACTTTTTTATGGAATGTCAATCTTCTCCATAAAATCATTGAGATTGCCAAATGTGAAAGCTATTGGGGGACTTGTGGTTCAGCAAATGTTCACAAACTTTTCTTTAAGAAATTATCAATTCATTTTTATTGTGACTATTCTCTTGCAATCCCAATTCATTGCCAATAAGACAAGAAACTATCCATCAAACAAATTGCAGATAATCTGGTACAAAGTTGAATTAATAGACCCCCATCTAAAGCATATACTATGAAGTACCCCCTCTAGAAAAATCATTCTGTGGTTATCTGAACCAACTACTTCTCCAACCTCTTGGAGAAATTTCCTCTCTTGGGAAATGTGTCCTACAGCTTGAGGAAAGTACTTCCTGAAAACATCGACTGAGATTTCTACAACCCTATGTTGAATATTGTGTAGAATTCACAGTAAACCACATGTGAGAAAGTTTTTTTGGAATATAACAAGCATGAAATAATGACAAAAAAAAATAAAACAAGAACATTGTTTATTTCTAAAATAAAACTATGCAATTTTAAAATATAATGCACTGCAATGATTGAATAGTTTTCGTACCTTGTGATCCAATGTGGATTAGCACAGACTACCTGATAAAATAGAAAATAAACAGAAATGGGACTTTTAAAATAATTAATTTTTATTCCGAGTGGAAACTTTAAAACTATCTATGAATGACCTGAGACAGAGGGATATTTCGGACATACATTTTATGCATCTTCCTCCTCAATGCTAGAAATCAAAAATAAAATACTGAATTATTGTTCTGCTTAATACTTAATGTATGTTTTAATAAATAAATGTGTTATAAATGTTATAAAACTCACTATTAGTTTGTGAGTCGACAACACAATTCATTCTTTACTATGAGACATTAATTTATCTACTGTGGTGGCCATTCGGAGCGCCCAGCGGCCATGTTGGGCGCGCCATATAGCCCTTAGATGTAGCGACCAAACAGAGCGGACAGCGGCCATGTTGGATGCTCGTTAGCCAAGGGGCGCTACCACCAGAGGGCAGAAAAAGTGACGGCGAGTGAGGGACAGCAGCCATTGCCCTCACGGACAGTCTACTCTCAACCGTCACCGCGGAAGCAATCTACCTTTCATACAAGACGAGTCGAGGTCGCAATCC
>KZ309415.1:86499-97387 GCA_000376725.2 Ladona fulva | reverse complement strand
AAACTGTCTTATATTAACTATTTCATAACCTTCTCTAAGGAAACGTTATTTTGAAGGCAGATGTAAATATAATGTAAATCGCCTCTATCTGCGTAACGCGATGATTTTAATTCTATAACCCAAAACCGCAATCTTGAATAGAAAAATGGTGAATGAGGGGTTTAAATGAATGTTTACAGTTTCCCCTTTCATCCTGAAGGTAACGCCAAAATCCCAAAATAAAATAAATTCAAATTCCTAGCTGCTTTAAGGAATGAGGAATTGTCCACCTTGAATTTCGGAAATGAAGGTAAAAGTATTGAAGGTCGTTTGAAGGAATATCACTCTAACGGGAATCTTTGGAATAGATAAAGTCGCCTATTCAGAGAATAACAAGACAGTGAAACGAACGGAAAGGGAAAGCAAAACATCAATCAACTTTGAAGAAAGGTCGTCGTATACAAGTAGACACATTCCCATGCATTCTTAAAGAATTACTGAAATTTAATGAAAGGGAAAGTGTGTAGTTAAGACGGACTAAAGAATACATGAAAGTAGATTCAAAAGAGCGTAAGAAAACATAAACATTAAGCAACACCGTGCCGAATTGATAAGAAAGAAAGTTGATGTAATTAAAAGGTACGCCTTGTAAAGCCTTCTGAAATAATTGTTTCCTAACATTTTTCTTCTAAATCTCATTCCTCCCTACAAACGCTTAAAATATGAAGCTGTACAATTATGAGGATGTTTCGCAGAGAAAACTTAATTAAGACGAAATGAAAAAGACTTTAAAATGCATTAGATGCTAAGGTGTGACCAAGAAGATAATATTGGCAATAAATGTAAATATAAATTCTGCTTACTCAAGTTGAATCTCCGTGCAGCCGCGATCCTCCGACGTCTTCGATTACTACCGCTGAAATTTCAAAACAGGAGAGCGACTCATTCGCAACAGCAACACCGACCACGGAGTGCATTCACTTTCTAAATACCTGTATATATAGAAATTATAAATTAAAGAATAGTTTCAATTTTATAAGTATTTTAGTCTAAAACCAAGGGCCTGCATCACTGGTAACTTTTAAATTATAACTTCCATTGCTTTTAAATCAGTTTATCCTAACTCTTATGATACATGGCTATAGCTATTGAAATAGATTCGAAAAAATGAGAATAATATTACTGCGATAGAGATATTAATCAAAGAATACAATTGATTTAATTACTTCCCAACAGAGCAAAGGAAGCCTCCTTAGAAAAATAAATATTCATAAAAGAATAGGAATCTTGAAATAATAGAAATTACAATTTAAAGCGAAACATTTTAAAAATATATGTGCGCCCATGGTTTATAATATTAGTAATAAGTGGTGTTCGAACTTTTACGAGCAAAATTCAGATCACAGTTTCCGTTGTGAATTAGCGGTTTTTATCAATGAATGGTTGCAAGAATCACTAAAAAAATTATCAAAGGAATTATTTCTGGGGTATACGGAATTACCTATTTAATAAGTTAAGAGAAATTTTGACATTTATAACATAAGACTGCCATTGGCAATGAGAACTGTTGAGAAAAATTCAAATTTGGATAACCGTTACGTCTACCGTAAGCCTCTCGGAAGTATGACAAAGATAGAAATATTGGGAAATGAAATCTGGCGACGAAGTTAATGATTGAAGATATCGTTAATTAACACATGATGCACTTCTCCAGATAATTAATTTGATCTTAAAAACGAAATACTACTTAACAACACTACTGGGAACTATATCTTACGATCGTCGTGAACTAAACGCACTGCAATTATACGCAGTGTCCGTTAAAATATATAAAAACTTAACCTCGCAATCGCTAACATTAAATATTCATATAACATAATTAAGAATGGTTACATTACGTAGTAATCAACAGTCAACTGCCGATTTGTGTTACTTTAAATCCACCATTTCCGGTTTGGAATGAAATATTTAAAATATACTAAGCGGAAGAAGTAATAATTTGGGAAATCGAAAAATCTATAGCGATGCTCTTATTCAGGTTTCTAAAACTCTTCAAAGAGTTGCAATTTCGTGCTTAAGACGGGAAACTTACTTAATCCGTACGAATTCGAAGATTAAGTTCACGCATAATTTAATTCGAATACGTTTCGAATAAATAGAAGTTTCAACCTTAACTGATCAAGGCGTTGACTCAACTTATCGTCGATCTCATGAGAACGCGATCGCCACGAACTTTCACTACGCAACGAAGACACTTAAGAAATCAGATTTTCAGCACCCAATAGCAATTATTTCTTTAACGAGACATCTACAGATTTAATTCCGATCAACGTATTATTTTCAACTTACCATACGCTCCTGTTACACAGCTTTTCAATTCCACGCAGTTCTTCCATTTCAAATTCTAACGGTTTTTTTCACAAAAGTTTATAGCACGTCTTCACCCTAAGACAATTGCGCATAGACTGAGGTTTCGACAGTTGAAATAATTGAAACTGAAGCTTCCTGCGATTTGATTGGTCGATATTAAATTCCCCGTCCACCGCCCGTTTTAAAACTTTCATACAAATTATGAAGAATTAAATTTATTACAGTTTGATTACATATATTTATTATTTTTATTAATACGTATTAAATTTTCGAATGAATTTAGCTGTTATTTAAATTTATTAGAAGTCATAAATGCCCGGAGTAAGAAACAAACGAGTGGGATTAGCGCATAGTCTCAATTAATCTAATTTTAAACATAATTGACGATATTTTATGAGAAAAATTCGCATTAGTTAAAAGAAGTCCACTTTCTATATAATAATTGTTATTCTATGATTTAAAGGAGATTACAATTTACTTCCAGAGTTATGAATTCAATGTTACGAATGCCCTAATGCTCATTAACTACGATGTTTAACTGCAAACAAACATACGAATGGGTTTTAAAATGTTGCATTCATTACTTTCGCTCACAACGTAGGCTGAACCATTAACCGAAAAACATTAATCCCTCGAGAATTATGTACTTATGCTATCGTGCTGACGAATATAGTTACTTAATTCATACTAACTGGATAATTCAAGTATTTGTGGAGGCACCGTTTTTGTCACAAAAATAAGTCCCTTGAACCATGAAATACATTTTATTATATGATAAGAAATACATGAATGATTAATGCCGAATTTAATATATGATTAGAAGCTATCTTCGGGTTTATATAAATCTACATCATTTTATCTGCATTATCATAGAATATTGAGCTGCCATTTGTTAATTATATGTAGATTTAGAATCAAATGTATAGTCTTTCTTACGGCTTGTTCTGTTTAAATTCAACACTACCCACTACTGTGGCATGATACAAAGAAAGATGTGATTATTTCTTATATACTTCTAAAGATATTTATACGCTGAATCGGCATTTAAATGTACCAGATGTTTTATAATGGCGTTATGAAAACTGCTATATGAACGAATAGATTTTGGTTTTCTTCCGTGTACATAAGTAATTTTTTAACTACGCTAATTTCTATGAAAAGTGACACTCTCTTAATTTTTTAATGCGAGAGGAAAATGTAGCAATTATCAGTCAATTTTAGGTCAAAGAATTAAATCAAGGGATTGGTACGTCACTTCTCATTGTNTTTCTTCCGTGTACATAAGTAATTTTTTAACTACGCTAATTTCTATGAAAAGTGACACTCTCTTAATTTTTTAATGCGAGAGGAAAATGTAGCAATTATCAGTCAATTTTAGGTCAAAGAATTAAATCAAGGGATTGGTACGTCACTTCTCATTGTGTCTAATTATCCTCATTTTTTCTTTAATTCATTTGGTCGAAGAAGGAGTTAAACTTGAAGCTGGTGACTTTACTAACAAAACTTAAATACGCAAGTCAACTAATCAATGTAATACCTAGATGAAGCAATTAAACAAATTAGTTTGAGTGAGGCTTAGTAGGCAAGATGAGGAGTGAGTTATTTTGTCATTTGTTTCCTAACTGAGACGAACGGTATATGAGGAACAATTCCACGTAAGTGAAGGACAATGACTAGGAATAACACTTTTCGTAACATTCAAAATGTAGAGGTCTAATCAATGCCATTATTCACCACAACTCATACCTCGGTAGCTTTCATATCATCACATCCTTGAACAAGACAGACACAATACTATATAAAAGACAAATTTTTCTTCATCCCGTATTAAAAAACAAATGAAAATATTCCATTCATCAAGATATGGTACCGGGACTTACGTAAAGTGATAATCTTCCTAATTATAATCTAATTAGCTTATTCTACAAACATGAAATTGTCTTATTCAACTACATATACTTTACTTACATTCATATCTTTCATAACTGTCGGTGATTGTGTCATGTATGATGAATTCCCTCTAACACAAGCCTGAATTACTTTCGATCATCCTTGGGATTTTTCTCCCTGAAGATTACCTTATCACAAATTTTGAACTGCACACCTTTTCACTCATGTTCAGGGAAATCGCTGGAAGTATAGCTGAATTTCTTTGTCGACGTGCTTACCTTCTTTCAGAACCCCATTAAATGTCAAAATTATTCCACAAACACAGTAAAGGTAAAAAACAGGAGAGACAATCTCTGGAAACTCTACCTCGACGGCAAACTATTATCACGTGAAAATAACTCAACTTGAGATCGCCATTATCTTCACGTTCTGAAAGCGACCACGAGGCGATAACGTGTCCCTTAGGCGCGCTTTTGAGGAATTCCGATTCTTTTGAAAAGTCTGCAACTCGTAAATAGCCTTTCAAAGAGAGTGAGTGACTGTCAGGTGACCGAAAGTTCTCGTTTCCTTTCACGAAATGGCGGCTACTTCTTAAGAAAACCTACTACGATTTCTTTTGGATGTGATATGAGTGTTGAATACATCAGACGGAAAAGTTTACAGTGAAATTAGATGAGGAAGTTTGCTCGTAAAATGAAATCGAGCCATCTTGTGATTAAGTGTTGTGAAATCTGTTCCGGAGGGAAAAGTGCAATGTATGTGTGAAAAGTGTATGGTTAGAAGCCCTTCTGCAGTCTAACGTGAGTAAAATTATGTATTTTATTCTTATTAATAACATGAAAAGATAACGATGGCAAAGTTTTAGGAGTGCATGTGCCGGATTAATTTTGTGTTATTAGAAGGTTAGCAGGAAACCTCTAGAGGAAAGAACGAATAGGTATGAATACCAAGTTACAGATCTAGTTTCATCGCTAAATATGATAACATTATTTAAATTCCAGTCCATTTATATTACGATTCTGCGTAAAAATCTATTCAGAAGTATATAAAAAACAATCAAATCTTGCTTTGTATTAAGACTGTGTAGACAGATTACTACTATGAAATTTCTAACTTACCGAGGAAATATCATGATATATCCGAAGTGTAGAATATCGTCGGGCGCGGAATATTCAAAGAATTTTCCGAACGATTTAATTTACTCTATTATTCAAGTTATGGTTACGAACTTCGAGTAAAGGAAAGTTAAAGAAATAAATAAGGACACTTAAATCCGAATGTTAACTTCTGAATCTACTGAATACACTAATTTGTTTAAATGCTTCATCTAGATATTACATTGATTAGTTGACTTGCGTATTTATGGTCTGTTAGTAAAGTCATCAGCTTCAAGTTTAATTCCATCTTCGACCAAGTGAATTAAAGAGAAAATGAGGATAATTAGAGACAATGAGAAGTGACGTACCAATCCCTTGATTTAATTCTTTGACCTAAAATTGACTGATAAATGGTAGCTCAAAATTCTATGATAATGCAGATAAAATGATGTAGATTTATATGAACCCGATGATAGCTTCTACTCGTATATTAAATTCGGCATTAATCATTCATGTATTTCTTATCATATAATAAAATGTATTTCATGGTTCAAGGGACTTATTTTTGTGACAAAAACGGTGCCTCCACAAATACTTGAATTATCCAGTTAGTATGAATTAAGTAACTATATTCGTCAGCACGATAGCATAAGTACATAATTCTCGAGGGATTAATGTTTTTCGGTTAATGGTTCAGCCTACGTTGTGAGCGAAAGTAATGAATGCAACATTTTAAAACCCATTCGTATGTTTGTTTGCAGTTAAACATCGTAGTTAATGAGCATTAGGGCATTCGTAACATTGAATTCATAACTCTGGAAGTAAATTGTAATCTCCTTTAAATCATAGAATAACAATTATTATATAGAAAGTGGACTTCTTTTAACTAATGCGAATTTTTCTCATAAAATATCGTCAATTATGTTTAAAATTAGATTAATTGAGACTATGCGCTAATCCCACTCGTTTGTTTCTTACTCCGGGCATTTATGACTTCTAATAAATTTAAATAACAGCTAAATTCATTCGAAAATTTAATACGTATTAATAAAAATAATAAATATATGTAATCAAACTGTAATAAATTTAATTCTTCATAATTTGTATGAAAGTTTTAAAACGGGCGGTGGACGGGGAATTTAATATCGACCAATCAAATCGCAGGAAGCTTCAGTTTCAATTATTTCAACTGTCGAAACCTCAGTCTATGCGCAATTGTCTTAGGGTGAAGACGTGCTATAAACTTTTGTGAAAAAAACCGTTAGAATTTGAAATGGAAGAAATGCGTGGAATTGAAAAGCTGTGTAACAGGAGCGTATGGTAAGTTGAAAATAATACGTTGATCGGAATTAAATCTGTAGATGTCTCGTTAAAGAAATAATTGCTATTGGGTGCTGAAAATCTGATTTCTTAAGTGTCTTCGTTGCGTAGTGAAAGTTCGTGGCGATCGCTTTTTCATGAGATCGACGATAAGTTGAGTCAACGCCTTGATCAGTTAAGGTTGAAACTTCTTTTTATTCGAAACGTATTCGAATTAAATTATGCGTGCACTTATTTTTTGAATTCGTACGGATTAAGTAAGTTTCCCGTCTTAAGCACGAAATTGCAACTCTTTGAAGAGTTTTAGAAACCTGAATAAGAGCATCGCTATAGATTTTTCGATTTCCCAAATTATTACTTCTTCCGCTTAGTATATTTTAAATATTTCATTCCAAACCGGAAATGGTGGATTTAAAGTAACACAAATCGGCAGTTGACTGTTGATTACTACGTAATGTAACCATTCTTAATTATGTTATATGAATATTTAATGTTAGCGATTGCGAGGTTAAGTTTTTATATATTTTAACGGACACTGCGTATAATTGCAGTGCGTTTAGTTCACGACGATCGTCAGATATGGTTCCCAGTAGTGTTGTTAAGTAGTATTTCGTTTTTAAGATCAAATTAATTATCTGGAGAAGTGCATCTTGTGTTAATTAACGATATCTTCGATCATTAACTTCGTCGCCAGATTTCATTTCCCAATATTTCTATCTTTGTCATACTTCCGAGTGGCTTACGGTAGACGTAACGGTTATCCAAATTTGAATTTTTCTCAACAGTTCTCATTGCCAATGGCAGTCTTATGTTATACATGTCAAAATTTCTCTTAACTTATTAAATAGGTAATTCCGTATACCCCAGAAATAATTCCTTTGATAATTTTTTTAGTGATTCTTGCAACCATTCATTGATAAAAACCGCTAATTCACAACGGAAACTGTGATCTGAATTTTGCTCGTAAAAGTTCGAACACCACTTATTACTAATATTATAAACCATGGGCGCACATATATTTTTAAAATGTTTCGCTTTAAATTGTAATTTCTATTATTTCAAGATTCCTATTCTTTTATGAATATTTATTTTTCTAAGGAGGCTTCCTTTGCTCTGTTGGGAAGTAATTAAATCAATTGTATTCTTTGATTAATATCTCTATCGCAGTAATATTATTCTCATTTTTTCGAATCTATTTCAATAGCTATAGCCATGTATCATAAGAGTTAGGATAAACTGATTTAAAAGCAATGGAAGTTATAATTTAAAAGTTACCAGTGATGCAGGCCCTTGGTTTTAGACTAAAATACTTATAAAATTGAAACTATTCTTTAATTTATAATTTCTATATATACAGGTATTTAGAAAGTGAATGCACTCCGTGGTCGGTGTTGCTGTTGCGAATGAGTCGCTCTCCTGTTTTGAAGTTTCAGCGGTAGTAATCGAAGACGTCGGAGGATCGCGGCTGCACGGAGATTCAACTTGAGTAAGGAGAATTTATATTTACATTTATTGCCAATATTATCTTCTTGGTCACACCTTAGCATCTAATGCATTTTAAAGTCTTTTTCATTTCGTCTTAATTAAGTTTTCTCTGCGAAACATCCTCATAATTGTACAGCTTCATATTTTAAGCGTTTGTAGGGAGGAATGAGATTTAGAAGAAAAATGTTAGGAAACAATTATTTCAGAAGGCTTTACAAGGCGTACCTTTTAATTACATCAACTTTCTTTCTTATCAATTCGGCACGGTGTTGCTTAATGTTTATGTTTTCTTGCGCTCTTTTGCATCTACTTTCATGTATTCTTTAGTCCGTCTTAACTACACACTTTCCCTTTCATTAAATTTCAGTAATTCTTTAAGAATGCATGGGAATGTGTCTACTTGTATACGACGACCTTTCTTCAAAGTTGATTGATGTTTTGCTTTCCCTTTCCGTTCGTTTCACTGTCTTGTTATTCTCTGAATAGGCGACTTTATCTATTCCAAAGATTCCCGTTAGAGTGATATTCCTTCAAACGACCTTCAATACTTTTACCTTCATTTCCGAAATTCAAGGTGGACTATTCCTCATTCCTTAAAGCAGCTAGGAATTTGAATTTATTTTCTTTTGGGATTTTGGCGTTACCTTCAGGATGAAAGGGGAAACTGTAAACATTCATTTAAACCCCTCATTCACCATTTTTCTATTCAAGATTGCGGTTTTGGGTTATAGAATTAAAATCATCGCGTTACGCAGATAGAGGCGATTTACATTATATTTACATCTGCCTTCAAAATAACGTTTCCTTAGAGAAGGTTATGAAATAGTTAATATAAGACAGTTTGTATATGTCATTCACCTACAATCAGAGGGTGATAACGGTTCGTTCTAAGGCAATTCTGATGCATAATTTATAGTTCTGACTGCTATTTTGAATGAAAATCGGTAACTAACGACCTTTCACCTTTTTAAATCATAACAAAAATACCAACAGTTCCTAACATGTCCATCACTGATTTTTCTCGTATTCGTTTGAAATTAATTATGTTCCTTGCTCTTCTAAGAATTTACCGGAGTTCTTATAGGCATTGCTCAGAACAACGGAATGATTTTCATGGTATCGAGGATACTTTATGTATCCATAATGGAATTATAGCTCTTTTGGAAGAGTGGGAAGATAATATAATGCGAAGGAATATTTATATCTTGGGATTCAATTTTACATTCTGTTTTTCTCTATTTGATATTTCTGAAAACTACACTTTAATTATCTTTATAGTTAAAATAACATAAATTAGTCACTTTAAGAGTTTGGAGTTAATAAGGCTTGAAATAAGGTTTCGCTTTAGTGATTTTCTCTTATGTACATACCTTCTTCAAAGAACTCTTCTTTTTTTAGGAACACATGATATTCCATTCTCGATGTCAATATTTCGTCAATTCGAAAAGAAACTATACAGAAATATTACAATTTATTCTCCCTGATTTTTAAACAGCATTAATATACAGACATTTCTAGAATATCTTATTCCAAAAGTTGGTTAAATATTGGTTTTAACATTGCAGCATTAATTTATTTGACATTGAAGCATTGATTACCGAAAATAAATATTTACAATTATCCCTCTGTACAGTATATTATTCCTGCATGTAATGTATAAAAGGTAATTTTACAAAGCTTGAAAGTATCAGTTTAAATTAAATTAAAATAACATTTAACAATCTTTATGAAATAATTAGCTTCGAGCATGTTGTAAATTACTTATATTATCTCTGCCTAGATTAATATTTTTCCTTTTAGTCATCTTATAACGTAGCACTTATCCTATAACTTTACTCATTTAAAGTTAGTAGGTAAGTAACTCAAATATTGTTTCTGCTAACATATAGTGATATATAATATTTTCAAATTTTGAAATGCTCATTTCCTCATATGCCTCATTCCCTCCGCAATTCTTCGTTATAAATGGTATGGGGTCTCACAGGTTTTATATTCACAAGTTTTCCCCTTGGAAATAATTAGCGATAACATTATTTCTCCAGAAGTTGCTCCATTTCATTTTCAGTTATTATATTTTTATTTTATTCTTCTTATTTACAGATCAACGGACATTCATACTGAGCCAGCGATGGGCGCTTACAAGATCATGTGCGAAAAGTAAGTGAAGAACGATTTCTAAATGTCTTCTTTTCCTACAGAAATTATTAGTGCTTATATATTTATAGACATCAATTATATCCACATTATATCCACAATTAAAGATATCCTGTATGAATGCCTCCGGTACCGGTCCATACCATTCGAATCACATGGTAAAAATACCGCTTGATACGTTAGGCTTCCCGCTTTAGACGCGAACTTTACAAGTAAAATCATGCGCTACAAACCGGATTAACCAAAAGTCCGTCTAATTTCATATAGTAAAATGTTTTACATTATCTTATCGCCGTTATCTCCCTCTATCTCCACCGTCATATTTCATCTGCCTTGATCTAAGAGGGTTCCCATTAATTCTCATGTTTCCGATTAACATTTTCCTGATTAAGAAGAGGATATGGCGAAACAAAACAATCTACCTATAGTATTAATCAACAATCGGCGCGTTACTGTTTCTTATTTGTCGCGTCAAGTATGTAAATTTTGCTCGAACCGTCTAAAGTCAAGCATTTAGCGACTCGCGTGTAGCGTCTTGCGTCTGGCTTCTCGCTTTTAAGCTTGCGTTAAGCGTCTCACGTAGTGCGTCAAGC
>KZ309415.1:0-86300 GCA_000376725.2 Ladona fulva | reverse complement strand
TGATCGGACCACTCAGTATATAAACAGTTTTGCCGCGTGTTTTAAATGTTGTTTGCCATGAACATTATTTCTTTCATAAGCCTCCATTGAATTTTTCCTTAGATAAGTTCGTTAATACCTCAATATACAAATTTACATAATTACAAATTTATTACAAATCTGCATTAGCCAATTATGATATATGCTATAGATTTCATTCCAATTGCTTGCAATTGTCTTACAATTTAACTCGCGACATTCTAACTGTCGGATGTGAGCTGATAATTATAATGTATTATGTTATTATGAAAATTATTGCCTTTATATCTGAAATTCTTAATAAATGTATTACCTGCATCGTACATTACAGAGGCCACATACTAAGAACAGACTGCCTACAAAAGAAGATTTTTGAGGGAAAGATCAAAGGGAAAAGAGGAAGAAGGAGGTTTGGAGCAGTAACCGATTTAAAGAGAGGTAGGAAATACCAAAATGTGAAACAGGATGCACAGGATAGAGCTGCCTGGAGACAGCAGCGCCGTTGAGACCTGTCCTAGGACAGAGTTACAATGATGATGATGACGACGACATTTTGCTAGTAACGAACATGATTTACATAAAAATGGGGATAATCGTATGTTCTTCTTAGTGTAATATCAGTTAGTGAGTTATTGAAAGGTTAGTTTTGCTATAGACTTGTTTGAAACAAATTAACTATGTATTGGAGCTTTCTTTAAAAGGCAAAATTGTGATATTAAAATACAGTTTACAGTTCGAAAACAAGATGCAACGAAATTATTAAGTATTTAATAAGAGTAAAATTTCATACTAATTATTGTTTTCCTTTTATTATAGGTGAGCACAGAAACTTTAACTCCTGATCGAGACATTCCTTTGTGAGTATTCTGAATCTTTCATCTCAACTCCACAATCACATGCATAAGTCTTAATTTTGAAATGAATCTAATCTATCATAGAAACGAGGCAATGTTTTATCAGAAATAGTTCTTTATTATGCTGAATTTCATTTTAATACACGCGTAATAGTCCAATACATTTAATAATTTGCAACTAAGCCTCATCTTACTTTGTTTTTCAAGACAAATAATGATAACTATTATGATAATGCATTTATGGTCAATTAGACCTGAAATTCTTTAAACAAGTTGAAGTTCTTTACTTCCCATTTAAACTTTAATGCATTGGAGGCAGAATTATGTTCCGGTACCTTAGAAAAAAGTGAATTTCTCTGTATTGACCGCCTGCTCTGTAGGGGGCAATTGAAGTCATGCATCTCTCGCCCTTAGCCTCGTTTAAGGCCTATAGAGGCAGGCATCTCTTTCAGGGGCCTTTCTTTCACCTTCTTCTCCAGCGGTGAGCTAACTCAGTTCTCACTTCTCAGCTGGACGCTGGTCTATCCGTCTATAGGTCGGAGCTTGCTCCAGGACCTGTGGCAGAGGGCTCCCTATGCATGAATAGGGATGAACCTCAATGCACGTCACAAGGGACTGGGGGGGTCCACTCCTTAGGGTGTTAGGTAATCCCTCCAAATCCTCCCTTCCCTCCATCATCGGCTGATCACAAGGACAAGTAGATAGGGCATCAACACATAGTCCAGGAGTAAGAGTATTTACAGGTTTACACAGTTGAGTAGTAGTAGTAGTATTGTTAAAAGTGCTTTGACAGCTTAGGTCATTTCACATGTAGGCCCCCACCAGGAATCAAACCCGATACCACTTTCGCCAAAGTCAAACGTGTTGCCCACTTGGCTATCCGGGAGCCCCCACGCAGTTGAGACTAACGAAAGCTAGGTAGATAAGAATTTCTAGTAAAGTAATGCTAAAGGACAGGGAAATTTTTAGTGTGTGAGGTATACCGTTTATTTTCAGTTTTGAGCAGTTATAGTTTACAATAAACTGTTTCATTCAAGCATATTAATTTACATAATTCACATTTCATGGATCTCGTTAAGTCTGGTAATAAATTAAGGGAAGTTCACTTGAATTAGAACTTTGTTTAGAATTTCCATGAATAAAAGGGTAGTTTGGAAATATTACGAAGAAGTCTTGTTACATAACAAGTTATTGTTTGATAGTGAAGTAGTACCTTATTAATTAATTGTATTTCTATTGAGAGTTTTCATTTAGGAAGAATTGTCACTATAACATATACAAAATACTATAATTTTACACATATTAGATATTTGAAGGAATCTATTTTATGATAATCGGATTCTCTCACTATTACTCATATATAGTCCTCCCAAAAAGTTGAAAGAATTCTATCTCTAGGAGAGCTGGGATATTGAGGTACATTTCTTTAAGGGAATATAGGACAGATACAAATCCATTGTTAATAATAATAATAATAATTCTTTGATAAAATAGAAAAACACAAATAATTATCCAGATAAGCAGTGTGCATTCCCATCGCATTCATATACTACCACCTATTATTATTTTGAGTGAAAACATTCATATCTGCCCAGAGTACTATTGATGTGAGATCAGAATAACTGTCAAATAGCCTATTTGTTTTGATTAATGAGAATATTTGTCTGTATAAGTAAAACTAGATTGAACATAACTGAAAATGCATTAAAAGAAAGAATTGGAACTTGTTAATCCAATCAAAGTTATGAAAAACAACATAAATTTGAGGTGAGATTGGATGTCACAGGAATCATTAATAGCAAAAATGAATACTTATATTTTCTGGCTTCAAATAATAGTTATCTATATCTCGTGGATGTTACTTAAATTAGAATATTATAAAGAAACTTTGATTCCGATTTTAAAATAATATGCCTGTATAATGTTAAATGTTGATTTAGAAGGTGGGTGATAGAGTTTTTTTAAGCTTTTAACTATTAAATATTTTCATTCAAAGATATTCATAACAACATCCACAATTCACAGATCCTGTTAAGTCCAGTAATAAATTAAAGTTCACGTGAATAGGGTCTAAGATTTCTAGGAATTAGCAGGATGGTTAAGAAGAATTAAGAAGTTTTGCTATGTTACAAATTATTGTTTAATAGTGAAGTGATATTTTAATATTGTACCTCTTTCGAGAGTTTTCATTTAAGAAGAATTGTCACTCCTAAGATTTACTAGATTCTATAGTTATACTATATATTTCAAGAAATCTATTTCAAGAAAATTTAGCTCTATTGCAATTATAGATATTCTTACCCAACAGTTGAAAGTATTCTATCTCTAGGAGAGTTGAAATATTGGGGGGCAGTCAACTTCTTTAAAGGAATATAGGACTGATGCAAACCTGTTGATGGCGAATTCTATGGTAAAAAAGTCAAATCAGAAGTGGTTATTCAGTTAGGCTATGGGCACTCCTACTAAATTCATATAAAACCACCTGCTATTATTTTGAGTTAAAACAGTCATATTTGCACCAAGTACTATTATTGTGAAAATCAGAATTTCTCTAAGAAAAACTATTTGTTCTTTTCAGTGGGAATAAATGTTGATATGGTTAAAAATACATTGTAGATACATGAAAAGTAATCTATGTAAGAATAGTAATGCATTTATATATTCAAAATGATGATAAACTATGTAAACTTAAGACTATCAACTATGGTAGAGGAATCATAAACAGCTGATTATAGAAACTTGAAAAAGTTCTTTTTGACATCTTGACTCCTAAAAATTCTTTGTTTATGAGCATAGTTAGTAATGACTACGCTCTATTTACCATGTGTTAGTTTGGTCATTGATGAGCTTGCTTAGTTTTATGATAAATTAGCTTGATTTATGATGCGATCACTTAGTCTTATGATGAATTCCCTTCGTTTATGATGGGTTTGCTTAGTTCTATGATGAGTTGGTTTAGATAATGATCGGACCACTCAGTTTTCTGATGAGTTAACTTGGAGCTTTATGAGAACATTTAGTTTTATGATGAGTTAGCCTAGATTATGATGGGAATGCTTAGTTTTATGATAAAATAGGATGAAACATGTTGTGACCACTTAGTTTTCCAATAAGTTAGCTTGAATTCTGTTGTGACCGATTCGTCTTACAAAGACTTAATTTATACAATAATCAGACTGCTTACATTTATCATTAGTTGCCTTGGCTAACAATGTAACCGCTTCGTTTTATGACAAATTAGATTGGCTTATGTCAGCTGGCTTAGTTTTATGATGAGTTAACATAGACTACAATGAGTTCGCTTACAGTTCTATTGAGTTAGCTTGGATTAATATCATACTGTTTAGCTTTATGATCAATTAGCTTATATTGTATTGGACCACTTAGTTTTCTGATGAATTAGTTTCTACATTATATCAGACCACTTAAATTTGTCATAAGTTGGCTTTGTTAATGATGTAAATGCTTAGTTTGAAGATAAGTTACCTTGGCTTATGACGGCTCACTTAGCTTCATGATGAGTTACCTCAGTTATGATAGGTTTGCTAACATTGATGATGTGTCAGCTTATTTTTTGTTGGGTTCACTTAGTTTTATAATAAGTTAGCATGATTTATGATATGATCGCTTAGTTTTATGATGAATTCGATTAGTTTATGATGGGTTTGTGTAGTTCTATGATCAAGTAGCTTATTTAATTCTTAGGTTAGTTTTATGCTGAAATAGCTTGGCTTATGGTGGGCTGCTTTAGTTTTATTCAATGTCAACATGGTTTAAGTTGGCTTTGCTTAGTATTATAATAAGGTAGTTGAGTTTATGATGGGTCTGCTTACTTTTCTAATGTATTAACTTGTAAAATTATGAGATTGTTTAGTTTCATGATGATTTAGCTTAGGTTATGATGGGACCACTTAGTTTTATAATGAGTTAGCTTGGCTTTTAATTGGCTTGCTTAGAATTATTATGATATAGCATGCTTTATGATGGGTTAGCTTACTTTCATGATGAGTTAGCTTAGTTTATGATGGGTTCACTTAATTTGTTTATGAGTAAGATTAGTTTATAATGGGTTCCTTTAGTTTTATGGGTTATTAGCTCAATTTATGATGTGATCACTTAGTTCTATCATGAACTTGCTTAGGTAATGTGGATTTCACTTAGTTTTCTGATGATTTACCCTGGATTAATATGAGCTTGTCCATTTCTATAATGTTCTTAGTTTTATGATGAAATAGCTTGGATTATGAAAGGACCGTTATGCTCTCTGAAGAATTAGCATGAATTATGATATGACTGCTTCCTTTTATGATGTGTTAGCTTGCATCATGATGGGACTATAATTTAATGATGGGTTAGTTTTAATAATGATGGGACAACTTTCTTTATCTTGGTTAATGATGGAACCGCTTAGTTTTCTTATGAGTCAGCAAGGTTTGTGATGGGCTAGCTTTTGTTTTATGATAAGTTAGCTTGGTTTATGACATAATTGCTTAGTTTTACGATAAATTCCCTTTGTTTTATGATGAGTTAGCTTAGATAATTGTGAGACTTCACAGTTTTCTGCTGAGTAAGCTTCCATTATTATGAGACCTTTCAGTTTTATATGGAATTAGCTCAGAATATGATGGAACTGCTTAGTTTGATAATGAAATGGCTTGGATTATGATATGACCGCTTAGTATTCTGATGAGTTAGCTTTTCTATAATTGGACATCTTAGTTTTATGTTGAGTTAGGTTGGGTAATGACGGGACCACTTAGTTTATGATAAGTTAGCTTCGTTTCATGAAGAGCTGATTGGATAATCATAGGTTCGCTTTATTTTATTATGAGTTATCTTCTTTTGATGGGTTCTTATAGTTGAATGATAATTTAGCTTGATTGATGATGCAATCACTTAGTTTTATTATTTATTAGTCTGGATTATTACAGCCCAATTTAGTTTTATGATGAATTAGCTTAAATTATAATGGAACTGCTTAGTTTGATGATGAAGTAGGTTGGATTATGATAGGACTGCTTAGTATTCTGATAATTTTGCTTTTCTATAATTGGACATCTTAGTTTTATGTTGAGTTAGGTTGGGTTATGATGGGACCACTTAGTTTATGATGAGATAGCTTTGTTAATGATCGTCTCGCATTTTTTTATTTCAGTTAGCTTGGTTTATGATGCCTTTACTTTGTTAATGGTAAGACTACTTAGTTTCATGCAGAGTTACTTGGAGAATCATAGGTATGCTTTGTTTGATGATTAGTTAGCTTTTTTTGATGGGTTTGCTTAATTTAATGACAGTTTAGCTTGATTTGTGATGCAATAATTTATTTTTATTATCTGTTAGCCTGGATTATAACAGGCCAGTTTCGCTTTATGATGAATTAGCTTAAATTATGAAGGGACTGCTTATTTTGATGATGAAATGGGGTGGTTTATGATAGGACCTCTTCATATTCTGATTAGTTAGCTTTTATATGATTGGACAGCTTAGTTTTGGTTAGATAGGTTTGGTAATGATGGGACCACTTTGTTTATGATGAGTTAGCTTTGATATTGATCTTCTCATATATTTTTATTATGAGTTAACTTGGTTTATGATGGCTTTGCTTGGTTAATGGAATGACCACTTTGTTTTATGAAGAGTTGCTTGGATAATCATAGGTTTGCTTTGTTTGATGATTAGCTTCTTTTGATGGGTTTGCTTAGTTTAATAATAATTTAGCTTGATTTGTAAAGCAATCACTTAGTTTTATGTGTTAGCCTGGATTATTATAGGACAGTTTAGTTTTATGATGAGTTAGCTTAGATTATGACAGGAGTGCTTACTTTGATGATGAAATAGCTAGGACTATGATATGACCTTTTAATATTTTTATGAATTAGCTTTGCTTATGATCAGCTTGCTTTGTTTTATTACGAGTTCTCTTATTTTTATGATGAGTTAGATTCATTTGTGATGTGTCGGTTTAGTTTGACAATGAGTTAGTCTGGTTAATTATGGGTTTCTTTTAGTTGTATGAGTTAGCTAGGTGTAAAAGTACTAAGTGAAATATGGTGGAATTTCATTTAAAAAACAAAGAAGAAATCAAAGATTAACTTTCCACAGAATTTATTTATGCAACCTTGGTTTCTGTGCAACTTTACACCATCATCAGGCACTGAGACTTTGGTACAACAGCTTAAGAACAAACTGGTTTGTTGTACCGAAGCCTCGGTGCCTGATGATGGTGTAAATTTGCACAGAAACCAAGGTTGCATAAATAAATTCTGTGGGATGTAAACCTTTGATTTCTTTTTCGTCTTTTAGCTAGGTTTATTATGGGTTCATTTATTTTATTTATGAATTACAGAACTGGAGTATTTTGTGTTTATATAAGATTCTTCATATATGTAAGAATAACTTCCGTGAGCTTAAATTGCATTTAAGTACAGGGTATGCATTAGTTGAGTAAGCAGTTGTCAATATAAGTATTGAGGTGCCTTGGGTTCATAATATCAAACAGGAGCATGGAAATATATGAAGGTACAATTTTATGCTTAAAATTTATATTTTTTCTTATAAATTCCAAAATACTTCTTGCCTATAAACCTTTTTCATTTAACTTTTATTTATTTAACTCAAAGGGGCAAAACCTACTGAGTTGAGTGATAATTATACAAAAATGACAAATACTTCAAAATGCTGATAAATAATTGACATTTAGATAAATATGAAAAACATGGATTAAATAATGTATAATAAAATCTTAAAGAAACTTAAATAAAGAATATTAAACAAAGACAAGAAGTCAAAGTAAAGTTGACAAGTAAACATGCATACAAAATTTAAAAATTAGTTACTTCTAAACTCATAATAGAAGGTTAGGGCTCTTCTTATAGAGTCAAAGTTAACAGAAAACATGTCCACTGTTCGCAGTTCTTTTAGTATGGCCCTGGTGAGACTGAGCATCCTCGGGATTGAGAAATGTTTGTAAGAAGGCATTCCAGAAATTGTTTGAGGTAAATCATTGATAAAAATATTAAAACACAGAGGACAAAGTATTGACACCTGAGGAACTACTATGTTCAGAAGATACTAAACCATTAATAATGATTTTCAGTGTTCGATTAGACAAATAAGACTGATGCAACAAGAACAACAACCCCCCAATCCCCAGTGATTTCAGTTTAGTCAAGAGCAAACAGTGATCAACACCGTGAAATGCCTTTTAAAATCAAAGTAAACACTTAAACAAAGTAAGTATGTTTGACCGCTCTCATTGCAGACAGAAGCTAAATAATTTATGTGTAGGATGAGATTAGTTGTACATAAGCAATGCGGTTGGAAAACATGTTGTTCAACAAATATTCCTGAAAATGGGTTATTAGTATGCTGTAAATTATTTTTTCGAATACCTTTGGCAGCAACGGAACAAGTGATATTGGACTGTAGTTCTTAACATTAGTTTTTTCACCTGGTTTATGAATAGGTGTAACTGGGAATGATTTCCACTTAGTAGGAAAACAGTAATGAAAGGGTTACAATTTGATTTACAATTATACAGGGTGACAAGGTGCAAACATAATTTGCTGCTCCCAAAAATTCGATACCAAAAGCATAAATTTCCTGATCTGAGGGTTTACCTGCAGCAGTTTTGCGGGATGATGAGTTTGCTTAGTCAATGATAATTCTGCTTAGTTTATCATTGGCTTACCTAATCAATGATGAGTTCAATTATTTTATGATTATCTAGCTCAGTTAGTGATGAGTTTGCTTACATTATGAATAGTTTGATAAGCTAATGATGATTTGGATTAGTCATTGATAAGTTCACTCAGTTAATGATTAGTTTGATTAGTTAATGATAAATCCACTTACTTTACTGCTTAGTTAAAGATTATTGGGATTAGTTAATGATGAGTCTGCTTATTTTATGATAAGTTTGATTACTTAATGATGACTCAGTTCAGTCAATGATGAGTTTGCTTAGATTATGATTACTGTAAATAATAAAGATAGAACACTTCTACCATTACCACCAAAAATATTTATTCCATGACCATGGTTTTGACTCTTTGGGTCATCTTCAGGTCCTGAAGTTGACCTGTTCTATATATAGTTCTATCTTATAATATATCTCTATAAGGCCGAATTAGTAGATTCTATGATTACTGTTATAAGTTAATGTTGAGTTCGCTTAGTTTGCTGCTTAGATTATGATAGGTTGGATTAGTTAATGTTGAGTTTGCTTAGTCACTGCTGAGTCCACTTAGTTTATCATTAACTTGCTTAAACAATGATTTACAATTCAATTCTTCATGTTACTTTCAAGTGTCATTACCATCGCAATGCACATAATTTAAAGTGATATGAATTGTTTACTTCGCAACTAAATATTAATGTTTCTAATAAAAATTGTATTCATGGATGAATGACAATTGTCTGAATCTCCTGGATGTTATCTAAATTAGGCATAAGAATACCTACATTGCATAGGTTATGCC
This sequence comes from Ladona fulva, assembly GCA_000376725.2. Classification (NCBI taxonomy): domain Eukaryota; kingdom Metazoa; phylum Arthropoda; class Insecta; order Odonata; family Libellulidae; genus Ladona; species Ladona fulva. The sequence goes on along the minus strand of KZ309415.1, from coordinate 76,948 downwards.
TGTATAATACAAGATGCTACTTCAACTGGTTTAAAATTTTCTTATGCTTCGGTTTTTTCTTATGCTTTTAAATCTTTAAAAACTTACATAACGATGAGAGCGCTTACTTAATTATTAATCTGTTTCATTTAATAATTATTAGTCCACTTAGTTTATGATTAGATTGCTAAATTAATGATAAGCACGCTTCTTCTTTCAGTCTGAGCTTGTGTAGTTTATAATGAGTGAACACACATACTGCATACCAATTACACAGATAAAATTATTTAAATTATAATTTATTCGATTATTTTTGAAAATAATTTATCATTGATAAAATGAGAGTCAAAAGAGAATTTTAAGGGTCCATCTTAGCCAGGAGACATCGTAAACAAAAGACTGCGTCGTTACCTGAGACATTTTCTGATGATAGTTAAGTCATCGTTTACTAAGGTTGTCCTTAATCAAGGTACCACAGTTTATAAAAGTTCCAGAACAGATACACTTGTTAAAATGGTTTAAGATGGAACTATGGGGAAATACGTCGAGCACTCTCCGTATTCTCCAGGCAAAAACCTCAAAAGTGTAACCCTTGCCCTCTAGAACGATGACCAATGCCCTCTACAAACAAAATCTCAAATATCTATTCATAAGATGGCAAAATGATTAATTAAAGTATGCAAAATCTCAAATAAAACATTAATTATCTCGACAATATCATAATTTGCAAATGATCGATGAACATATTTGTGATAATCATATTGAAATAGTAAGATTAACTAATTCTTCATTAATTCGGATTTTAACCACAAATAGGTTTAGAAGTTTAAAAACACTCCGTAAGCCGTCTTTCCACAAGAAACCTGATTACCAATCCTCTAAAACTCAAACTCCACATTTCCAACCCAATCATACCTAAGATGTACTGCCCCCCTAAAATACACAAAAAAGATATCCCACTCAGACCAATCATATCTTCAATAAACTCTTCCACATACAATTTATCTAAATGGCTGAACCAACAATTCAAACAATGGCCCCTTAACAATCAGTCTAATATTAAAAACACAAATCATCTGATAGATCTCCTTAAGAATGTGTCTACACATGAAAACGACATAATGGATTCCTTCAATGTTAAGTCTCTTTTTCCCAGCATACCCTTAGAAACTACATAATATCAGTTTCTTGAAGAATGGTTATCAGAACAAATCTTCTCCCAAGAATTAATCAAAGAATACATTCTCTTTACAAAAACATGCATGAACCAAAACTTCTTCCAAATTGAAGGAAACTTTTACAAACAAACTAACGTGACCGCAATGGGGAATTGTCTATCACTGCTCCTCTTCAACTTATTCATGATTTATTTTGAAAAACATTGCAAAGAAAACTTCCATTACTTCCCAAAAATTTGGTACAGATACATAGACGACATATTTGCCATATTTGACACATCAAAGAGTACTACTGAACATTTCTTAAACAAACTTAACAGCCAGTTTGACACCATCAAATTCACTTGCAAAGAAGAAACAAATGGCATGTTACCATTTTTAGATTTGAAAATTACTAGAACACTAAACAAACTAAAGTTTAGCGTATACCGCAAACCTACACACACAGACATGTACATCCCCAAAGATTCAAACCTCCACATAACACACAAATTAGCCCCCTTCCACTCCATGATAAACAGACTTCTAAAAATACCACTATCACGTAAGGAATTCAAGAAAGAATTATCCCACATCAAAAATGTTGCACAACAAAATGGATATGACAAATCTGTGGTTAACAACATTCTTATGAAACTCAGACATAAACTCAAAGTGAAACAACACATAACTCTAATTTCAACTCAAAACAAAAAACTTCGTAAAATTGCCCTATGCATCAGGGACAAGTGACAATTTGAAGCATATTTTCTCAAAATTCGACCTAACCCCAGTATTTATCAACAACAACAAAATATCTAACCTTCTTCAACCTTTTGCCTGGAGAATCCAAAGGACAACATTCCATCAATACATAAATCAGGAATCTATGAAATATCATGCCAAGAATTTGATAAATTCTATATTGGGCAAAGTAAACAGGAATTAGAAACCAGATTTAAAGAACACTAAGCTGACTTCAGAAACAACCTGATTAACAAATCAAGTGTGGCGCAACACATACAACAACACGGTCACAGAATTAATCTAGAAAACCTCAAGTTAAAGACTTCCATACAAAAAAACTCCAAACTAGATTCTTATGCAAGTATTCTCATTCACCAAAACAGAAACCAACTACTGAATGATGATTTAGGCCCAATACCAAATTCTCCTCTTTACACGCTTCTCGACCAGCAAAGAAAAAAATAGCACCCTCCTTCCAGTCGTCATAATGAAAAAACCCCACCCATTTCTTTCACCCCACAGCTTCACACAAGATAAAGGCTTGACCGACCACCAAAAAGGAAAAGCCCCCACCCTCCTTCCAGACATATAACGAAATAACCCCACCTACCTCCTCTACCACACACCTTCATACAGGATAAAGGCTTGGCTGCCATCCAAAATGAAGGAGCCCTCACCCTCTTTACAGACGTCACAACAGGAAAACCCCACCCACACTTAATCCCCTTACATCTTCAAAAAAGATATAAAAGACCGACCACCCACCTCGCCTATTAACTTTCTTTGTGGAGACCCCCTGAGGATGGAGGCTTTGTCTCCGAAATGATCATTGGGCTTCCCAGAAATTGGTAATCCAGAGTTTCCTGTTTGTCTCTGAGTGTGAGTTCCGCTTGCCGAAAGACGGCTTACGGAGTGTTTCTAAACCTCCAATTCATATACAGCCATGTTCCAACCTTCTTTTTTTTACCTCAAACAGATACCATTGAGAAATGGACAGTGGAAGTATAAAATTAAAACATTCTCACCTAGTGTTATTAATGTTGGAAGCCACTAGCAATTTGCAAATACTGAGAAAGATGGAATACAGTGGGTAAAGTGCATTCCCCAGCCCAAAAATTTCTTAGAATCGTCCTTTAGTAAAAAATCAACCAATCCTGCATGGATGTTAAGAAAGAGGAACCGGTTATTGCATTGTTCCTCGGAGTTCCTGCAGAGAGGAAGTTTCAACATTCAGCAAGGGTACCTTTTAGTGGTGACATATTTCAAATATGCAGTAAGCGAAGGTTAACTGAAAAAATGAACACCTGAGAACAGATTCTTATGACTCAAATATTATATTAATGCATGAAATAGAGGAAATATCCATGTGAAGACCATTGATAGGACGAGGAAATGTAATATCTTTAGTAGAAAATATGAATTCGGAAGTTTCTCCTACAGATATTACAGGCAGATATCAACGAATCTTTCTGTCCATTATAATGGGCAGAAAGATTCGCTTAAGCACCAAGCTTGACTTCCATGACTCAATTAATCAAATAGCCTCATAATACTCTCTAAGTCCTTTTGAAGTTTTGCTTGATAACCAACATGCTGTAAAATCTAACATTTTAACTAATAACAATATAACATAATAACAAAACTAACATTAACATACGATGAGTATTAATATAATTTACATTTATTTCACTTATTCCATCAATATACATTAATGAGATTTTATTTAATATAATTTACTTTATTTAATTATTTGCATTTTCACAGTGAATTGATAACTGATTTTTCTGGTATGGGGAAACATCCTAACCGATATATTTATCAGATCATTAAATTTCCCCATCCTATCAACAATATTGATATGGATATTTCTTCTATTAAATAAATGAATTATTTATATGATATGTGATTTATAGGAAACTCTTCTAAGTTGTCCATATATTGTGTTAACCTTTCCCTTGCTGCATACTGGAAATATTTAACCACTAAAATATCACCTTCCTGAATCTTGGACCTTCCTCTCTGCAGGAGCTCCTAGGAACAATGCAATATCCCATTTTTCTTTCAAAACAACCTTGCAAGAATGGTTGATTCTTAAATAATGAACGATCCTAAGAAATTTTTGGACTGGGGAATGCATTTTACGTACTGTATTCCATCTTTGTCAGTACTTTCCAATTGCATGCGCCTTCCAACAGCAGTAACAATAGGCAAGAATGTTAAAGGTTTATCCTTTTCCATCCATTCCTCAACCGTATTTGAGGTTTGAGAATTTATATAAATCTAATTACATGGAGATTTTATGATATTTGATGATGTAATAAAAACTGACTATTTTTTAAAGAATCTTTGTTTTGAAGTTAAATGTTTAACAATACAGATCAAAAGAAACCAGAAGACTTGATAAATGTATGTTCTAATTTTGTTGTAATTAATATTTACTTAATATTAAATTAATTTTGCAGGAGGAAAGCGTAAAAAGATTTGAAAATGTGGACAATATTTAATTCATTACATCATAATAATTAATGACCCATTGATAAGTTATAATATTCCCTCAAAAGCATTTGTAAAATCTGCAGATTCGAATACTCTGAGTTATTACAATGAATACTTATTATACCAGAATGTTAACCATGTCTCAGCGACAAATAGTCTTTCGACCAAATGTCTCAATGATGAAAAGTCTAGCGACGGGTAGTCCCATCGACCGGCTGTCCTTCAACCAATTGCCACCAAACCACTTATAATCACTCCTACCAAAAAATTCTGATTTTTTAACTTTCCTTGGTAAATCCTTGTATGCCTCAATTCCTGTGTATTCCTTAAAAAATAAACCTAACCTTTTCTTTACTCTCAAATCAAAACTTCCATAAGCTAAAAATTGCAATGCTGAATGAAAATATGAAACTACTTCCAAACAATCAGAATGAATCAAAGCGCGAATCACTAGAATGATTCTGTCTCATTTTCTCCCCTTTCCAACAAGAGACTTTTCTAAATCAACCTCACCCTCGGCTGCTGCACCTCCACAGCATCTGAAGTTGTCCAAGAGTTAAGCAGAGTTGCCAGACCAACTATGATCAGAAAATGTTTCGGGTAACGATGCAGTCTTTTGTTAACGACACCTCCTGGTGAAGATGTACCGTTAAAAACCTCTTTATTGACTCATTTTATCATGAATATAAATAATGATACATTTTCTTCTGCAAATATAATCGAAAAATTATACCATATAATAATAATGACAATACTATGTCATCACTGACATTTAAATTAATTTTATCTGCATATTTGACATGCAGTATGGCTGTGAAAAATCGCATCTTGGATAGCACGGTTTTGGATACAACAGTCTTGGAACAGATTGCCATTGTTAACAAAGGCATTAATGTACATTTTTCCAGCAGTGTGTTAATTTGTTGTAATTTAAATTTTCGTAGCCCATCTTCGGCTATTCCGTCAAAATCATAATCAGTACTTGCGATATTTTCTCAAAATAAAAATCTCTGGTTTTGGATGTTATAAAGGAGGCAACCCTAGTCATCAAAAAAAGGAGCAAGAAATTATTTCCATCTCAAAATTGGGCTTCCTCAACAGGTTTTCCTCAAGTTCGGACTACCCCGCTTCGTGATTGCAAAATATACTGCGACATCCAGAGAATAATAGCCTATCACTTTGATCCAAATTAATATTCAAATAGTGAATGATTCTTCCTAAGGCAAATTAAAAACTATAAAACCTTTGATTAAAAAAGTGCAAACTCACGGTTCTGAACTAAGATGGTTGTGAGACAGGCAGCTCCCCCTACAACCATGCTGGTGCACAAGGTCCATCTCCTACCCCAGCAGTCCATAGGAGAAGATGGGTGTGGAGCTCGACTGCACCAGCAAGGAAGAAGTTTAAAAATTCATCTCCACCAAGAGAAGGGGCATAATAGGATAAGCCAACATAATCACTTGCGAACCTGTGGATAAGAGAGAAATTACTCAATTCCATCTGCCTTTGCTTTGATTATCCATCACATAGGCACCATCCATCAATTTCATTTCATTTTCATCTCTTTTATGAAGACTAATGACCACCTGGAAGCCATAAGTATTGTTAAAGTGACAGATTTCTTATCTTTTAGACTGGGACAAATTTTCAGTTCCCCTAGAACATAGGCAATTCCACATGAATGTTTCTCTGATCAAGAGAAGCATTGAAAAACCCACCCAAAAGCAGGTCATGAGTGATGCATTTACCAAATTTATTAACTTGGCCCAGCATAGAATTTCTTACATATTTGGTTACTGTGCAATCAATCAATTAATTCAAATTCAATCAAAACTTTGGTAGCAGATATCAGAGGACCTGTACAAATCAGTATTTTTGTTTACTGTTTCAGTCAAACCAGTAAATATGGTTGCCTTAAGTATTATAGATGATCTGATTGTGCAGAAATAATATGAATGTAGAAGAGCTGTTTTAGAATGCTTAATTAATTGAACTTTCATTTGGCAAGTTCTTAGAGTTAATGGTATGATCATCATCAGTTAGTATGTTTCACAATCCATCATATATTGTAAAATTAAAACTTCAATATTTTATCAGGATAATATATCTTCAGTTGCCCTTAAGTATATGAGTCGGAAGCAGCTATTCCATTGACCTCAATCTGAAGATGGCTTTGCATTATACACAAAGCATAATTCATGGTTTTTATAATGAGATAGTTGACTATTCCTATTTTTTAGACTGTTCAGCCTCATAGACTTATTCACCACTGAAAATTAAATAAATAATGTCATAAAAGTCCTAGAGACAATTCAATATATTCAATTCAATTTATTCATGACATTTTTAATTCTTATTACTAAAAATAATATTTATGTTTAAATGGTAATTATTTGCATATAGTATGCTATTGCATTAGTAAGGATCTATAAGGAAAAGGAACATGGCTGTTGTAAGACATCTGAGTCAGATAAGGCTCCAAATAACCATTGTTTGCAAGAAAGTAACCGTTGAAGAATTCCCACCAGCGGGGGTTGGAGTTCTTCGTGGTCGCGCTTAGCAAGTATTGTTCTCGATACGTATTTCGACAACTAAGTTGCCATCTTCGGGTTATTCTTCTCTCCCGAAGATGGCAACTTAGTTGTCAAAATACGTATTGAGAACAATACTTGCTAAGCGCGACCACGAAGAACTCCAACCCCCGCTGGTGGGAATTCTTCAACGGTTACTTTCTTCGCAAACAACGGCTATTTGGAGCTTTTATCTAACTCTGATGGATTAGTAAGGATGTCTGCCAATAAGGAAATATTTTTGCATACCTCAGATACCATGAATTAGGTTGGATTCAACACCTACTCTTATTACAATAATTTATTGGATAAGTTTATACTGTAAAACCAATTTAAAATGCTCCCACTGTGGCTCTATCCTGCTTTATCACAGTTTCATCTCTATCTCAGTTCCTTTCATGTGAAGCAAATGGTTAAAATACTAAATAAGATGCTCTCTTAACTGCTTCTAAGATAGTCCAATTCTCCTGTCTCACTTTGTTTCTTGTAAATCAAGGAAGTCAATTCCTTGGTTGCATTTTGTCAGAAATAAAAATATTGTGATACAACAATCTTTAATCCACTGTCTGAGCCAATTTTAGATCTAAGATAAAGAGATCTTCCCCATCAGTCTTGCTTCAGGGCAGAATGTTTGATTAAATGTCACTGAGAGAATTTCCTTTTGTCTCAAAAATAAACTGGAGTAGCAGTACAGTATTTGGTAGGCTGTTGAGCTTAGTCTTAAGAGATTATGCTGCGTGCCTCTCACTGTTGCTGTAAAACAATCATTATTATCCAACAATAATCAATAAGGGATATTAACAATTGTTATTCTTCCCTTTTTGTCTATCTGGTGAAATATTGCTTCACTGTAGAGTGAAGATGACCAAAATGGAGTTCAGTGAATCTGAAAAACTGACCATTCTAAAAAATGCTGAGAAGGCAACCAATCATATGCAACAAAAGTCTGCTGAATCTCTGAATGTCCTATTTACAGCTGTAGAAAATAAAGCAAAGAAAAGAATTACCCTCTTTGTTCTAAGGAGTAAAGCATTTTAAACAGTTAAGAGAGTATTTAAACATTAAAAAGCCAAAATACCATTTCCTTTTGTTTATCAACATGAAAGTAAAGTATTCACATTCCAGTTAAAATGCTATTCCATTAGGTATGTGATTTTCATTTGAAACTCTGCAAAGTGTCTTAGTAGGTTGTTCTGTATTTCATCCCAAATATCTGCTGGACAGTAAAATGTAAGATATTCTGTATTTCAGTTAGTTTCTTTTCTGTACAATTCATGTGATTATGGGACAAAAAACTAATAATAATAATATCTGTGAAAAGGCCATTCAGTGGGATATTTAGGGAGGTTCTGTGTGTTAAAAACCCCCAGGAGTTGAAAATGGTTTTAATAATCAAGGTTATAGGAGATAAATTGTGATTGTTTAAATATTTACAAAGAGGCTCTTATTATTTTCTAAATTTAGATCAATGATTAAAAGCTAATGCAATAAAAATTCAATTATTAAGGAACTGGCCTGGCAGGAACAGTAAAAACACCACCAAAATGGAAAATAGTCTGTGTACTGAAGTCTTGTGCAAAGGCTGTTGCAATTCCAAAAAGGCTTTCAATGGACAAATATATGAAAAATTCTGGATGGCGTCCTAATCTAAGAAAGGTAGAGTGAAAGTGTTCTGATATTTAAGCTGAAATTATCTACTTTGATGAAATTATTAGAGAAGAAGTCATGAATAATTATCAAAGAGGTCTTAATTATAAATTAATTATAAAGTTAAATGTATTTATTATGTCCATTGATTAAGACATTTGTAAAATATTGGTTTGTTTTTTGACTATGAATTTGAGAATAAAGTTGGAAAAAGTTATTTCAAGTGTTACAATTAACAGCTGCTGTTACATTAACTTACTATTAACTAGCTACAACACAATAAATGTATTGAAATTTTCAAAATTGCAATACAGGGTAATATTATCTTACATTCTTAAATATTCATCTAAAAAACATCAGGAAATATTTCTAAGATTTCAATCTCTCCCTTAAATAAACCACCTGTAGGCAATTCTGGTAATAAAGAAACATATGTAAAACTTTGAGTGGTCAATCATTTGATAATATTTAAATTGATCTCCAAAGCACTCATTAAAATCACCTATGCTTAATGGTTTGTGCAACATTTAGGCTGAAACCAAATTTTGTTCAATAATCTCCTACAAACTAAGGACTAATCAATATGAGGCGAAGAAGTCAAAAGGAAGCAGATACTCTCTTAGGAAGGAGTCTTGTACATAACCAAATACGTAATTGCCAATTAAACCTCCTGTCCCCAGCAAAACCATAGCTAGAGTAGAGAAGTAAAAAGGGAAGTTACTTTCTATAGACCTTCAATAACACCCAAAGAACATTTGGTTGGGTGTTTGAGGTGAGGATTCTAAGCATAAGCTCTAAAATTACTTTATTTTTGACTTTTTTATTTTTAAAATTTATATAAATCTGATCTCTGATGGTACTCCATTTTTTACATTCTTCTGCTGCACTTGTAGCATAGAATAATTAATTGAAATCAGACTTGATTGTACTACTTGTATGTTTAATCAGTAATTGCCTAAATAATCTTTCTTTTACATTCTGGTTTCACATTATTCTTATTTAAATGCTTATTGTATGGGTTTCTGAGATTTACATTGAACTGTTCATAATGTTTTGCTTCAGGTTTCTTGCTATGGGAGTTTCCTTCATGAATATTTCTTTCAGCAACAGGTTGGGCAAATCAACAGTAGCAGCTATTGTTTATGACACATGCAGAGCAAATGCTCTTTTAAGCGAAGAGATGCCAATACCAAATGAAAATGATTGGAATACTGTAGTTACCGAGTTTTGGGTAAGGTGACAGTTTCCAAACTGTAATGGGGCAGCAAATGAAAAGCACATGACAATAGAAGCTCCGAAATCATCGGAAAGTCTCTACTGAAACTATAAAAAAAAACTTACCCCATTGTGCTCCTGGCTATGGTGGATCATTCTTACAAATTTATCATAGCAGGCATAGGAGCCTAAGGAAAATAACTCTGACAGGTATTTTCTCTAACTCTAATTTTGGAAGAGCATTAAGAAACGATACGAGAGAACCCTACCTGGTACAAATACTAAACTGTAAATGATTATTATTGCCGACTGAGCATATTCGCCCTCAAAACTTACATGATGAGACCGTATCCTGGGAGAAACTTGACGAATGATAATACGATTTACAATTACCGGCTCATTAAGTCACGGAGTATATCCGAAAATGCTTTTGGTAAATTTTAGCAAAATTTTCGGATATATCGAGAAGGTTTCAAGGAAAACTTAATAACATTACAATGGTTGTACTAGCATCATATGGTCTTGCATAACTTCATTCGAAAAAATGAAGACTACAACTCGCCAGTGAACATCGAAAATGAGAGGATGAGAGTGAACGAACCGAAACTTCAAAAGAAAGATCTACAGAAACTACGCCGTCTTCGTGGAAGGGCTAAAGAAGCAGCGTTTGCTGTGCGAGAGTAGCTTATTTACTACATTTCCATGAAGGTAGTGTGGATTGGCGAGAACGTGCAGCGTAGACGGTTAGATTGTAAAACGATAAGTTACTGTTAAAATAAAATATAGTATTACGAATATCTGGATCTTTTACTTAAGTTACTTTATGAAATCTATATCAACTATAAAAAAATTACTACTTGGGTAGCCAAGTGGGCAGCGCGTTCGACTTCGGTGAAAGTGGTCCCAGATTCGACTCCCGGTGGGGGCCTCTGTGCGAAATGACCTAAGCTGTTGAAGCACTTTTAACAGTACTACTACTATAAAAAAATTTCAAACATATAAAGTTTTGTACTTATCTTCAACATCCAAATTCGTCGCAATTATTTTCCAAGCCTCTTTGTGTTTAAAATTGCGATACTTCTCGCTCGACTGATCATAAAGAATTATTGAGATGCAGCGTGACGGAATACAGCATCATGGTAAAAAGTATCAGGTGGAAGTAAGTGCGGTTGTTCTTGATACCCCAGCATACTCTATCGCAACAAAAACAGTAGCACATACAACTTATTACAGCTGTCGGAAATGTGTTTCAAAAGGGGAGTATGAAACCAGTAATGTGGCTTTTAATGACTTCAATGCAGTGCTTCGAACAGATGAGTCTTTCCGCAATCAACATCAGGCACCACAAGAATCATTCTCATTTTGAAGACATTCCTGGTATTGACATGGTGAGGCATTTCCCATATGACTATATGCACCTAGCTTGTCTAGGTGTTATGAGGAAAATGCTGTTTCTTTTCATGACAGGACCTCTACTTGTTCGTTTGCAAAGTTCAGCGATCACGCAGTTATGCGAGAAGTTGGAATCAATTGGGGTTTACATCTCATTGGATTTTGCCCGCAAACCAAAAGGAGTATAAGGGAGTTAAGAAGGTGGAAGGCAACAGAATTTAGGCAGTTTCTGTTGTATACAGGTCCCTTTGTTCTGAGGAAGATAGTCTCGCATGATGTGTTTCTTCATTTCCTCACATTTAAATTTGCTATGAGGTGTTTCATTAGTGAAAAGTTTACTAATAGACGCGGTGCAGCTAATAAGTTAATGCTTCATTTTACAGAAAATTTTTAAAATTTGTATGGCAAGAGGAGTGTCTCTCACAATGTTCATGCCTTAATTAATTTATTTGACAATGAGTCGCATTATGGTTCTTTAGAAAAAATCAGTTGCTTCAAGTTTGAAGACAAGCTGCAATTAAAAAGAATGATAAGAAAAAACGACAAACCACTTCAGCAAATTGTAGGGCGAGAAGCTGAGATGGGGCTGAGGGAAACAAAGACCGCCAGATCCAATTACAGCATTGTGAGAGATGTAGTAGCTATACCAGGGGGTCTGACAGCTCCAGCATACAGGAAAATAACTTGGAAATTTCAAAATTTCAACAAAAAAGCCGGACAATGTGTTCTTTTGAAGGATGGGTCTGTGGTGCTGGTGTCAGACATTGCCACTCAGCGTGAAGTGATTCACATTTATGGGCAGGAATTCAGAACGACAAAAGATTTCTATACAGCACCAGCCAAATCAAGCCATGTTGGTATATTTTTGGCATCTGATTTAGGGAAACCAAAAATTTGGTCTGTGAGGGAAGTTGGAGCGAAGGCAGTTGCAATACCCATGAATGGAATGCCCAAGGGAGTATTTTATTGCAGAATGAATTCATGGGTAGCCCTCCCCTTCATATTTCAGGGTAATCCCGACAGAGAGGAATAGTCCAAATTTTACTTGGGAAAATGGTTAATATCTCTGTAAGGAAATGATGGATCTCTAGATTATACTATTATACTCCTTATAGTGATGAACTTATGTGTACTATTAACAGTATTTCTCTTTCTAGGTAGAATGGCATGGAAGGTGGTGGAATTTGGACAAAATGCTGACGACAAGTGTCAGTGGTGCCACAGTCGTGGATTTTTCAAAGGGAAGGAGAAAGATATTGCTGGTGGCCCTCAAAAACATGCATGATTGTCACCTCTTTGGTGAGGAAGATGTCTCTTCCTCAGACTGACTGGGAGTCATGGCAACTTGTTAAAGTTTATGAAGAAACATTTTGTAAGTAATTGTTTTTTATATTTTCCTTCTGCTGTTACTTTTGATTAGATAATGGTGAAATTAGTTCATGTATTCATATGTATCAATCATGTTGTAACTTAAGATTTGTTACAGATTTTCTGTAACTGATACATAATTCAAATCTTCATTACTTGCAGATGACTACACTTTTGCCCGGGAGGTACTAAAAAACTCCTCTGACGTGACAGACCTTGATGAACGAATTAGGGTGCATAAGAGGAAAAAGTATGGGAGGGGGAAGCAGTCTCCTAAAAGGAAGGCTGTCAGTGACTACGTAGACAGTCAGTCAACGGAGTCTTTACTTGATCTAAGGGAGCACAGGCATTACAAGAAGACATCTGTCTTGACTGTGCCTCCTTCTTTATCATCTGATAAAGGTAATTCATTAATTTTAGGAGATGCATAGAGAATGATGTCTGACTTGTTGTGCAAGTATCCTTTGACAAAATTCTTCAATACTTTCCATTTCAGATGAGTGTGAATCAATTGCAGATGCTACTTCTGATGCAGGTAGACCCCCGAGGGAGAATAGGGGTATGTAATGTTTGTAGATCTATCATATATGATTCATACGTGCTTAATGCTACCAATAGAGACAATTTTATAACCATTTAACTCTATTCCCAGCCCCGTTGGTGCAGATGGACTCCTCTCAGTTGTTAAAAATATTAGAGAGGATGGCCAACTCAATGGAAAGAATGGAGATTAACATGAAGAGTTTAGCAAGTAGAGTCCTTTCATTGGAGGAGGTGCAGAAGGCTATTCTTGAGAGATGCAATGAAGGATTCTGCACCATAGCTCACCAACCACAGCAAAGTTCAACTCTATCTTTTCATCTGCCAATAAACCATTGGGATGAATTTTCAGAGATAATGAATAAAGTAAAAGATGATGAAGTCAAGAGACAGCTGGTTAGTAGTGAAGCTATTTAGTCTTCTCCCTGCATATAACACTTATCATCACATTTGTTTTAATTTATTGAAATTTCTTTGAGCAGGTCACATTTTTGAGCAAGATGGGAGGGAAAGATATGACCTCTTTGGTCAACAGCATTTTGATTAGGTTGTTAACCAACAGCTTTGCTACACAATGCAACTGGAAAGGCCAGCGAGGGAATAAATATGCTCTGGAGAAGACTCCACTTCTATCCATAGTTCATGGTAAGCCTTGTATATTTATGGTCTTCATGATCTGTGATCTCATTTTTTCTTATGAACATCATTGCTACTGGCCAAAATGATAATAGATACAGCTCTGAATAATCAATTACCACTACATCTATTACTTTGTGTCTTGGATTTACTCACTTGTTGTACTTATGTATTGAGCTCTTAAGTGAAGGTTGACTTTCTGTACTCAATCTTTCTCATTTCAAGGTGCAGTTACCTATCATGTAGGGCAGGAAAACACAACAGAAGAAGAAATAAAGGGGCAAATTCAGACCTGGCTGAAGCAAGCTAGTCGCCGGACTAAAACTCTAGAAGAAAGAGAGTATTGATAGAGCATTTTCTGTTGACCCCTGCACAATCTATAAAATATCCTTGAGGTAGTGGAAGGGGTGGGGTGTAAGGAGAGGTGATGCATCTCTAAAAGCTTCTCTCTCTCACAAGCCAGCCTCACCTTCACGTGGTGCACCCTGTTGTAACTAACGAGGACATGGCAACCAAATTTTTCTTTGTTTCCAGCTTTATTGGTAGAATGATATAAAAAGTGATGGACCTTGGACAAGAAACCACTACTGGTGCTGCCATGAAGTAGCTATGCAGGAACAGGTACATCTCCATGATGCTTCCATTATATATAATATAATTCCATTTTTATTTTGTTTTGAAGGTGCAGTCATTGGACATTCATTGAAAAGGAAAGTGCTTCAGAGGAGAATGAGGACTGTATTCAGTGTGGCCAATAAAAAAAGGGAGTCGTCACATGTCAACTGCTGCTGCTGATAAAGAGATATCACTATTAAATTGTATTTTGTACATACTAATTCAATTAATAAATCTGTTGAATTTGATTAACTTTTTCTGTTGGTGTTTCAATTTTTTTCATAAGGAGACCTAAACAGTGCAATTTTCGTGTGTTTCAGAATTCCTCAAGGTTACATTGTTCTTATATTTTGTCATGGTTGTATAATCTCATACGAAATAAAAGCCTGAGTGAATTTCTGATGTATTAATGAGAACTGTGGACCTCTCTGCTTGGTAAAGTAGGGATGCTTTAATAGGGAAAGTAGGGAAGTTTTAATTCATATCTCACAAGTAAATTGGTGCACTGGAAAGTTACACTAGTGCAAAAGTGAAGAAAGCTAGGATTGAGAATAAAATCCAAACATTTACGTAATTGGATTCGAAATTCCCGCCGAATTACGGCAGAAGGCTCTTGTAGTGACATCTAGCGGGAACCTTTCAAAATTTACGGTCTTACACGTACATGTGCGGACAAGGGCCCCACAATTACGCCAGAATTAGACGTGTTTTTAACGTCCATACACCAGTTTTATCTGGTTTGATTCAAGAGTAATACACGTCCTATACACCAGAATGTAACGACTTGTGCTGTTTGGGAACCGGAAACTACAAAACATCTTCGATGACTTTTTCTGCGTCTACCATAATTATTTAATTTCAATTTTGCCTAAAACTGGAAAAGAAAGAGCTGGGATAGTTCCCTTCCGCCACCGCACTGTGTCCCATTAAAACTAAACTAAACGCAAATGTTCCATCCTCGGTGCGGAGGCGACCGTTCTGGCTCGGTGTGGAGAGATTCGGACTAACACATACGATAGTACGACATTGAGCTAATCGTTCAATGTATGAAGCCCGACACTCAGCCGACTCACGTTTCGGTCTCGGTGCGGTGCTATTTGTCCAGACCTTAATGATATATGAATCCAAGCAATAAAATTTTATCACATCCCAAGAAAGAAATATTTTGAATGCCTTAAAATGGAGAGCAGTATTGAATTGAATATGTCAAATACAAATTACAGAATTCCAAATAAAGACGACTTTTCGATGCAGAATGAATTAATGAAGAAGAATTAAGGAACCAGAAGCCTAACTTAGTCAGTGGCAATGAAAATTTCTTCCTCACCATTGATTACTCCTCCAACATGGATTAAAAAGTGGCAAATAACCAGATTTCCTCTCTCTCTCTCCTTATTTACAAAGATGATAGTTGAGGAGTACTCGCTCTATGAGAGAAGATCTGATAATCGACGAAAGATTTTCGAAAAATTCATATTTCCAGAATTTTTAGGCAAAGTAAAAGACATTGTAATTCCGGTAAAAAACGAGCGCTATCTCCGATAGGCATCGACAAAGCCTTCAAGGAAGTAATCACAAGATATGGTCAGAACAAGCACTGAGTACAAATTTAATTAGTGTATATGTATTTTGCTTGCCATGCACTCAATAACTGAATGATTTTAGATTTGTTCCCCGCAAACCGCGAGTGGCGTATGGCAATGGGTGTGTTATCTTACCTAATCTATTCTATTAGATTCTCTGATGCTATTCGGAAAGAACGACCAGGCGTAAACTATCTGTTTTGGCGAATATTTCCTATATAGTAACGCTTGGTCGTCGCCTCTCGAAAGTCGCGCTCGTTGTTTACCGGAACGACAATATTTTTTGCTTCACCTAAAAATTCTGGACCGATGAATTTTTGGAAAAGCTTTCGTGGGTAATCAGATCTCCCCTGCAGAGAGTTCTACATAGCAGCATATTTCTGGGAATGCATTGTAATTTAGTAGGACATACTGGAAGCGAAACAAACAAACTTACTGGATTTATTGAGTTACTCGTATACAATGAACGTATAACACGTAGAAAAGAGGTGTTGTAAAAACGTTAGAAACGAAAACGTTAGATCGGGATTTGTGTACTGTACTATGTTTTTCTCCAGCCAGAGAATTTTCCTACAACTCTTCTTTTTCAACATTGAAATGACCCGCTATCCGAACCGTAATCTAAACCAAGTCCCCCATAATATAAGGGGCGCAACGCTAGAATTCGTAAGTCAGTATAAATATTTATACTAAATAAGGTACGAACACTTAGTAACTTCCACAGATAAACATCATTGCTACTGGCCAAAATGATAATAGATACAGCTCTGAATAATCAATTACCACTACATCTATTACTTTGTGTCTTGGATTTACTCACTTGTTGTACTTATGTATTGAGCTCTTAAGTGAAGGTTGACTTTCTGTACTCAATCTTTCTCATTTCAAGGTGCAGTTACCTATCATGTAGGGCAGGAAAACACAACAGAAGAAGAAATAAAGGGGCAAATTCAGACCTGGCTGAAGCAAGCTAGTCGCCGGACTAAAACTCTAGAAGAAAGAGAGTATTGATAGAGCATTTTCTGTTGACCCCTGCACAATCTATAAAATATCCTTGAGGTAGTGGAAGGGGTGGGGTGTAAGGAGAGGTGATGCATCTCTAAAAGCTTCTCTCTCTCACAAGCCAGCCTCACCTTCACGTGGTGCACCCTGTTGTAACTAACGAGGACATGGCAACCAAATTTTTCTTTGTTTCCAGCTTTATTGGTAGAATGATATAAAAAGTGATGGACCTTGGACAAGAAACCACTACTGGTGCTGCCATGAAGTAGCTATGCAGGAACAGGTACATCTCCATGATGCTTCCATTATATATAATATAATTCCATTTNGATACGCGATGTTGTGGTTCCTGTACTCAGCGAACGCGATTTCCGAGACCAGACGACAAAGAGATTTCGCGAGATTATAACGAGAACGGATATTTATCTATTACAGGTCTCTTTTCCCGATATTATTAGGAATACCAATCAGGTAGCTTATTAGTAGATTCGGTGTTTACACACCCCCTGCCATAGGCCATACGGTGGCTCGCAGGGTTCTAATGTAAGTGTGAATAAACTTCACTGACATTTGTGTACATTTTTCTAATTTTAAATAAAGAAGATGGCAGAGTTAGCCGTCGAAACATTGGCGACTTCATTGTCGCCTGAACTTACCTGGGTGTTAACCCGAGAAAAATTTACACAAACTACCCACCAGGAAAACATCGAATCTCTATATTCACTGACATTTGTTTATACCCCAAGCCTTCCCGTTCCATCTTCCCCTCCGTAATCCTCCTCTATTAGCATTATCTCCACAGTAAAAGGTCCAGCCAGTATTTTCTCCTTCAAAGATGTTTTTTCAGTATAATTTTTAACAAGCTAAATTCTAGAAGAAATTCCTCATCTTATAAGTCCATTTCACCATCTCTATTCTTCTCCACAGCCTTATTCCGAATTCCTTCCAGTATCTTTATCCCTCCTTTTAATAGTTCTGGTTTCACATCCGTAACTGACTACACTCTAAAACAAAACATTTAGAGAATCGCTTTCTTGAAGTTACTAGAATTCCTCTAGTTGTCTGTAAATCTTTCACTTATGTAAAAGCTACATATAACAGTGATTTTGATTCTGCTTTCTGCTTTTAATTTCTTCAGCAGAAAGATACTATATTAGGTGTAACTTTGTGGAATTCTTTTTCTTATCATGAAATAAGAAATGGTATTGTAAATTCTACATAATCATTAATGTACAATGGGTTTTATCGTCCTTTGGTACACCAAACATTTGCATTCAGGTTAAATGTCATAAAAGAAGGGAGGGGGGGCTGATATATGTTTGCTTGCTAAGATGTTGTTTTAAAAAGATAAGATACAAACAATAAAAACCAATATTAGTTACGCTCCATCTTCAAAAAAGTCGTCAGTTCACTTGCTAAAATTTTAATAAGAAATACTGCAGGGGCTATATAGGAAGGCTTATAGGATTATTATATAGGTCCCCTGTTGTTGTAAACAATAGGGGTTACAAAATAAGGCATTAAGGTTTGAAAATTACCTAAGCAATATCCTGTACATGCAGTTGAGTTAATTGACAGAGAGGAAGGAGGGAAATGATGAAAACAATGGAGGTTACAAATTAAATCGTTAATGGTTGAAAATTAAATGAGAAATATTTAGTAATGGAGAATCAGACATAAACAGACATTCATTGATTATTTTAGTCTCTCTCGCTTTCCCAATCTCTATTTCTCCCAAAATGTCAAGGCTACTTCTTCTATAAAGCTTCTATACATAATTATTATGCTTACAGATCACTTAAAGGACCTAATATTCCACTTTGTTTCTATAAAGCATACGTTCACAGAGCACCTTTTTTCGAATTTTTATCAATTATGTCTTTTCAATACTTTCGTTCCAAAATGTATTCCTGCCCTTATAACTTTATCGATCATGGCCTGCTATTCTTCTTCCGATTCTACCAGAACAACTTGATAATTTGTATACTTGACAGACGTACTCTTTCCTCACCTACGACAAAAGCTCTTACCTTTTCCAACTCTTTCCTTGCTAGCATCACGGTGTAGATATCAAACAACACTGGTGACATGCAACATTCCTGTCGCACTTCTTTCCTGACTTACATTTCTTCAGTTTTACGTTCATCACCATTACTCTCTGTCCTCTATAAATCTCTTAATTAACCTTCAATGTTTCCAACCTATGCCATTGTCATTTACATATTAATTTAAACCGTGCAAGCCGCCAGTGGTGAGTGGTAGGGAGTGTAAAAACACCGATAATTCTATCACACCCTAACTGCTATTAGTTTCTCTAATACTTCGCGGAAAAAACGACCTTATATAATTTATTAATAACGATCTCACTAATTGCAACGGTTAAATTCTGAAAAATTAGTATATAATAATAAAATGTCAGTTCTTTATAGTAAAAAAATTACTTTTGTCTGAATCCAAGTATTAACGTTCACATTCTCTTCTAATTTGCCAAAGTTTACTTCCGAATCAAACTTTTATATGATAAAGCGTAACACATTCATGCAAACAGAGACTATATTAGAACGAGGGCACCAGAAGACAGGGTGCCTTCGTTTTCCTTTAGCTGAGACACTTGGCATCTTCATTGAGGACTTCTTCCGGTCGGCGGGATTTTTTCAATGAAGCGCCTTTCAGCCAAGCGCCGCGGGGATGGATTAATCGGTGATCTCCTGACGAATGGTGTATTTGAGAGAGCCCCATACTTTTCGAGAAGTTGTTGAATTCGCAGAAGGCGAGAGCTCAGATGATCTATCTTATTTTGACAATTACTTGATATTAGCAATGCGTTACGAAAGGAGAAATTCAGAAGTCGAGTAAATAATTTCATGTCATGGCCGAAATCAGATCTATATTTTTAAAGGAATGTAAGGATGATCTTTCTTACATAAATAATTTGAAAGAGTTTCAAGAGGGGAGTTATTTTTAAATAATTACTCTGTGTTTTCGCGGTTTTTTTTCACCCCCCTCTCTGTGGGTGTTTTCCTTCACAGTGGGGTTGTTGTCTTCTTCAACCTTCAGTTGATAAGGTTTTTCCTCACAAACCTAAATCTTTTTGTGTTTTAGTTGCACTTTTCTTTCTCTCTTATAACTTTAAGTGTTAATTTTAACTTAAGTATTGAGAAATGAGGTGGAAGAAAAGCCAGCTCATTCATTCAATGCTCTAAATGTCTTTTGTCTGCTAGGAAAGTCAGTTTATAAGAATGGATCAGATTCTAGGAATCTAAACTCTCTCTACTCCGGAATACCTTCGAAAAATAGGCTCTTCAAACCAAAAAGCACTGTTTGTTGTGCATTTAAATGCACAAAGTATTCTACCATACATCGACGAAATGAAAACTATTGGCGCAGTCGATGGCAAAGATATTATAGGTGTTAGTGACTCATGGTTGAAGCCGAACTTTCCAGCATCAACTGCACATAACTCAAACTTTTAGCTCATCAGAATTGATAGAAATGGTAAAAGAGGAGGTGGTGTATGCATTTATATACGCAGCCGACTTCAACATAAAATAATCTCCTCTTCAGATGGTAATTACTGCAATCGTCCTGAATATCTTATGGTCGAAGTTAAAACAAAATCTCGAAAAATTCTTTATTGTATTGTTTATCGGCTTCCTGTGGCCGGTTCCTTAACAGATATTGAAGAAGTTTTATCTAAAGTGCTACATCTTTATGAGGATATTATAATAATGGGAGATTTTAACACTAACCTAAGAATAAATAAACCTGAGTCAATAGACTTTACATCTATATCCAAATCCTTAAATTTTAACATTCTTCCATCGGATCCAACATTTATAATCAAGCACTCAGCAGCGCTCTTATATCTTATTCTTGTGAACAACCCAAGTACAGTCCTGAATCATGGACAGCTACCCCCACCTGGCATATCTGCACACGATCTCATTTATTTAAGCTATGGAATACACAATACGAAACATGAGCCAAAATGAATAAAATACCGATTTAAACGAGATGTATAAATCCCTCGCTAACCTTCCACTCGAACAGATTTATCAATTCGATTATATTAACGAGAAAGTTAACGTTCTAAATAGTCTTCTCAGCAAACTAATCGATGAGCATGCTCCTCTTTTAACTAGGCCCGTCAAAATCAAGCCAATTTCATGGATGAACGACTCGCTTTTAACACTTAAGCGTGATAGGAACGCGGCATTAAACATTTACAAAAAAATCCTAATTATACCCAAAGTTTCCAATCTATCGAGTATTAATGATCTCCGCCCCATAAATATAATCCCTTCTATTTCCAAAGGTCTTGAGCGCCTAGTGTAACAACAGCTAGTAGATTATTTAACTAAATTCAACCTTTATAATCCTTTTCAATCAGGTTTTAGACGCCATCACAGCACTGCTACTGCTTTACCAAAGGTTACAGACGATATCAAACTTGCAATGGATAGTAAGAAAGCAACTATTCAAGTTCTAATTGACGTAAGGCTTTTGACTCCGTAGATATCGATATACTCTAAACTGCGAATCTAGACGTAGGTCCACTGGCGTTATCTTGGTTCTCGTCTTATCTTTCCGACAATCTTGCCTCGTCAGTGTGACTTATTGACCATGGGGTTCCACAAGGATCAATACTATTCTCCATGCTTTTCTCTCTATATCTTCAGAATCTATCTGAAACTTTCGCATTGTTCCCACTATTTGTACGCTGACGATATACAGATATATCTATCCACCGACATAAACAACGCGTGTAAATCTATCGAATTAATAAATAAAGACATCATTAAATTACACTCAACTCAATCTCTAGCTCTCAACATAAATCCGCTTACATCCCAAGCTATAATTTTCGGACTTCCCAGGGTTATTAATAAAATTAACCAATAGCATATACCTAAAGTCAGGATTGAGGGTATATTGATTGAATGCAGCTTATCTGTAAAAAATCTTGGCGTATATATGGACCAGTCGCTTACCTGGTTGCCATAAGTAACCTCCATCTGCAAGAAAACTTACTCAACTCTGTATAATCTTAAACGACTTTAAAATATTTTGCCTTTTCAGCTTAAAAAGTACATTTTTCAAGCACTAATTCTCCTCTTATTTGATTACTGTGACATAATTTTAAATGAAATGACCCACTCAGTTAGCAGTAGGTTAGACCGTGCTTTCAACCAATCAATTAAATTCATCTTCAAAGCTAGAAGAACAGACTGTTACTGAATTACCCTGTTACCCCTGTTGAAAGAATTAAAATGGCTACGACTCGAATCCAGACGTAAGCTCCATACACTATCTAGTACATAAAATTCTTAACCAATGTTGCCTATATTTTCTCATTTTTCAAATATCTGAATAGTCACCATAACCTATGTACACGCCGGAAGGATACACTTGGTAAATTTTCCACACTGTATTTATTGGCGACCGGTTTCGTAAGTTGACTTACATCTTCAGGCTAATATCGATTTTATGCACACGCCGTTCAGGTAAACTTACGATACCAATGCATAGAACGGATATGTGTTCAAAATCATTTTTTGTATTGGGAGCCAAATATTGGAATGATCTCCCTTTCCCCATGATCAGCGATTTACCATTTCCTTCATTCAAACACATAGTATCTAATTTACTTTCAAGTGAAGATACTTAATACAATTTCTGACTTTTCCTTGAGTTACCTTAACTACGTTTACACTTTATTTTCTCTCTGTCATTCTTTTTATTGCCATATTTCATATTAAGCATATGTGACTTACTAGTTATTCGCCTATTCTATAGATCAGATTACTCTCTCTCTTCCCCCATTTTTCAGAGTTACAC
This sequence comes from Ladona fulva, assembly GCA_000376725.2. Taxonomy (NCBI): domain Eukaryota; kingdom Metazoa; phylum Arthropoda; class Insecta; order Odonata; family Libellulidae; genus Ladona; species Ladona fulva. The sequence continues at coordinate 54,163 of KZ309415.1, read as the reverse complement.
CGTTGTTCATACATCCGACGAGGGACGTATGTGCCGATATACCATCACGAGTGACGATACAAATTTGTTGAATATCACCTACATCATCATCTAAATGTAGTGAAATTATCGACTCTGTGTTTTCGCGGTTTTTTTTCGCCCCTCTTCTTGTGTGGGCGTTTTCCCGCATCGTGGGTTTTTCTCCAAAAACCTTCAGTTGAGGAGTTTTTCCCCACAACCCAAATCTTTGTGTTTTTATAAGTATCTATATTTAGCTATGTGTATTTTTCTATATTTGCAATATTTTAGATGCTGTATTTAGAATTTTTTCGAGTTTTCAATAATTCTTGAGAATAACTGTAAGCTATTTCGGCATTCTCTTCTTCTCTCATGGACACCCTTGAAAAAGGGAAATTCGTTTGCTTGGAATGCGCTTAGGGTATTTGCGGAAATCCGAATTTTTCCAAACTAAATTTCCGTCTGCCGACGTACGGCTTAATAAAGGAGTGCCGCCTCTAATTACATTGTTCGTTGCTCCTCTTGAATTTACATTTACATTTACATTTAAGCCCTGCAAACCGCCAATGGCGCGGGGCAAGAGGTGTAAAACACCTATATCCCTAACTACCCTGGATAGCTATTAGCTTCTCTGATACTTCGCAGGAAAAGTGACCAAAAATATCTATCCATCCTGGCGACTATTTCCCTGTATCGCTTTTTCGTTTTCTTTCGAAGATTACGTGCGTTACTAGCTGGGATGAGAAAATCAACTATCTCCTCCCCGAGATCCGTAGTGACAAACTTATCGAAAAGCTTCCTACGGTATTCAAGTCTTCTATCACTAAGCGAGTTCCATCCGAGGGATTCTATCATTGCCGAAACACTGCTGTCAAATCTGAAATCTCCCTTAACGAACCTAGCTGCCCTACGTTGAACCATCTCAAGATGGGATGTTAATCCTACTTCGTGAGGATCCCAAATCGCACAGCAATACTCAAGGAGAGGACGAATCAGGGAAAAGTACGCTATTTCTTTTACACTCGATGAGCAGCCCCTCAGAATTCTACTGGCTAAACTTTGCATCCTATTTGCCTTACCTACTATGCTTTTAATATGCTCTTTGAAGGAAAAACTATTACTGAGTACTACTGAATTGAAGGGGTGAAACAATTGATGAAAAAACCGTCGAAGTCTTATTTCCATCACTGATAAACTTGGTTTTCATGAAACATATTGTAACGAAAATCGTATGTAATAATACGCAGAAAGTGTAAATGTAATATCAGGAAAATATTCTGGAGTATCAGCTATCCATGGAGTAGTGATGAGGAGTAGTAATGCGGTGGTGGAAAAGTCACGCGAGACGGGGAATTAAATATTCCTCTTCATACTTATTAACACTTCTTTTTATTCTACTGTTTTTTATATATAGTCAATGCAGTGGCACAGCGAGTAGAGGGTTTTCAGGGTTAAAAGCTCCCTCAAGAGGATTAAATTCTTTGAGAAAAATATCACAATCTAGTTCCCTAACCTCGGAAACATCAATTACTTCGACACAAAACCGTGTAAATCTCCTCATTTTATACCCAGTTAATGTTTTGAAGGGAATTTCGTTTTAACATCTCTTGTATGATGTGCATGATTATCTCACCTTCTGTGAGGTACAGATATATTCGTTTTATCAACTGCACTGCACCCCCGGTAGATACGTGTATCACGACGCTACTGGTTTCCTGTAGATAATAAAAAATAGGAAAATCCATTGGTTTTTTGTTGGAAGAGGGAATGATATTAATATTTATATTAATATTTTACTAATTGTAAGTGTAAAACATCTCCGTTATATGTCGACCAAAATTCTTGTCAGAAATGAATTATATCTGCAGACAGTAGAATAGAAGAAATGGCTGCCATTTGGCCATCGATTAACATTACTCACTTATTCATTTCAACTTCTTTCTGATAACAATTCTGCGTAGGATTATTCAGTTACGGGAAAGGAATATAAATGCTTTCCCAGCAAGGGCTGCTTAAGCAACGAGTGAAACCCGTTAACTAAGGAATAAATATTATAAAATTTACGATACTGTTCAATGTTTATACACATCTTATTCCTTGTAATGTCTTATCCTATTTAATAACTTATCGTGTTTAATTTCCGTGATGCTTCTTAAGTAATTTTTCTATGAACACTCTTACTTACATTTTTAAACGATTGTAATTTTCAGACGTTTTTGTTTAAAATGATAATTTCCTTGTGATTTTTATTGTTTTACTGAATTAGTTTCAGTTAATTTTGTTACAGTGCTGGTCAAATAATATCCTTACACACGGTTTCCTACACATCTTTTAGCTTGTACTATCAGTAGGTTTGTAGGTTTTTCACACCTTCTCTGTGTGTGTTTTCCTGTCAAGGATACCTTTTCCTACGATATTATCATTTTATTCCTAACATTATATTAGGATGTTAAGGGAGTTTTCTTCTCTGATATTATTCACGGATTTATTTATGCTTTTATATCCTTGTCGACATTTTAGATGGAAGAAGAGACTCTTAAGTCTCAATTAATGAAGACACGATCTTTGACGAGTCTCCGGGAAACATTTTTAGAAAAAGCGTGCAAGATCGGGTGACATTTTTTCACCAATTAATCCTGCATTAGCATATTTATCGGCGGTCAATCAATCAAGGGCTTAATTTCCATCGGGGAAAGATTAATCAATTCCCTCCGAGTCTTTTCATTTTTTTTTAATGAACAAGTTGATTGCTGTTTTCGTCCCGTCAAGATTTCCATCACCTACGCCCCCGCAGCGCTCTGCGATATATAAGAGAGGACCTCCGGAGTCTGCAGTGTGCACTCACAAGACGCTTCCAAGCACTAAGGACAACATCCTGAAAGGTGAGTTCACTTCTCCTGTTACAGTCGCTAACTTCCATTTGTTAATCTCCTTGCTGACGACTCATGTCACCAAGGGGTAGTTTTGATTGTCGAAAGGGGTAGTTTTGATTGCCGAAAGCCGTGACAATTTCAATATTCCTTCTAGGGGTAATATTGTTTCCGGGGAATTCAACAAAGCTCAAGGTATTTAAGGTGGGACTTTTACAACAATGAAAANAAAAACGTTTTCAATAAAGGACCACTTAAATAAGCTCAACATGTCTTTAAAGTGCGGTCTAATGGCGTCTTGTGCGGCTTCATGCGCGGCCTGTGCGCGATCATCCGGTGAAAAATGGTTCATGTCCTGAAGCACACGTTCTGCAGAAAGGAAAAACACTCTCTTCACGTTCCCTGAGCAGATTTCGGCCGAAAGAGTAATTGAACTTGAAATATAATTTTGAAACATTGCTGTTCCCTTTTCCTTCTATGATGGGATCGAGGTTATCGCCGAATTAACAGTTGAAAAAGATCGATTACGTCGGCATTTCTTTCGTTGGAGTTTATATCTGCCAAAGTTCAAAGCATTTCGTAATTTACGTATGGTCCAGATTTCCGATCCTTTTACTGCGAGAAGATTAACTATTTGGTTCTCATCGGAAGTCCCTGATTTATTGTTGAATTTCATTTGTTTCTTCATCTGTGTCTCGTCTGAGATACAAGGAAGGCTACTGGGGTGTACAATGACATTCAATTTAGTCATAAACGATCGCTGATACAGTGTTATCGGCTCATTGAGGAAAGCAATAGGCGAAACACCTCATCCCTCATCTTTCCTGTAAGCCTCATTATCTTCTTCCATGACTCTTGGTGGCCAATCATTGATGTTCGAACTTTTTCGAAACTTCTGGCTCATTGAGGAAGGCCACTACCACCATACCACAAACACCTCATCCTTCGTGTAAGCCTCATCATCTTCCTCCAGTACTTTTGGTAGCCCATTTTCAGGTCGAACACTTTATTTATTTATTTATTTAAGAATTACCCGTCGCGATTGGATCGTGGGACCCGGTGGCAACGGTTTACGGACAGATCTTGTTAGGAATCTAAATGAAAGTTTTTCGTACATAGGGTTTCTAATTTTACAGATTTACATTTAGAAAATCATATATTCGCAAAAAAATTCAAGTAATTGTATGTCTATAAGAGGATAGTCTAAACCGTGACATTTCAGCATCATTCCGCCCTTTTCCGTGCGGAATTATAATATATACAACTTGTTATTCCCACGACTGGAAGCTATTTTCAGCTATTGGAAGCTTCAAAACTCATAAATTATTAAGATACTAAAAATTCACGAGAGTGACTGCAATTTTGTACCACTAAAGAAATTTGCTAAGAAGTAAAACCGATGTTAAAGTAATACTTTGCACGGGATGCATATGGCATGTTTCCACTTCTTGAAATAATTCCCATACAGAGGAAAATTTATATTTTCGGCTTAAAAAGGAAATGTCCATTCATCTCGTGGTCTCCTGGTTGACCCCCAGACTAGTCAAATGTGTCCCTAAGAAACTTAAATTCTTCGGCAAGATTAAATTATAATCATCTCAAGAGAAGTAAATCAAGAAAGGAAATGTAATCAAGATTCTTATTTCTGGTCGTGGAATATTCTTTTCGATTCGAAATAGAATGTTGTTAATATACTGAAAATTTTTGAGGTTGTTTACAATCTGTCCCCATGACGACCAAAGCTATAGTCGAAGACTAGCTCATGCATTTCCCGTAGAAATACATTGGATATTGAAGCAATGGCAAGAATTAATGGTTGATTATTTGAAGAGGAGGCGATTTTCTGGGACTTTTAGCGTTCGTAGTGAAGATGACAAATCGCTTGGTTGAATCTATGACTGAGAATATTTCCAGAAATATTTCATAATCCGCTCGATTTTGTCCTTAGACAATGTAAGGGATATATATTGCTTTTTTACAATCAAAGAGACGAGAAAACGCTATCAGTTCACGGACAGAAAAGGGAAACCTTCTTGGGGACTTGTGGATTTTTAGGGAAAATTGCCTCAATCGAGCTTTTAATACTTTGGAATTTGACGTGAGGAATATTTTTGGAGTAAGTAAGAAGAAAATGATAGAGCAAGAAGAAAAAAAGAAGAAAGGGGATGAATTATCATGGAGGAGGAGAGATGAGGGAAGAATTTAGATGCAATAGGAGTAGAAATTAAAAAGATATTAGAGAGACAAATGAAGAAATGAAATGAAGGAGAAATCGGTAAAAGAAAAACTGATTAGGAATGTTGGTAAATAGACCATCGATTCCATTTTCTAGCTAACCCATAACTCATAGCTCTACCCCACATCCAGCAATGCAAAGGAAGGAACCCAAAGGGAAATTTTCTATCAATTATTTCTTACATTCACGAATCCAAGTCCTCGTTGCATTTCGAAAATTATAATAATAGTATATTCTCTTCGCCACTTCATCTAAGCCAACGAGTGGCGATTTTAATTTGAGAAAGAGTTTGACTTTATAATTACAACTATAATAGAGTTACAATGTGTTCTGAAAGTAAATTTCTTGTCATGCACACTTTCATCAATTCGATTCGAAATAATTGAAACCCATACGAACATAGTCAAGGATTTTGCACTCTTAAGTGAACCTTCAGTTAGCCTTAAAACTATCAAATTGAGACTACTTTCATAAGATATTGAATAATAGCTATTCAATAGGGAATTGGCAAAATGGAAGAGACAAGGTTGTGATTAACGTTCATTAATAAATACTCGGATTCCAGAATTCACACACCTGAAAATTTTTCGGGATACTAGGATTGGAAAACTAATAATTCAAAATTCTGAAAACTTAGACAAAATTCATCGATTTTTCGTTAAATTTTGCATTTTTTGACAAATCGTCCCCGTGGGGAAGCTTGTTGAATTCTAAATTCCGTCCATATTTGTGTATCGTACAAGGCTATTGAAAATCCGACGGTAACTAAGGAATATTTACAGAAAAGTAAACAACACGAAAAAAGTAAATAAATGCATGAAATACTGTCTATTTATATACTATTATTTTTACGTATCATCATTATTGTAGTACGCTGCGTAACATAAAAAAATATTTCTTGACAATTTCATGGTTTTGATCTGAGATATAAACTAGAGAATTATATAAACTAAATAATTAAAAGGGCACATAATTATTCTTGTGGTTTAATTACAAGAATATCGTCACAATGGGACAATTGTCATATGTTGCAACGTCACATTAACTATACATAACTCTTATTTAACTAATCTGAGATACGAATTAGAGCAGCGCCAACGTAAACAGTATAGTATGTTGTATAGCAAATGGGGAAATAGTTCGTAATTTTTTCACTTTGAGATCAATTTGACTCAATTGAACATTCTCTAGATTCGATTTCATTCATATATCATTCTCGTTTATTAAGTCGAGTGACAAGGAAATGAGAATATTACATTTTGATTATACAGAAGTTAAAAACGTTTTCAATAAAGGACCACTTAAATAAGCTCAACATGTCTTTAAAGTGCGGTCTTATGGCGTCTTGTGCGGCTTCATGCGCGGCCTGTGCGCGATCATCCGGTGAAAAATGGTTCATGTCCTGAAGCACACGTTCTGCAGAAAGGAAAAACACTCTCTTCACGTTCCCTGAGCAGATTTCGGCCGAAAGAGTAATTGAACTTGAAATATAATTTTGAAACATTGCTGTTCCCTTTTCCTTCTATGATGGGATCGAGGTTATCGCCGAATTAACAGTTGAAAAAGATCGATTACGTCGGCATTTCTTTCGTTGGAGTTTATATCTGCCAAAGTTCAAAGCATTTCGTAATTTACGTATGGTCCAGATTTCCGATCCTTTTACTGCGAGAAGATTAACTATTTGGTTCTCATCGGAAGTCCCTGATTTATTGTTGAATTTCATTTGTTTCTTCATCTGTGTCTCGTCTGAGATACAAGGAAGGCTACTGGGGTGTACAATGACATTCAATTTAGTCATAAACGATCGCTGATACAGTGTTATCGGCTCATTGAGGAAAGCAATAGGCGAAACACCTCATCCCTCATCTTTCCTGTAAGCCTCATTATCTTCTTCCATGACTCTTGGTGGCCAATCATTGATGTTCGAACTTTTTCGAAACTTCTGGCTCATTGAGGAAGGCCACTACCACCATACCACAAACACCTCATCCTTCGTGTAAGCCTCATCATCTTCCTCCAGTACTTTTGGTAGCCCATTTTCAGGTCGAACACTTTATTTATTTATTTATTTAAGAATTACCCGTCGCGATTGGATCGTGGGACCCGGTGGCAACGGTTTACGGACAGATCTTGTTAGGAATCTAAATGAAAGTTTTTCGTACATAGGGTTTCTAATTTTACAGATTTACATTTAGAAAATCATATATTCGCAAAAAAATTCAAGTAATTGTATGTCTATAAGAGGATAGTCTAAACCGTGACATTTCAGCATCATTCCGCCCTTTTCCGTGCGGAATTATAATATATACAACTTGTTATTCCCACGACTGGAAGCTATTTTCAGCTATTGGAAGCTTCAAAACTCATAAATTATTAAGATACTAAAAATTCACGAGAGTGACTGCAATTTTGTACCACTAAAGAAATTTGCTAAGAAGTAAAACCGATGTTAAAGTAATACTTTGCACGGGATGCATATGGCATGTTTCCACTTCTTGAAATAATTCCCATACAGAGGAAAATTTATATTTTCGGCTTAAAAAGGAAATGTCCACGTCCCATTGTTCCTTAAGAAATAGCAATAGTAATATTGTTCCTAGTAATATTACTATTATCAGCACTAAAGAAATAGTTATGCTAATAATTAAATTTCATTATTTAGATTATTTTCATTATTTAGATTCATAATTAGATTAACGAAGAACTGATTTCTCGTCAATTTAAACTTATTTTACAATGTTTAACAAATCACAACACAACTATTATACATTATACATAACATTAATAGTCCATCATACTATAAGTATTAATAACATATCGTATTATGCAATACATTTAAATAACCCATTTCTATAACACCTTTACAATAAAGCATACATTATATAATTATAATACACTATTGTTCTTGCCTGAATACATGAGATTATACTATTTTACATATGCAAAACACAACCTTATATACAAAAGCAAAATATACATAAACTATGCGATGAACGTTGTATCGAGGCTACTCTAAGAATTCTTTGATAGAATAGAAACATTTTTCTATCAACATTTTTTCGATTCCTGCAAAAATAGCTGAAAATTCAAGCTAAACCTATCAATTGGTATGTTGTTGAAAATTTTAAATATCGAAGTTTCCTCGGTTTCATAAAATAAAACGACTACTATTAAATTCTTAACATGGGCGCCACATAAAATCTTAACCTCGTTCCTGAAATGAGTCCAATCGCCGCTTATTTTTCGCCTCTTTTCGTGGAATTTGAACAAATGTTCTCAATATGTGATGTGTGATCAATCTCGACGATTCAATTGGTTCATTTGGGAACTAAACCATTTATGGCGATCGATTGAATTATTTCCGTCAAAAGTACGGTTCCAAAGCCAACCAAATATGGGAGAGCAAAGTCTATTGACACCCATTTACTATCTGATCATTTGAGAGCACAAACACTTCCAGACGAATCTCTTTTTAGGTTTTCGAGATCACTATCAGTTACTAAGCCACGGTTCTGCTCTCTTAGTATGACCAGCGTCCAGGAAAAACCACTCCGAATACAATGTTTCGATATTTAATGAACGCTATACCGTCTTCTGTGTATCTTCCCGCCGGCTGAAATAGTCGTAGCCAACAGTGTGCTTGATATAGTTTACGTCTACGGTGTAATTTAGCTTATTCAACCATATTTAGGTCACTAACGACAAAACTTTAAACAAACAGCAAGTTGACAAACATAAAGATTAGACATTAAACGTTTAAATAATACAGTACTTACGTTTTGACAAAACTTGGAGAATTGCCACGACGTTTTCAGTGGGTTTCAGCCAATAAACAATGGGCAATGTTTAAATATAGCCGTTTTGTAATTTACATATAGGGATACAAATTGTTTAGAGCAGATAAGGAGAAATATTAATGTTCGCAAAACGTCTAACTTCCATTCGTCTAACGCCGTTGAGAAATATATAAAGGTTACCATAGAGAAGTAAATAAAAGTTGTTGATAGTTTCCACAACAATGCTTCAGTTTGTTTCTCGTGATGATCTATTTTTCATCAGCACTAGGCTTCATAAAGGCCGCTTTTGAAATCGTCAGGCCGCAATTGAGCCGCGCATTGCCTGAAGTCATATAGCCACTGTTTTATACTATGGATTTAATCGCAAATTGATCGCACGCAAAAGTAGAATACTTAAAATTTCGTACGAGATTGAGGAACTAACTCACTGGAAAGCACCCGATTGAGGAAGTGACGAAGAAGATGCATGGAATGGCCCCTAATGAGTGCAGGTTTGCGACTTTGTTCCATCGACTAAAGATTGAGTTGACGACAATTTACTCTCGGAAAGGAAACGAACTCAGCGTCCTGCGGAAGGTCACGTAGAAAACTTATGGGTAATTGAATTCATTTTTATCTCAAGATATTGTTTCGTTCTTTCTGTTTTATATTTTCATTCTTTAATAGTTTCTGCGAAGAGGTTTGTCACAATCAAGCGTCGGGGCATCGATGGCCAATCCAAACTTGTTGTAGTGAATTCGCACTCAATTTTCATTGGAAAAGAGCCACGGTGACCATTTTCACGTTCAAATGTAACCGATAACGCAGTTGGCAAAACTCGGATCAGCTAATATTCGTTCTCACCGAGACCAAAAGAAAAAGGAATAGCGTGAGACGAAAAGAAAGCGTGGATTGCATGGATGTCAAGTTATATAAGCGAACGTGTGTTTATTTTAATGGTTGCCTTGGGGATAAGTCTCTTACGTAACGGAAATGGAACTAACTTGGCGCTTAGACTTCCTATTTTGAGGAATGTCCTCTCAATCTCTGCTTTATCTTCCTCGAGGCATTTTGTGTTATTAAAAGTCCTTCGACATCTGAGCTCACCCCCACCGGGAATCGAGCCAGGGTCCGCTGGGCGGAGTCATTTTCCCCAATCGTCATATTCAAAATTGCCAATAATTTATTATTAATTTGGATTTGCCAGGATGAATATGTAGAAGAGGTGTGAAAGTTTTAATTCTATTGCCAAAACTAACGAAAAGACAGGTTTCAAACGATGGGCTAATGATAAGGAAAAATGCAAACAATACTACCATATGCATCGATAAATGAGATAAATATGTCTGCTGCAGAATTTAAATTTTAACTGTGATAGATTAGATGAGGAGTGAGGTAGTTAGCCCTTCCTTACCTAACTCGGTCAGAATGCTAAGAGTGGAAAGAGCTTTCATAAGCCAGCCATCAAAAAGACGAAATGAAAGACAAAAGACTGATGAAAGATGTGTTTCCTCTGACCTGATCTAAAAACAAATAAAAATACCTACCGAAATCATCAAACTATTGCGGTAAAAAAAATTCTGGGACTTGTAAATTGCGAGTACATTGCAAAAATAACATTGAACTAAGATGGCAAGACTCATTAAAGTTACAAATATGGAGTAATCAAGCTGCTAATGATCTAATTTCTTTTTTTTTATGGGACGTGAATACCCGTTGGCTCGTCGGAATACCCATCGCTGGATTTTAAAGATTTCATGTGTTACAAAGAAACTTAACCGATGATCTGGCAAATGATTGGGTGGTTTTAAATGCAGATTCGCTTGAGTTAATCGGAGTTGCTTTCTTTTTATGAGCGATCATCAATATTTACAGCAAATATTCCCCAATTCACGAAAGAAAGTTAACCGTTCACAATAAACCGATTTTTATGCCAAGAAATCCAGTGATCATTACTTACATTATTTTATTACGTAAAAATGTATCTCCATCATCCTTTGTAATTTACAGAAATGCTATGCATTGTAATTCAAAACTTGTTTATTTAATGTTGTCGTAGTGATGCGACGAAACTTGTTTATTTATTCTTGTAGTGAAGCGATCGAGGTTTCCATGGAATGTTTATTTGTTTGTTTCATGATAAATTCGAATTTTTCCTCATAATTCCTATTTTTACTCGTAAATTCAATGTGATCTTTGTGCTCATGGCCTTTGATAGCTTAAATCCACCCGTGGAAAATGCCTTAAAAAGTGGATCGGACATTTATTAACAAATTGATTGATTGCCTTCCCTTAATTTTTGAAATCGAGGCTGTCTGTAAAATAATGCAGAATAAACAGCCTTTTCTTACATTAAATGGAATTCCACCAACTTTCCGTGCAGTTTTCGTGAATTTCACGTGAGGGAACGTTAACCAGCTGTTACTATCGCCTGGATCACCAAGTTAGTCATCTTCGTAACATTAAAAGAGGATTTTATCTCCGCTCAAAATTCCGGAAATATCCACAAATTGGGAACAGAGTTTCGTAAGTTGCTTATCGCCCTTTTTTTTACTGATTCTCACGACAATTTCGGTGATCGTTATTTTCGTCTGAGGCACGGCCGTGAACCTTAGACTCCACCCGAAAAACAACAGCTCTCTGAGGATGCACACCTACTCTCTCATCTAACTTTTCTCTTGCTGCGTCTTATCTATGCATTCAAATTTGAACACGTAATTTTCCAATATGCGGATTATAAATGCAATTCCTTAGTCAAGGCTTACTTAGAATCATCAGTAATTAACAAGAGAAATCTTATATTATAAAGTTGTGCGTGTGAGTATGTTTGTCCGCCTAAAGCTCGAGAATCAGAACTTGCACGACTTTCGAAGTTTATAAATGTCTTCCCAGGTTGGAAAATAGGCTACTTTTTATTCACCCAATTGTCCCCGGTTCGACTCCGGACGGTAAAGATCGTTTCCATGAGAAATACACGAGAACCTCAATTTTATCGCTTACAGGGTTTATTTCATTTGCAAAATTAAATCAACAAGAATTGTCATACGAAATCGAGGCAAGCACCAAAAGAATTGAATGACAGTTCTTATTTAGGCCGTGGAACATTGCTTTCGGTTCGCGAGAATTTTTAAGTTGTAAACAAACCGTATCCATGACGACTAAATCCATCTTTGAATCCGAGCTAATGCATTTTCCTATAAGAATACATCGGGAATTGAGGCCCATATAAAATACACGGTGAGAATTAATTATGGAATAAGTGAATAGATTCTATGAGAAGTGAGATTTTAACGTCTGCAATCGCGAATGATTTGCACAAACGAATCGCACGGACACAAAAACGACCATTTAGGAGTGATTTATTATTGATCAGCTCAATTTTTAAACGAGATTTCGAAATGATTGAACATCAAAATATTTTTTTTCGCTGAGCAAATCAAAATCTACGTATTTACACTATACGACGACTATATTTCTATTTTCCCCGTTGAGAATCAACTGGATTTTCAGCTAGTATATACATCAGATTCACTATAATCATCACTTTAAAGAAATATTGAATAATCAAACTGTTTAGAGAATTTTAAGTCCATTCTAGTTATACATTATAATATCGTGGCTTCTTTTGTGATATTATGTAAGTTGCTTTGTTTTCGTGTTGTAAAGAAAGTGGAAAGGACGACACAGGAAGATTGGTCAGTACATCATATTTATCAAAAGAATGTCAGTCCGTCCCCCTATTTATCTCAGAAACGGCCTGACTTAGAAACCTGAAACAAACTGCATTGTGTTTCTACGATGCTGAAGCCTCCAGGAAAACTATTCTCATCTCTGTAAAAGCCCAGGTTCGAACCCAGGAGCCCATAAGACGTTTCCATAAGAAACTAACGTAACGTACGTTTTCATGACTTGTAGAGGTTTTTTCTTTTACAGAATTAAATTAGAAACAATGGTCCTACGAAATTGAGATAATTGTCACAAAGTAAAACGATCATAAAATCTTATTTTAGTCGTGAAACATTCATATAAATTCGAAATTGAGAGAACTTAGATAAAATTTTCGGAAATAAACAACCCATCCCTTTGACGACTAATGCCATTACTGAATTTTGATTTCATGAAGTATTCCATATAAGTACACGGGATAGTTCTTATATGTTTCTATAAGAAATGTACGTAAAGTAGGCTTTCATGACTTGCAGAGGTCGTTTCTTTTACAAANTCATGACTTGAAAACAGTAGAATATATAAGTGTTATAAGAATTTTTAGACCAAATTAAGTTCCGTCATGCTTGACGGGGGCGTTTATTAGATGTATAAATGTTTAGCGTAATTGTCCTGAATTCCCGAATGGGAAGGGTGACTCCATTTTAGGAAGTTGATACAGAGGCCCAACTGGAGATGTCTCCGGAATCGCCTCCCAAAGTGCATGTGGTGTCTGCCAGGTGCCTCCGTCAGTAGTGCGGGCGACCCGTTGGAGTCATCCACTCCTCCGGCTTCTCCCGCACTGCACCCGATGCCATGCTCACCAACACCGCTTCTCTCCATCCTCAGGTCCCAGGTTCGACGCCCAGACACCCCAACGAGCCGAGATGAAGTTCGCAGCCGCCCTCGCCATCCTCTGTCTAGTCGCCGTCTTCGACAGGTAATTCGACCCTCAATTGCTGACTTATTCTGCATTCTTGTGTGCGATGTGTTCAGGAAAACAACTCTGGTTTTCGGATGCATTTTCCGTGATTTTGCGGAACGCTAACATAAGATTTAAAATCCGATTTATCCTCCGTAAATTAAAATAATGTAAATTTAATTTATATTCTTCCTTCAAACATTGCGGAGAAAATTCATCTAAAATTTAACGCAATTCTTCCTGCCCAAAGACCTAAGTTAGCGTAAACAACGCCAAAACCATGACAACAGCGTTCGTTCTTCAACAAGTTCCACTATTGTTGCGTAAACGGTTGCTGTTTACTCCAGAAAAACTGAATTATAGTGGATTTTATTAGGTGGAACTAAATTTAAACGAATTTAAAAAAAGGAATATATGCTTCCGTGTGTATAGCTAAATTGATGATTTCTGTTTGCGTTTGGAAAGTAAGGCTCGGAATCTGAAGAATTGCGTTCCATCTGTTTGATTATTTTAAATTTGTTAACTTTGGTGGCCACGGAACAAAAACCACCGAAATATTATTGTGGTATATTGAGGGTTAAAGGGTATTTGTTTCAAATACTGCATCGAATCAGGTTTCTATGCCTTACCTTTACCATTTAAAAATATATTATCTTCTAAGGATTATCGCTCCCCCTATTTCAGTAGACTAGATATGACATTGGAGTAATGCAGTAGTGAGTTTAGATAAAATCGGAACAGTTAGTGACCAGTTACGGCTAGGAATTCTTGAAAAAAAAGGAGATTAGGCTGCGATAAATTGATTGATACATTCAGAGAAGGTTCATTTGTAGTAATCGGTACTATGTGACCGTCCTGCTACCGACAATCAGTGTAAAATAAGAGAAATAGATGGGAGGACAAGTCGTTTCAGGGGCTCGTACTTTCCACGAACGTAACTCGGCAACAATAAGCTTAAGAGGTAACTCGAAGAAAAACAAGGTTGTAACACGGCTGCTTATCAATTAGAGGTTTCACAACACTCCGTAAGCCGTCTTTCGGCAAGCGGAACTCGCGCTCAGAGACAAACGGGAAGCTCCGGATTACCGATTTCAAGGTAACTCGAACGCTTGGTGTTTACACCCCCTGCCACACGCCGATAGGCGGCTTGCAGGGTATTTCCGTAGATGTACAACGATAACAGAATACGTGGGATTACATCTTACATAATAGTGTAGAAAGCTGTTTACCGTTTGATGTAAACTCCAAATTACATTTTGACTGTTCCGAAATACATGCAGAATCCACATTCATTAATCTGCAAAAGATGCAAATCTGCAATCCATCCAAATCAGACATCGGAATCCGAATTCGTGAGTAACGTAAGTTTCAACGGTACGTTAAGAATTGCTGAGATAAGTCGACGAGCGTTATCCAGATGCTTCTTGGCAGATAATGGCTGTAAGAAGATTAGGAATGTCAGACTGTCCGATGGCAGTTATGAAACCCTCCGGTTATTTAATTCCAGAATAGCACTGCTTATCTCTCCATTGTCCAGCGGAGGGTCACCCAATCCATCAGTCATACTTTCAGAAATCCGTGATCTTTTCCGTGACATTCAAAACCGAAAATTCTGCAGATCGAAATCATCCTGGTGATTAAGCCTCTAAAATAATTGCACCGAGATTTGCGTCACGTTGGTTGATATTGGTAATCAATAGCAACCAAGTAAACCATCAGTTTTGTTTTCGTTTTATAAACTTGATGAATTTTGCGTTGTCTCGGTTGCTATTGGTTACCCTCGTTACTATTTACGGTAGTGTTTTCATGTTATAAACTTAAGAAATTTGGATTTACACATGAAAAAATCCGCTGTTTTCTGTAAAACTCTCTCGCAGGAAACTATTTCATGAGATAATAATTAATTCTCAGCGATATTTCTGATTCATGCGACTATGCTAGCAATGGACCCAAATATGGCCATACTGTAATGTCTGGCGTCACTTCTGTACATTATTTTTTTTAAATAATCTCGATTCGCCACATGCCTGAAATTCGCGCGAAAAAGTGATGAGACCCCTTTAAAATGCGATTTTGCAACTGGTTTCCAGGTGCAGCGCGGCGTTCTACCCTTGCTCTACTTGCATCGGCGACAACTGCGAAGAACCGGAGGACTGCCGACACGGCGTCGCCATGGACATCTGCGGCAGGAAAGTGTGCGCCAAGGTAAAGTAGAACCGTACCAAGAATGCGTGAGATACAATGGTCATACGAAATTGAGATAAGTGTCACAAGAAACGAAAATAAGCGCATTATAAATTTTATAAAGGATTTATATAAAGGAAAATAATCTTATTTTAGTCGTGAATCATTCATATACATTCGAAATTGCGAGAACTTTGATAAAATACACGGAAATTTCGTAAAATTATTCGGAAATAAACAACCCATCCCTTTGACGACTAAGGCCATTGTTGAATGTTGATTTCATGAATTATCCCATATAAGTGCACGGGGATAATCAGTTCTTATAATTTTTATAAGAAATTTACGTAAAGTAGGCTTTCATGACTTGAAAACAATAGAATAAATATTATAAATAATGGTAAGAAATATATAGAGTTATTACGACGGACTGTTTCTGGCTTCGGAGGACCAGATATATACGATAATAGATTTATTTTTAAACTAAACTAAGTTCCGTCATGTTTGACGGGGGCGTTTACTAGTCCGTATATAATAAGCAGAAATACTGTGGGTTTGTTTATGTGTTTGTTTGTCTGAGATCCAAACAGTTTGTCCTATTTGCGCCGAACTTTGCATACGTGTTTGTCTGAGATACAGAAGTAAGCACTGTCACCTTTTCATTCGATAACTTTGCTGGGTTGGAACCAAGGTCTCTCAGATAGATTTTCATAAGAAATACATGTAAAGTTTGATTTTTTCGGATACAGACTTCATTTCTTTTGCAAAATAAATTTAGAAGAAATAGTCGTATAATATCGAGATAAGTACCAAAAGAAGGGAAATTGGAACAGATTCTTATTATGGTCTCGGAAAAATGCTTTCGTTTTGAAGTTGCGAGAATTTAGATATAAAATATACGAATATTTTGTGAAATTTTGAGGTTGTAAACAATCCGTCTCCTTGACGACCAATGCGATTGTTGATTCCGAGCTCAGGCATTTTCCCATAACAATACATTGTGCATTTAGGCCCATTTAGAAGCAATGGGAAGAATTGACGATATGAAGAGGAAAATGTTCAGAAATTTTAACTATTACAGTCACGAACAATTTGTAGTGATGAATCGCAGGGGCAGCAAACATACGTAGCTCTGTAATGAATTAATGGAGATGATTGAGTAACTTTTTGTCCATCAGTTCCGACTCTTGACATATTTTACGATTAAATTTCCCAGAAACAGGAGTTGAAAATCTAGCAAACTTGCACATTAACTTGAGACAAGTTTCATAAGAACGAAATTCCATAAAGATTTACATTCTTATTGTTGATTGTAGATTTCGGCTTCGAACTTTGATTAGAAAATATTTGTTTTCGATAACCTGTCCCATTGGACCAAACAAAGATGGGAGATGTTATTTTCTGTTGTGTACAAATAGGTATACTACATTTAATCCGACATCTATTTTCCCCGTTGAGAATCAACGGACACTTCAGCTAGTTAAAATATAAGTCAGTAATAATATTTATATTTTGAAAATAGATTCTTAAGAAAACTATTAAGTATTTATCGATCATCTTTATTGTTAGCAACATAATGTACACTCAGAGAACCACACAGAGTATTCTATCAATGGTTTGTCAATTAAAGATCACAAAGATATCTGCACCTCATAAAAATCTCGGAATAACGCCATGCGCCCTCAAACTGCGGCGCCCCGGGCAACCGCCCGGCTCGCCCCTGCCTTGGGACGGCCCTGTAATGCCCACCAGCCAAAACAGTGGTGCACCCTTGGAGATTGTGTTTCGCGAGGCCCCTATGACGCAATTATTGATTACGAGAAGGATTTACTGTTATTATTTAAACTTTGATTGAATAATACGGATTTTGTGTTTTAATTACTATGTCTTTTTATGTATATGCTCGTTTCATGATTAATATATCGTCAGGAAGACATTATTCCAGATATAACACCGAATTTAAGAGATATGCAAGTTAAATTGTTTAACTAAATATAACTATTGAAAATGCAAAATTCAATCAAAATTATTTAGTGCCTATAATCAAAAGTGAATGTTTTATCAACTTCTAAAATTAAAGAAATTACAATTTTAGGTCTTAATTTTCAAAAAACCCCACTGTTGAAGAGTTAACAAGGCATACAAAATTACTACTCAATTTCGTACGGCTATTCTTTCCGATCTAATTTTGCAAATGAAATGAATCCTGCAAGCGATAAAAGTAAGTTTCACGTGCATTTCTTAGAAACATTTCATGGAAACAGTTTCAAACGTCTTGAGTCGAACCGGGGACAGTTGGGTGAATAAAAAGCAGTCAATTATCGGTCCTAAGAAGACTTGTAACAGGCCTCTAAGTTTGAAAGTTGAGCGACATCTGGTTTTCGAGTTTTAGGCGAACATACAAACTTATTGAATAAGATAGTTTCCTGCTACCACTACGTCATGAGTGATGGTATTATCGCGAAGCCCCTGAAGAAGCTTCTGGTATCCTCAGGGATATGAGGCCCCCTGGTCAGGGTTTGGCGATGAGGCAGCATATGTATGTTGGGATACTCACGTTAAGGATTTGGGATGAATGTTGTATTGGTAACAGCACAAACAAACAATCAAATTCTGTAAAAGAAGATCTCCCACAATATGCAAGAGTTGGCAATCATTTAGTGCAGTCAAATTTCAAATAGCAAGTCTTTTAACAGAACTTAACCATTTTATTTTGACTCGGAGGGTTTGGACACCGATGTTTACTCCGAGGAACATTCTCGGGATGTTTTCCAGAATAACGCGGAATGAAAATGCAGTGAATACTCATCAGCTGTAATTTTATTTCGGTGTTAACTAATTTATTAAATCAAACCTACTAAAAGATGTCGGTCATGCTATATATTTAGCATGTGTCTTTTGGTACGGGTTATTATAATATAATTATACGGCACTATAATAGATTCAAATAAATCTTGAAATTAGGGAAGAAGTAGAGAGGTTCACATTTAAAAGAGGAAAACCAATTGAAAGAAACGATGGAATTTTTGTCGAATGTTTTGATGATTATTCGATTGTCTCAGACGATCAATACTTTTCTAACTAATCTACACTAATTTTCATCGCTTCTTTTACTTTACCTTGGGAATTGGTAGACTCCCGCCGGGAATCGAACCCGGGACCACTTTAACTGAAATCGAACGCGTAACCCACATGGCTATCCGGGAGCCCGGAATCATTCAATTGAAGTTATTCGGTTTCGAAACACTGTATTCGAATAGTTCGATTGAAGCGAATTGGATTATGCAACCCTCGAGAGCTCACGCTCCTCTCCTCTTGACCGCGCGGAGAGTAAGCAAGCAAAAAAGAATGAATTCATTCGGATAGCCATGTGGCCCCTTGTTGCAGAGAAGCGAAACAAAAATCGAATGAATTTATTCGGATAGAATTATTCCATTGAAATTATTCGGATATAACTATCGAATGAATTTATTCGGATAGAATCATTCGATTGAAATTTATCGGATAGAATCATTCGATTGAAGTTATTCGGTTACGAAACACTTTATTCGATTGTTCCCACCCCTAAAACTACCTCACTCCTCATTTTGCCTAGTTGCCTCAGCCTCCAAGGCTTTTCGTTGCTTATGGTGGAGGGATGAGGTTCAAACCAGCCTCCAGGCTGCACAGACAGATAATGGCGATTATATTCTTTTTAGAGATTAAATAGATATATTAAGCAAAATATCTGTCCGTCTCCCTATTTATCTCAGAAACCGCTTTATGTAGAGACGTGAATGCAAAATGATTATAGAATCTTATTTCACTCGTCATATGTTGATATAGATTCGAAACTGCGAGGAATTTTATAACGTATACGGAAAATTTGTAAAATTTTGTAGTTACAAGCAACCCAATCCCTTGGTAACCAATGCGATTGTTGAATTGCAGCTCATGCATTTTATTTCACTTTTATCGATCGCAGGGTTTGTTTCTTTTGCAGAACCAAAATCAGAAAGAATAGCCATCCGAAATCGAAACAAGCACATAGAGAAGGGAAATTGAATGAAGATTCTTATTTTGGTCGTCGAATATTGTTTTCTGTCCAAAATCGCGAGAATTTTGATAAAATGAATGAAACCATTCCAAAATTTCGAGGTCGTAAACAAACCGTCCCCCTGACGACTAATTAAATCGTTGAATTCAAGGGATTTTCTTATAAAAACGCATTGGGAATTGTGGCCCATATAAAATACATGGCGGTTTTGCAATCGATTTTCCGATTTGTTGATAGACTATGTGAAGAGGAAGAGATTTTAGCAATTGCAGTTGCGGATGATTTGCATTGACGAATCGCAGGGACACACAAATGACCTTTAGGAGTGATTCATTATTAATCAGCTTATTTTGGTCGATAACAAACGCTATCTTCGTAAGTTTTTCGAGGCCCAAAAAGGAATCCAAAACACTTGAGTGCGATTGCTTAGAACGCCAAACATTTACCTTCTTCCTCATCAAACAAGCGAGCCTTATCCGACCACTTCCCCGCACAGTCTGAAACTTTCGACGATTCAATAGTTTTGGGGTTTCCTCAAAAATAGCCTCAAAAATGGCTCATTTAGACGCTTTATTTCGTAGGAAAGCATTCTCTCTGCAGCAAATCATAAGCAATCATCAAAGGCGTATATTTTTAAGGGAGAAATAGAGTGAGTTCGTATTTACTGGGTGTGACAGTACAGTGTTCAGCCCAAAGGCCTGTTAGAACCTCATCCCTCCTCCATAAGAGACGAAAACATTTGAAGAGGGAAACGAGGCTTACTACTCAGCAACGATGAGCTTTAAAGAGGGGGTTCTGGCGCAAAATGAGGAGTGAGGTAGTTTTCCTAACTTTTTTGAGCCAGAATGTTATAAGCAGAACAAGCCAACAGTCAATGAAGCAGCATGACACTACTAGTAACGCTTTTCGTAACATTCGATTAGGAGTGAGGCTTCCTAGGTAAGATGAGGAGTGAGGTAGTTTGCCATTCCTTTACTCACTGAGCCAGAATGGTAGAAGCGGTACAAGTCCACTTAAGCAAAGCACAAGACTCCACGAGTAACACTGTTCGTAACATTGCAAAAGGAGAAACCTCAGTAAATGCTATTCAGCATAACTCATTAGCTTAAATATTATCACATCCATGAACAAAACTGAGACAAAAGTATATAAAAGATGCATTTTTCTCTATCCAAATATAAATTATAAATATTCCAGTCATCAGGCCCATTACATATTGGATAGCGATTATGAATTCTTAGACCTGCAACATCACAAATCTTGAGACCCACAGAAGAATTTTTCAACCTCATAACCGGGAAAAATAAAGGCGGGAATCCCAATAATTAAACTTTCATCTTCGGGTAAACGTTTAAGTTGGAAATCAGTCGCACACTAGAGTTTTAAGAGAGGTTTACTTAGTGTCTTTTATTCAAACCATCTCGAATTTTCGATAGGTTGATAAAATTATAGAATAAAATGTAATTTTTTCCCCTTCTGTGCGAACGTGCTCTCAGCACGTATTCCGTTTGTACGCGTGACATCGAAGATATAATATTTTTAGTCGCGTGTCTATCATCGGCAGGTGGGGGAAGGGCGATAACTTTGTTAGTAGCCATTCGCCTATCGTCTGACAGGGAGCTTGAATTAAAACAGTCGGCGAGGTTTATCCACATTATCTATACATATGCTACATTCATCACGATAAAATAGCAATTTTTAAATTAATTAGAGGTCATAAGGAAATTGCCTCGTTGCTTAGCGAAATGTCTTATTGCCTAGCAAATTGTCACGATATTTAAGAAATTATTATCATAAACTCGCCCTCTTCACTTATAACAAGCTCGTAGATCCCCACCTGGTTACAGGATTAGTTTCCGATTTTCGGATAATGGGCAACAGTTGCCATGGCACCCGATACCACATTCTTCCTCATTTGATAAGCGACATTTCCCTCGAATCGATGTGTTCAATCGATATATTTGGATATTTCACTGGCGCATTCGCTTTTTGAGATACGCCTGCTTCAATTTGAACACGAGATATCTTTTTGATTGCACGGATCATATACATACAACTGAGATGTACTGCTTGATCTGTAAATCGTGCCATGTTTATCCTTCGCAGCATTCCTAAAGCGGCCAAATCTTAGCGACCGCGCCGTGGACCATTTTATCATCTGCGGACTTCGACCGATCTCCGTCTCCAGGGCGACCAACGCACTTGGAGACGCCGCCCTCGGATACACACGCTCTAGCGCGTCTAGCGAATGTCTTGACTCCTCACTAACTCCAAATAGACTTCCAAATATGACGCGAAACCGTGACATTTTAAAATTCAAAATGAAAAAATCTGGGAAATTATCGGGAAATATATTTATCGTAGCTGTTTTAACATATTTCTAATACAAAGGGTATTCTCAGAGTAGTTTAACATGGACGATACCTTCAGAATCGGTGTTAGGTTTCCGTGGGGCATTTATTACTTCGCCCTCAAGGGCGATATTCCCTACAAAAGCAGGAAAAAATAATTCAGCCTACGTAAGAGGCTTAATCTTCTTTACCGTTACATTATCGTTGGACAGATTCAAATTTCCAGCAATGGGGTAGTAAATAACTGTTTATTGCTGTTTCCCATCATATCATATATAAATAAAAAGCAAATGTCTGTCCGTACTCATATTTATCTCAGAAACGGCTTGACTTGGAGATCTGAAACAAACAGCATTTTGTATCTATGATGCTGAAACCACCAGGACAAACTATTCTTTAGAGGTTGTTTCTTTTACAGAATTAAATTGGAAACAATGGTCCTATGAAATTGAGACAAGCGTCACAAGAAAGTAAAATGACCATAAAATCTTATTTTAGTCGTGAAACATTCATATAAATTCGAAATTGCGAGAACTTAGATAAAATACACGGAAGATCCGTAAAATTATTCGGAAATACCCATTCCTTTGACGACCAAGGCAATTGTTGAATGTTGATTTCATGAGTTATCCTATATAAGTAACGGGGATAATTAGTTCTTATATTTTTCATTAAGAAATGTACGTAGTCAAGTCATGAAAGTAGGCTTTCATGACTTGTAAACAGTAGAATAAATATTATAAATAATGGTAAGAAATACATTGAGTTATTATTATCTTACGGACTGTTTCTGGCTTCGGAGTACCAGATATATACGATAATAGATATATTTTTAAACTAAATTAAGTTCCGCCATGCTTGACGGAGGCGTTTACTAGTTGTGAAACAATGTTAATTTTAGAATCGAATAAGATATTCACGAGTGACGCAGTAACAAAGATTTGCAGACTACTATTACGTCTATTTACTGAGTTACGGATGAATGAAATGAAATGAATGTTACCGCATTACACACACACCACACGGAATCGACCACAACGTTTCGGATTTTTATTATGTTTCCGTGGTTTCTAATTTTTTCTATTCTTTTTAGAGCATTTACTCCGAAATACAGTGTTTAGGAAAGTTTTCGTTCCTTAGCGAAGAGTTTATTTATTCGAGATTCCGCCAAAATAATTAAACAGCAACGCCATCCGCTCTTACATTGCCCGTGTTCTTTTTTTTTTTGAAGATATTTTTCATTTTCGGAAGACATTCATAAACAAGGACATTCTAAAAGCAATTTGTATCCTTACGCAAGGAACTCTAAAATAATTATTGTACTAACAGCATATAATAATTTATCATTTATTGAGTATTAGGTCAGCTTTCATGGCAATACATTTGTAGCCGCCAGTTGCGTATGGCAGGGGAGATTTCAGCTATCTGATGCGCGAAGATTGAAGCCTTCTCTAGGAATTATGAATAAAATTTCGAATATTTCATAAAGTAAACAAATAAACATCCCATAACAAACCCACATTCAATACTTTGCGATTTCTATTTTTCTATTCTTTTAGACCTCATAAAAATAAACAAATAAACATTCCATAGAAACCTCGATCTCTTCACTACAAGAATACACTACATAAATAAACAAGTTTCGTCACTTGTACTTGTTTGTCCCTCGAGCAATTCATTTTTGTCATTCTGAATCGAGCCCTGAACTTTCTCGACGTTTCCGCTAAAATAGAGAAAAATCCTGGATACCTTTGCTACCATCTCC
Source organism: Ladona fulva (assembly GCA_000376725.2). Taxonomy (NCBI): domain Eukaryota; kingdom Metazoa; phylum Arthropoda; class Insecta; order Odonata; family Libellulidae; genus Ladona; species Ladona fulva. The sequence continues at coordinate 30,321 of KZ309415.1, read as the reverse complement.
ACTTGCATGACTCGTCATTTTATGGCAGGTAATAGAAAATCCTTTTCTTGGTACAAAATCCTATCTTCAAATATTTTCCACGAGCGTGACGACTTCCATCTTTGCATATAATCTCCGTTCCCAATGGTCCATCCATATCTGAATGACTCCTTATCGCCACGGCTTGATAAAGAACGTCAACGAAAGAAAGTGGGATGAGTTTTCCATTCCTAAAATACCTAAGAAAGCTACACATTAACATAGAGACACTCAAAAGAGTCCGCTAAATATACGCACCACTTTTAACGCCGCTAATTGCTGAATTAACTGCGAATTCATTATCATTTTTAAATAATTTGATTGTCTTTGTGGTTTCCCAGTATACATGTTACGGAATAGACCACAGCATTTCGGATTTTTATTTTGTTTCCGTGGTAACGAGAATAATAATGATATAATTTGGCGCGAGAAATGTTCGTTATGCCAAATAGCTACGGAAGTCCTCTGTTGCTGGTATCTCATCGCAAACCCACGTTCAATACTTAGCGGTTTCTATTTTTTCTATTCTTTTAGACTTCATAAAAATAAACAAATAAATATTCCATAGAAACCTCGATCGCTTCACTACAAGAATAAATAAACAAGTTTCGTCATTTACTACGGCAACATTAAATAAACAAGCTTTGAATTACAACGCATAGCATTTCTGTAAATTACAAACGAATGATGGATACACATTTTTACGCTAGAAAATGGCGTAATGTTACTTACCCTTACTGAGGCCCTTAGTTGGCCCCTAATTAGAGATCAGCATCTTTTCAATATATACAATTTTTATAATAACTACTTTCTGAATATTTGATTGTCTTTCTGGAAAACTTTTCATGAATTCTTCATAAGATAAACAAAGTCATCAACAGTCTCTAAGGTGCCCCAAAGCAAACAAATTGCTGTTCATTTTTTCCAGACAATGATTGCGCGACCAACTGATGCACACGCCTATACTACGGTATATTTTCCTGCTATAACACCGAATGGTGGCTTATACATTGCAATAACCCTTGAGCAGCAATAATTTTGAAGATTAACCTAATACAACGCAATCTGAGAATGCACAACGTAGCCAATTCATTTAGCAATTTCTCAAAAATTAAAGGTAGGTTTGGTTTAACTTTGCTAGCGAGTTCTCCGATATGTTCACTGTCTTACAGTTGTGGACACAAAGCTCTTGTTTTCAACATCGAAGAACTATTAATTAAGTTGGTAATTAAAATCGAGAGAGTAAGGGTTGCAATAAAAGCAGAGAAGTACCCACAGTAAATGTACTGCCCAAAGATGAGGTGAGTTTGAATAACGGTGATCTTTTGCGTTCTCAGGGCCCAGGACAGAGGTGCGGCGGCAAGTGGGACCTTCTGGGCCACTGTGGAGACGGAATGTTCTGCAGCCGATGCGATAACAGATGCGGAGGGTGCTCCCTGGCCACACTCGAGTGCCACACTCCAAAATGTGTGTGAGAGACAGAATAGGCGCAATCGTCCTCAGTATTATTTATGGATACGTATTTATGAAACATTTATCACGGAAAAGATTTGGAGGAACGATCGCCACGGTTTGATCTCATTTGCCACTTTTGCCTTTTTCGCGCCATCGTTTCGTGACGTCATTTCCGGGAAATTTGTTGACCAGCTTACGGTTGCCGCCGCTACGGCTCGCTTTCAGATATTTATTTTGTTCTTCGGTGAACGTCTCGCGGACAAGAACCTTGCAAGTTATCTTTTGATTTGTTGTGTTACGAAAACGGAACGATTGTGATCATTGAACCGGTCCAAGGAGCTGTATGGGAATATTTTGCACGGTGGTGAATTTTACTTTCAGTAAAGGATATTTGTTTGTTACTTGTATGCGAGAGTATGATTGTATCACAGTGATACTTTTAAAGCTGCTACTTTTGTAAATCTGCTAGCAAGGAATAAAGAAACATCTAAATAGAAATGTTGTTGTTTTTCATATGCTCCCGCTTAGACAAACAGTCCCAATTCATCATTGAAGCCGATGCAGACAAAGGCCCACTACTGAAGATCATGGGATATTTTGATATTCAATTATCTCAAGATAATTTGTGCAGATAAAGTAAAACAAGGAAAATTAGTTTTAAGTGAAATATCTAGGAGTAACCCTAACAAATAACATGTGTTCGTAGATTTCTACGAACATGATGATTTCGGGTTCCTTTGAAGAAGAATCCTGCTGCAACGTAAGCGAAACGTCATTGCTACTCCAATGCAGTGGAACCCGAAATCATCATGCTGAGAACAACTGAACATGGGGTACCCACATTCAGAATATATGTGGAAGAGCAATTAGGAAATGCAGATTTGCAGAGAGTCATTGGTTAAACCTTGAGTAGTGTATGGGATAGGATAAAGCTCCTCTATTTACACTCTGCACCAAGTAAGATAGAATAAGACCTCTTCATTTCTACCTTCTCCAACTTTCCTTTCCAAACATTCCAGGTTCCCACCCTAGTTTCCCTGACCATATATTCTTTTCTTGTCAGTCGGTAAGGACTTCATGGAATGATGACTAAGATGGCCTTTCTCCCTTCTCCCTAGATGGCTGATTCCTGTGCACAACATTGACAAAATATCATTTTATTGGCACATCATTTTCATGGGTTACGTAGTTAAAGTGGTCTCCCCTTGCTTTCCTCAGCACTGTTTTTAATCTGATGCCATCACTCATAATGGCTGCCACGCTGGGGTACAGACATCTTTGCAGCTGCCTCACTGAGGACATCTTTCATCTGGCCCCATTGACCATTTTGGCATGGATGACCCCACCAGGAACAAATTTCTGCCAGTGTAGCTCTCTAGGTCATAGGAACAAGCAAACCCTTCGATCACAACAAGGTTGTATTCCAGAGAAGGGAACAAGATTGATAGATTAACTGATTTTCACCAATAAACTTGTACTTTAGACATTTTTACACTAACTTTTTCTACACACAATGAAAAATGACAGTTTAAAAACTCCATTAATAGCTTCAATTCAAAATTTACAGTTATTTTCTAAACAGGAAAGTGTTCAAACTTTGTTAATAAGGTTATCAACACTGCAGAAAAACACACATCACTTTCAATACAAGACATAAACAGCTGGGCATGAATATTTTAAAATGTGGCAATATTTTACATGAGAAATAACTTTTATTGCACAATTGGGCAACATACAGTATTTCATCTTGCAATAAATATGAAGGAAGCAACGGCAAATACCACCTAAAACATATCTAAAAAATACAAATGAAACAAATTCTGAAAGAACCACATAATAATTACATTTCATAACCAAACTTTTGGTTTAAACAATTCTGAGATTTAACAATCTTTATATCTTTCAAGTGAAACATTTTTAACATAATTTGAAGATTTTGTTTTATGGGAAGAGTACTGCTTGAGTAGACTTTAAAGACAATCGATTCCTCTTTAGTTAAGTAAAGACGATTTTACTTATAAGAAAATATAATTAAGAACTACAAAGACTCAAATATGAAAGGAAAACAAATAAATGTACAGGAGTAAATAGTGCTAACATTGGTTGAGCTACAAATTAACAAAAGGAATTATTTTATAGGAGAGTAAAATGCAATATTTATAACTTCTGACTGCTTGGTTCAACCAGCATTTTCAAATTCATTTTAGAATTTAAAACAACCTTATTATAGGCCCAAATACCTACCATTCCTGAATAAAAACAATACAGAGCTGGTAACTGAAGGTACAAAGAGAATTTCAGCAGTGATGTTTGCTAACTGAGAAGAACTTTCCAATCGAATCTAAGATTGGGGGAGTGAGTGAGGGGTGGGAATGGAGGCTCACTGAGTTTCCAAGAGCTCTCTTCAGTCCTCTTTCCATCGCCAACACTCTGAGGCACAATCTCAGAGACCATCGCAACACTGCAATAGGGAACCCTCTGACAGAAACGCCTCATCTCGTCGCTTGAGCGAGGCAAGGAACCAGTCAGCTGGCGAGTGCAAGTGTCCAAATTGGCAGCATGGGCAACCACCAACACATTGCCTCCTTTCCCACCTGAATTGCCAATCAGAAATAACTGAGCGTACATTGACTTTAACTGAGCAATCAAACAAGTTTACATGTATAATTACGATTAATACTCATCTATAAGTCGACCTTTAAATATGAAATTTCAATGAAAACATGTAGGGTCGACCTATACACCAGAGAAGTATGAGGGTCATACACAAAGTTCTGTACGTTTAGAAATAAAAACTTCCCAAATCAACCTTAGATGATATTTTTCTGTGGAACACGTATAATTACTTGAAAAATTATTTAACTATTTTAATACATAATAATTACTTTAACTGAAAATAATTTAAATTTCCTATACATACCTCAGAGGTCTAAAATTATTGTAAAAATGGTGAATAGCCCTTTAGCAATGAATACACAGCATAACATGTGAATAAGTTTCGAATGAGTTATCAGGATGAAATGTACCAATTATACAAAATCAAGAGATCGAATCTGGCCAACTTCATAGTATCTGAAGCAAAAACATCGTCATAATATTTTATGGGTGGTCCTTATTTTTCAAAGTCAGAATTTCTTTTGGGAGCCCCCCTAAATTTGTTCAATACTCCTTCAAGACACCCTTTAAAATGAGTATACATGGTAATGATTATGATGAGTGGTGCATTGGTGGTAAAAGAAAGATAGCCTTTACATGTCGTTTCGACAATGAAAGACAAACTCCATTCTGTCCCCCTTGTTTGATGCAGTTCAGCAGAATGGTTGAACTATATCAGTGAGGCCCCACTCCACCAGTACCCGGTGTACTGCAATGATCTCTCCCACTCCCAGACAATATGGTAGGAACTCCAAGAAGATGTTCAGTTTCATTATAAGAGTAAGTAGCCATAACAGGCAGTTTATGTAAGAGATCTTTCTTCACCAATGAATGAAGAATTTTTATTTCCCAATGTGCACCAAATCCATTTTTGTTTCTGCAAATGCTACGCAGAGATTAGAAACATATTCTGCTCACTGACACCAATGGCAGGAACAAATAGGTGAGCGATTAATAACTAATTTATTTTTAATTACTATTTAGAAGGTTCGGCTACTGCTGTCAAAACATAAACTGCATCCCTGATACTCCTTTGACTTTGTAAAAGGCGGCAAAGAGTTTTTTCAAGATATTAGCTTGAAGAACTCTATTCAATTTTGAGCTTTGAAGGATGCTGGATGCATTCTCTTAAATTGATGTGGATCCTTCAGTTTCTTCGCTGCTACTCTCGGAAGATGTCAATAGAAAAGCCTCATTGAAACACCTATCATTGAAATTTACAAAAATATAAACAAATTTTCGAGCTAGTAGTGTATCACAACATGAGATATGTGGTGATGGCAAACTTGATAGATTTGAACAGAGGCACCAAGGGCATGCTGTAACTTGCACAGTGCACGTTCACTATCTGGGCCGAATCTCAGAAACTACTGAGCAGATTTTGTCAATATTTTAGGAAAACCTCAGTAAATATCTATTAATTAATTGGTAAAAGTATCAAGAGAATTAAGATACAGAAAACGCTCCGTAATCACCAAAAATAATCTGTAATAACTGAAAAACGGCCAAAAATGATGAAATTTATAAACTTTAAGTGCAATGCGGTCGTTCCGTTACCCAATTACAATAATTTCTGATCATACTGAACAAATTTAGGGGGTCTTCCAAAAAAAATTCATAAAAAAATGTCCTCTATGAGTAAAGACCACACTAATATAATATAGAGTAATTAATGCTACAAGTAATAAAGACCTTAATAATAAGGAAACATTGAGTGAGCTGCAATTAAACAGTAAAGAAAGCAAAAGTTGAGAAAAATATGTCCCATTAAGTCAGCCAGACCAACCCTCTATCATTAGTAACCAAAAGGCCTGGAGAGGGAACGAGGCAAGATAAGGAGTAAGGTAATTAGTCTTTACTCTTCTCAAAGAGAAAGAATGCTACAAGTGAAGCAAGTCAACACAGGTGTAGCAAAATGAACGTTAGAGAAAAACTTTTATAAGCATGTATTGCAGAGTGACCGAAATATGCCAACACTCTTACCTCAATGATGTAGAAGAATATGAGCAGAAAATTTGCTCATATTCTTCATTCATACAGGTTGAAGTTTAAATAAAAAAATTAAATTTAAGGATTTAAATTTGCTAAATAAAAAAAAAGATTTTATTTAGTTACCTAAGCTTCTACATCTCTACTTAACTTATGCAACTCAAAATTGTTAAAAATCTTGAATTATGTGTTTCAGTCCTAATTACTTGAAAATATGCATTTTTTAAAGTCCATAAGCTATAATTAAAATTAATCCACTAGAAGCAGCTTAGCAGTATTTAATATTTATGAAAAAACTCGACTTACACACAAGACACGGAAAACGGAAATTTTAAGTAAAAATACAAGGGGTTGATCTATACATGTGTATGCATGGTGTATTCAATGAGGAGTTCCCAAATTGAATGGCATTATTTATCAACATTTATACACCAGAAGCAGAACATCCATGAACAAAAGTGGCAGTAAGGCCTGGGTTAATGAATGATCGTATTATTGATCCTGAATCAAATGAAAATTATTCCATTCATCAAGATATGGTGACTAAAATTAATAAAATACATAACTGAATAAAATGCTCAAAGGCTAACCTAGATAGCTTCCAGAGGTGCAACACAAAATAGAGGCCAATTGTCAAAAGAGTCATAAATCAACAAGATCCAAGGTAATCAAGCATCATGTACTGATGCAGGCAATTGTGAATTTGTATGAAATCACCCAATGATTTCTGAAAAAACCTGGAGTAAGAGAAATACTGGTCAATACTGGCATATATTCATTGTTTAAATGTTCAACTTGAATTATTGAAATAGATGATGAATTGCAGGATTACAAAGTTAATTTCTAAATTTTGTTTTTGAATGATTTTGACTTGGTTAAGGTGAAATGACTTAAGAAATGAAAGTCCCCATATGAAATCTCATGCCATAGAAGTAATAAAATGATTCATAAATGTAAAAAGTAACTGTTGACAGTTAAAAACATACAACTGTTTATGTTTAACAACTTTTCCTTTGAGGAAATTCAAGCTATAATTTTAATGAGAGGCATTTATGAAGCAATGAATGTGAAATAGGTGCCCAACCCCTGAACTAACAAACATCTTGGCAGTTTAAATTGAGCTTATTCTAAAGTTTCCTTTATGATGGAGAGTATCACTGCAGAAAATAGATATTAAGTCTGATTACTCTTATTTGTCCAGAAAATGTTGCATACCATCTCATGAGGATTATTAATTATTTCAATACACTAATCAAGTAATGTAGTTGTTTCTAGATAATCAAACCTTCAACCACACTGTTGACTTCTTTTAAGCATGCATGACACATTCTTCCTAGCGAAGTCTCTTCAATCGGAAGATATTGTTTTTTGATCAAAGGAACCATAAAACCTGAGGTGAATGGAAGCGGAGCTTAGTGAGGCATTTTTAAGCACCTTTAAGGTCATCTACTTATCAAGAGATAAGGTTTTCTTTCAGACAAATTAAAGAGATATTCGGGAAAACCAATGAATTGAGAGTTTCTGACTCCACCCCACAAGGAAAGTATAAAATTGAAAATGGCAGCGTCAAGCAACACAAAGTATCAGCAGATAAAGTGGATTCAACGAGTGTGTAGCTCCAAACCGCAAGAGTGAGGACAGAACCTGCAAACAAAGCCTTGAGGGACAGAACCTCAAGATAATGCCTGATATGTATTTCAGGTAATATGCACCTATCTTCAGAGGCAGCCTAATATCATCCGAAAAATTGTTTTTGGAGAGCACAATATAAATCATTCCAGGTTGTGAGTTCTGGAGGTTGGGGTGCAGGGTTAGGGGTTGAAGGTGGTTTGAATGAGTCAGTGGGAGGCAAAGTTAATATAATGGAGAATGGGAAATCAGTCCAAGGTCACAATTTATTATCCTGTGTTTGTGTATGTAGATACTTTCACATAAGTCAAGTTTTCTTGGGTCTCTAATTGTTTTATGTCAAATTTTTAAAACTTAGGTCAAGTCTGTGAGTAGCAATGCTGGAATTACTGAATCTGCTATTTTGGAAATGGGCCATATGTTCTTTAAAATGTATTTCAAGTCTGCATTGCATTTGACTGAAGTATACTTTCCTGCAGTAGTCGCAGGCAACTTCATAAGTGCCCCATTTATGCAATTTTAGGATTTTACCTATGAGATTATGTTAAAGTTTGAATAATTTGTTATTATACACATACACCAGTGTAAAATTTAATTTAATAAATATTTTAGTGAGATTATTTGTGACTGGGTGGGAGGAATGGAAATAGAACACGTTCTGTTATCTTTTTTTTGTCAGTCAAAGTTGTATGAGTTCTTCTATTTAATTTTAACTTCTGTTTGTGTGGTCAATAATGTTTGGGTGGTGGTTGTTCTATGTGGTATGGAGTTACACCCTTTTTGACTCAACTTTGTCAGCCAATACTGTGTTGTTTGACATTATCGTTTTCAATTTTATATTTCACTTGACACTGCAGACTCTTCTAAGAATTCAATCACTAGAAAGGTGCTCAATGTTGGCAGTGACTGATCAAATGGTCAGTGATGGCCCTGCCTTTTGTCGTTTACATTGTGAGTTGTTCCTGAGGAATACACTCAAAATTCCTTCAATATTCCTCAAAATCAAAGTCCCATACAGACATTTTACTAAGAATTTTACAATATGCTCACCTGAACTTTCCAACTGAGGGTGAACAATGTGCATGTGATTTATTCAGTTACTATTATTAAAACAAGCATGACATAGAAGAAACTGCTCATTCAGCAATAGTAAATTTAAGTTATATTTCAATATACTCTTGTTTTTAAATTATGTTATATTATAAAGCATATTTTGATAAATTGTTTACTTATTATCTACCTAAATTTCACTCTTTTAATTTACGACTGCATAAATTTGACTTGAATAAATTACTCAAGGGCTCCTGGATAGCCAAGTGGGCAACGCGTTTGATGAAAGTGGCTGGGTTCAATGCCTGTTGGCGGCCCACATGCGACATGACCTAAGCTGTTGAAGCACTTTTAACAATACCACTACTACTAAGTTACTCAATATCATAAAATCCTATAAATTTTTACCTTCTCAACAACTAATTTCCTCAAGGAACATTATATATCTTTTATAGTGGTTCAGGGTTTGGGCCTAAAATTTCGGTTTAAAACCCTCTTTTTTAATTATGTTATCTAAGCACATTCAAGCATGTTTCAGAAATTATCAAAACACAAACAATCCATCAGCCTATTTGTACAAGAACAATTTCAATGCCTTTCCCTACAATGATTAGCATGTTTTCTCTGAGTGTCCTACATCTCAGCAGATGTATGTACTTATGTAGATGTAGATGAGTTGTTAGAGAGACCTGGAGCTGGTTCAAGATGGGCCAGAGTGATTCATTAATTCTCCAAGGATATGGGTTGACCACTGCCGATCTCACCTTTCCACATCTCCTTGGATATACAATTGAAATCTTACCTTTCCCAGTATCTTCCACTATTTTCTTCATGACAAAGTGACACCTCTCATAGAATTCTTCAGCTGTTTCATTGATTTGATTTGCAAGATCTGCAGTGGACACATAAGGCTCTCTGTTCACCATGATGTTGAAACCAGCTTCCAACAGTTCATCCACATCCATCCAGTCAGGGAGATCCTCTGGGTACCAGCCAAGCCACTCAAACAGTCCTGGCTCAATTGCTATTGGTAAGTGGGATTTTCCAAGACCTATATTTATCAAAATATTCATTAGAAAATGGGTAATTTACAATTTTAAAAACTTTTCAATCGCTAGACTGATTTTTCATTACAAGTTGCAGGATATATTTTGATATAATTTATCCCTGAAATAAAAATCTAGCAGGGAATTGTAAAATCTGTTCATACAATTGATTATACGAGTACCACATATAATCCATCAATAAGTCAATCTCATGAATAGGTCTATCCCATAATGTTTAGAGAAATGTTTCATTTCTTACATTCATTAGTTTTCCACCATTTAAAAATGAAGGTAGTTATCAAGGAGTAAATAATCATTATTTATCATGATAATTTCAATATGTTGACTACAATAATCCATAGAGAAGATTTTGCTGTTTAAATATTACTCTCATTTCATAAATATCTTCCTCTTAAGTGACTAGAAATACCTCTCAAGTATAGATCAAGTTTACAATATTTTTATAGAATATTTTTAAACAAAGTTTAACATATCACAACATGTATATTAGATATTTTTTCATGCAAAATGACAATCTATATAAATAAAAATGGATGTATGTTTGTATGTGCCTCAAATTCTGGAGAACCAGATGTTGCACAATGTTCAAACTTTAAACATAGTAAAATATCTTCCCTGTGCAGAACTTGGGCTACTCTTTAATTACCTTACTGTCCCTGGTTCGACTCCAGATGTTTCAAACTGTTTCAATAAGAAATACCTGTAAAGTTGATTTTTATCACTTGCAGGGTTTATTTCTTTAGCAAAATTAAATTAGAAACTACTCTTATTAGAAATCAATATAAACACCAGTAAAAGGAAAATTAAATAAAGATTATTATATCAGTTGTGGAATTTAGCTTACAATTTGGAATTGTGACAAATTTGATGAAATACACCAAGATTTTGAAAATTTTTGGGTATTTTCATTCATGTAAGCAACCGGTCCCCTTGACGGTTAAGACAATACTTGAATCTGATATCATGCATTTTCCCAAAGAAATTCTCAGGGAATTTAGGCCAATTTAATGTGATTTTAAGAATTAATGAAGTATATGAAGATGAGGAAATTTTCTGAGATTTTAGGATTTGCAGTTATGAACAATTAGAAGTGGTGAATGGCATGAACAAACATAAGGCAATTTCCACAATGTTTCCATAATGATAATATATCTATAATTATTTTGCCAATGTGATTTCAAACTTATGAAGTGACTAAATGTGCTTTTTGTTGAGTATATCTAAATTAAAATTATGGATGCATCAAGACTGATTTCCTCAAGTCAACATGGTGTGTTTTCAAAAGTTAAAGTCTTGCTCACTACCTGATCAACATCTAAACATGATTAATAGACCATAAAAACGTTTTTTCAAATTTTGTTTGCTTGTCTGAGGCAACCAATCATTGTTTATAGCAATGCAAATGTTTACGAATAATTCCATAAAATAAAAGTAATTCAGTATTAGTGTGTTAGTGGAAATTACTTTTCTCAATTCAAGAGATTGTTTGAATGACTTAACCTGATAAGTTGCGAACGTTTTTATTATTATTTCCTGAGTTAAGTAATAAACCATATCTATCTGCATCATCATATATTCAGTGGCTAGCAGTGGCGAATGAATGGCAAAAATTGAACATTAGCTTCTTCCTCAATTCACAATTTGCATTCTTTGAGTGGTGAATTGTAAAACAGCAGCAAATCTCTAATATCTGGTTGAAAAGGTGAAGCAATTTCGTTTTATTATTTGCAGAATGCAAAAAACTGAAATATATTTCAGTAGAACAGGCAATTCTGTATTTATTTGCGTTATCTGCATGTACCTGTGCTTCATTGTGCTAGTCATAAGTACGAGGTCTGTTCAAAAAGTACCAGGACAGTTTGAATTGCGTGGTCACTTGTATTGCAAATGAATTCCAGTAAAAAGCAGTCGAAACCTTAATCTCTCCTGAGTAAGCTTCTGTTTTTTGTTTGTTAATAACCATTTCAGTTTCCAGTTACAGCAGTTTTGACTGAAAGTGCTTTTTCACTTTTTCACACTTTTTCGTTCATTTTAAAAATGAACTACCTCAAGAAACAGCACTGTTGCGTGAAATTAGAGGCTCTTTCTCTAAGGTATTTTAATATAACTGTGCAAAAGACAGCAATTCCAGTTGCAAAGACACACACAATTTCAACAGAACAATGATGCTTCTTGGAGGTTGAAATGAGTTCAAGGAAAATTAATGTAAATGGAGAAAAAATAAATTTATCTTTGCAAGCAATGCATTGAATTCTTCTGATATTAAGACAGCAAGCTTCAGTAGTTCTTTTCTGTGGTTGATCTAAGAGAATTATTAAATTTCTGGCATCTCTTTCCTTACAGAAAAAATTTAGAAAATTGTTAACAATGGACTTTGCTTGGCTATGAACCTTATTACTCTTTCTCCCTTCCATTTTACTTGACAAAAAAAGCTTAGAAGCACAGTACACACACACACACGTGGCAACACCAAATTGAATGAGTGATTTCTCAGGAACTCTGCAGCAACTCGCAGCCAATGTGGAATCACCTGTTAGAGAAATCAAGCAAAATGCAATGTGGAACAATTTATCAGACCATTCAGGGTTTACTGGAGAGGTTTCATTTGAGGTATCTTTGAAATATACTTATTAATAACAGTATGCTAAGAAATTTATAAGCATACTCTTACCATCTGGGATGCCAAAAAACATGATCGGTGTTAACATGTTTGAGTAAAAGATGTGATATTATTTTACAAAAAGCAATCAGAAACTATCACACCTACAATATTATAAGCCTTATTTAGCAAATGAATAATATAATGTGAATAAAATGTCCACTTCTCACACTCTCACATGTCAAATAAAAAGTAATTTGAACTATCAACAATTTACTATTTCGTATGCTGACTATTTACTACTCATATATCAGCATACAGAATATGCATAATTAATTGTTACTGATGTTTTGTAACCTATGTAAGTTGGGAAATGAAGTCATAAAACACAGCTATTTCGAAGTCTTTCAAACTAAATTTCACCTGCAAATCAGGAAATGTGTGATTTTGGTATTTGACTTAAAGGGCAGCAAATTATGTCGGCACCCAGGCGCGGCTCTGATCATAGCTATTAAAAAACTACTGGAAATGTAATACTTCACTCAGTTTCTTTTCAATTCCTACATCTTTGGGGTAACGGGAAGGCAGAGAAATGGTTCAAAATAAACGGCATCAAAATTTCAGATGTTATCCAAAAGCTAAAGCACTGTCAGCCCGTAAAAGCTCCAAATTATATGAGAATCAGAAACTTCAAGCAATCATCCTAGTATTACAAAATTGAGTAAAGAAGTTAACATTATTAAGCAAGTGATCTTCCATCAGGACTATAAGGTAATTGACAGGGAGAGTATTTAGCATACATTTTATGAGAAAAATTTCCCACTACGATAAAAATCTGTATTACGACAAAACTCTGCATTGTTCTCTTATTTTGAATACACTGTGGAGAAAGAAACAAAATATTGATAAGAGAAACAAAGACTGTATGTAACTATAGGCATCATTTTATTATATTTACAACAAATATAATAACATGATGCAAAATAAGTCACCCATTTTTTCCTCAAATCACTCAATACCTAAGTGAGACATTTTACGCAAACATGCGGAGATTTACCTTGGAGAATTCCAGCACAAGTTTGGATGCATCGTAAAGAAGGTGAGCACAACACATGGTGAACTTGGACAGCATTTTCTTTCATTGCCTCACCAGTCAGCGTTGCCTGGATTTCTCCAATCTTAGTCAGGGGACAGTCTCTCTGGAAGCCAGCAGGCCACGACTTCCTTAGAAGCATTTTCTTTGGCATGTTTATGTCTTTCCTTACATAATTACCTGAGAAGATATCACACATTGATCAATTCTCTCATGTTCTAAATTTATAGAAACATACTTTTGAATCCTTAAAAATGTGATCCATAATTGACAAGTTTCGAGAGCAATATCAAACGCAGCCTTGAGGCAACCAATCCAGATGACTGATGAAGTTCTTTATTTCATTTCAAATACGCTTTCTGATAATATATGCTTGTCCAGAAAGTAATAATCATCATCACGTCTTTATTTAGGCAAATTTCAAAGTCAAAGAAAAGTAAAAAAAAATCAGAAACAACAATTGAAAGAAAAACTTACAAAGTTTTTCTTTCAACTATGTCTTTCCACGAAGTCACGCCTTCCAATATTGATTTCATCAGAAACAACAACTCTACTTTTGACATCATTGTTTTGGGACTGACAATGAGTTCTGCTGATTGAGTTAAAGCTGCAAGATGCCTGAATTAATACAGGTGTATACTGGGAAACACTAAATAAACTAAGGCAGTCAATTCAGAATCAAAGATGTGGGATGTATTTTAGTGGTGTAGTGCTCTTGCAAGATGTAACCATAGGCCTCACGCTGCTGGGAAAACAAAACAACTAACCCAGAGGTTTAGTAGGGAAATTCTAGATCATCCCCAACATAGCCCTCATTTGGCTCCTAGTGATTTACATCTCTTCATTAATGAGGAAAGACCACAAGAGTTGCTCTGCTGATTCAAAAAATTGATGTAATCTTTATTCAAGAGTAAACAGAAATACTGCTGATGGAATTTAAATGAAATGCTGCTGATGAATTTCAATACATTATAAGCAAATACTCTTAAAGTTAGATATTGTAAACAAAGAGATATGTAATGATAATATACTTTTACATTAAGTTCACAGATGAGATGTGCTCAATTGTCTGGACACATGTCACCACATGGAAACCAACATGAATATCCAAGAGAAAAGAATAAATTGACAGGACACAGGGAGAATATTACCTAAGACTGCACTGACCAAATGGAATAAACTTATTCCTGAGGAGAAACGGACAGGACAAATTCTTCTCAGGAATATTCCAAGCTGCACAAAAAGTCATGCAATACCATCCTTATCCCTTTTCTTGTGGAATAAAGTTACATACAGAACAGTTCTACATACAGAAAATTGAAGTTTCAAATGCAATATGATGATCATTAGTACCACTTGGAATAAATATTTGTGTTAAACACAGATGTAAACAGACATAACAAAACAACATACGTTTTCTACCTTTTAGTAGGTTCATGCACCCTAATATTCCCATCACATTGCCATTTCCTTCACCTCCTGGTAACTTACCCCACCCTTTATTCCATCTAACAACTTTTGTCTTTCTCTTCCTTTGCTTATTCCCTTGTATCCTACCCACAATCACATTCTTCAGAAATCCCTCTCCTCTTAATATTTCATCCACCCATATCCTCTGTCTATGTTTAATTACATCAAGTAAATCTCTCTCCTCCCCGACCACCTCTAGTACCTCTGTAGAATACAAGTTGCCACTGATGGTTGAGTTAGTTGCAACTTAAAAGAGCCCCAGAAACCATGAACACTAAAACAATAAATAAAATGGTGTTGATGGTTTCTGGAGCTCTTATAACTAGTACCTCAGTGTTTGTTTTTCTATCCACCCAATTTCCATTCTACGTCACACCCACACCTCCAAGTCCCCTAATTTTTGGATTTCCTCCTTTTGGTCCACATTTCACACCCATATGGCAATACCAGGATTTTACTAATCTTTTCCATGATTTCTTTAAAGAGACCTCTAATCATCAGTTCCCTTTGTTACACGAAACTTTCCTTGGCCAATGCTATTCTTTTCTGAACCTCATCCATACACCACCCATCCAGTGGGATAAAACACTTCCCAAGTAAGTGAATTTATATACCTGTTCTCTTAGTAAACAGAAATATAAACTTTTAAAAGTTAAATTTCTGACCAAAATGTATCCTATTCAATATAAATACCCCTCATTTCACAACTCCTTCCCTGGGATGATTCCCTACCTGAAGCATCAAAACAATATGGAATCCAACTTCCAAAAGTGAAATCAACTCTCTCTCCATGTCTGACAACGTATAACTGGCGTGGAGCACAGCTTTCCTGTTTGTCTGGAGGCTTCTTCACTTGCAGTTCATCCTGTTTAAAGCAAAAGAATAAATTCAAATGGCAGACTAAATCATTTGTTAAAATTTAAGGACATAATTTTGAGGATGGGGAATCAACTTGCATTTTTATTATAGGACATATTTTTATAGTGGGATCTCATGTTTTCCTGCCACACTGAATGGCTGAAAGCTATGACCAGATAATATAATAGTCAGCTATAATTTAATTTGATGGAAATACTGCAGTAATTACTGGTATATTATCAAGGTAGGATTATATATCTAATGAGATTTTCCCATAATGTGAGCCGAAACTCAAATTAGCAGCTTTATCAAGCAATCAACCGCTAAAATAGACAAGAACATGTTCTTTTTCTATTTTAAGTACAGAAGATAAGGGGAGGAGCATTTTTTATAATAATATACCCATAAATATATCATATAATACTTATTGTATCATTAGAAGATTGTTATATACATTTAATGCAATCATCGACTATAACTGGATACCATGAGGTGAACTGCACTGTGACACTTGATTATAAAGTACATTGTAATGATACTTGAGGCAAGGGTAGCTGAACATAGTAAATTTCAAGCTATAAGATGTATTGCATTTACAAAATTAAATTTTATAAAATACCCCTAAATATAGTAGTAGTAAAATCTTATACAAAAACTACCCCACTTTCGAATTTAAACAACACCCTCAAAAAGTTCCTTGAATTAAGCTTTACTGGTAGTGAGATAGGTTCCAGCTCAAATAAAACCGAGTGGTATTGTTTTGAATTATTGCTGCCAGAAAAAAAATTCTTTCAATTATTTGACTATTTTCAAACAATGACTATATTGAAAACAAAAAATAAATTGTAACCAAATAAGTGAAAAACTGATGAATGTTTAAAACTTTAAAATGTTGTTAAAAGTATCATTGAGTCAGTTTATAAATATTAAAAAAATGTGCGGTCTACCAGACTGCACGTCACTGGTTGTAACAAAAATCCATGTTACTGGTTAAGGATAAAATTCCATTTTGCCATGAAAATGCAACAGCTGTAAAGTAATCACAGAAAAACTATTTATTAGCTAATGGTTTTGGCTCCTACTGTTGAACATTTTACTATCGAGTTGCTAATTAGCTGAGCTAGACATCCCAAGGAAGAACAAGTTGCACCACATTTTACCATGTTTTGTCATGCTTTTAACCATGTAATTAAATTACAATTTTATCACAGATAGAACAAAGAAAGTGCCTGTTTTTCACACTCCTTAAAGGAAGGCTTACTTTGGAATTTTATACCAGTATTTATCCAATCAAAATAAAATTATGAAAAAATTAGAATAGATTCATTATTATTGACTGAAATACAAAGTTTTGAAGTATTTCCATTACACAATAAAAATTTGTTATGAATTTCATAAGACAAAGTTTTCTCCGTATTGGATGGATGTAAAAAGGCAAACTTGGTCTCATTATAAAGCTCGCGGTAAGAATTTTTGTAAGCATTAACTTATATTGACTAATAAAATTCACAGACATTGCCGATGTTTCGTGGAAATACTCCATGTTAGAAAGAAAAGAGACTTTGCACTTTCTCCACAGGATTTTATTTTAGACACTAACATTGATTAGGTTAGATTCTAGTATTGACTAGGTTATTTATAAGAATATATATTTAACAGGGTGGAAAGCCCATGAAACTTAGAAGCAGAATGCCTATTGACAGTGTTGACACATTCAGCCATCCCTTCTTATCTTATCTTATAAATAAAAGATTATCAAAGCTGAGGAACATAGACAGCTTGGGATGGATAACCGCATCAACACTGCAGCCATTATGCTTTCGAGTTTTGTGGGTTTTCTGCTGGTAAATGCTAAATTAAATTAATATCATTTTAAGGTTACCTCTTCCACCAAACATACAAACATTATTCGCTGAAAATCAGCATTTATCAATAAACAAGTGGCACTTTGGCAGTCCATTAGTATTCCTCTTCTATAGAAAATCAAACACCTCAAATCTCAAATTCAACAACCAACATCAGATAACCAAACTTTTACATTGAAATAAATTTAAGGAATCACAGAGGATAGGTAAATTGATCCAAATACAGAGAAGCCTCAATGCACAAGTTATATTCCTCATCACAGTTTTCAACTCAAAATCCAAAAGCCAATTACAGCCATGTTTAAATAACAAGGATTGAAGAAAGGTGTTTTATTTTGCATGGAAAAACTGAGTAGCTGAATCCCAAGGAATAACAAGTACCAAAAATAGCGACATGACTGGGACTTGAACCCATATCTCCCACTAATACAGCATGGTAGTTCAGAGGTTCGAATACCTGCCCAGAAAGTGGAGACCTGGGTTTGAGTCCCAGTCATGTCACTATTTTTCACACTTGTTGTTCCTAGGGATTGGAGTATAAATGTGATGGCACAAAATGATATAATTCCAATAAAATGAAGAAGTAAAGGAACTGGCCATAATTGAGAAGGAAATAGATAATAGAGGGATAAAATACAATATTACACTATTAACAATAACGTTTAAAATAATTTGATGACATCCCAATCCACTAAATAAATGTATACATTTAATAAAGAATGTTTACCTTTGGCCTGAAGGTGTGCAGAATTGTTGAAAGACCAGCAGAAATGTGAAGCTTAAACATTACCAAATTAAAGCATAGAACAAATACATCTTAACAATTAGATGGCACTAAATTTGACATTGACAAAAGCCATAAAAATGCATACATGTCATTTCATCGATTAATCAATCCAAAAAGATTTTTAAAAGCAGTAATCACGAGCAATAGTGAGGCGGTATGCTTCATTAGAGAGAGGACAGCTTGCATCTTGGTTTTCATATGATGTTCAAAATGTAACAAGGACAAAGATAATGAAGACTTACTGATTTTACTTACACTGTGGGATAAGAAGACACTCATCAGACTCAATCTTTCTCTAATAAAGACAATGTATTATTTTTACTGTACTGAATATGCTATGAATAACAAGAAAATACAAAATGAAAAACTCACTAACCACCTGAGTGAGGAACTTTTAATGAAATAATCAGAGGCTGCATTGAAATAAAATCTCTTAGGAAAAACACTAATACCAATAGGGTTCACTAAAATTTCTTAAAGCTTTAGTTTCTACTGTCATTTATACTTATAATAAATCTGTGGGGAGCCGTTTCTGTACTTTATATAAAGTTTCAAAAAAGTGGTAGATAGAACATGAACTAGATTTTGCTAGCTAAGAGGTAGAAATGGACATGAAAAAAGTCTGACAGAACCGGGGGAATTTTCCTAGGTGCACGCCTTATTGTGCAAAGTCACCTCAACCCCTTTCCTTGTTTATTATTATCATTTGAAATGAATTCTACAAGCTATTTGTATATCACGAGTTTTATTTTCCACCAGTTATTCTTTAGTTTCTTTCTGCCCTATTCTCTGAGACTCAATAAGGAAACAATGAGTTAATTAAGGTAATTGAATGGTGCTTATGATTAGTTGCTTACATTGTAATTCATTTGCTATTCATTACGATAATTATTTGACTTCATTATGAATACGAAGCCGCTGTATATTACTCCAAACGAGACAGAGTGCAGGAGATCAAATTTTCAGATCCGTCGTCAGACCAGGATGAAGAGCTGGACATACGGAAGACATTGCGTGAAATTGTGGAGAGTTTAAAAAACCTGCCAAGTATGTCGAGAACTCCAAACAGGGAGGTTAAATGCTATTCCTGTGGAATAAGAGGGCATATTAGTAGAGATTGTCGCCAATGCTTTCGTTCCGCCGAAAGGAACAACCGAAGCCGAAGACCCAGTCTGGCACACAAGACAGGTTCGGGAAACGCCTAGTTGCCAGTGTAAGGGGGTGCATGCTGGCAAACAGGGTTCAAACTCCTAGAATTAAAATCATCAAGAAGACATCAAGAAGAGCAACAGAAGCTTTATTTTGTTAAGCTTTGCGAATGGATGGCCTTGCGATTTTACCATCGATACAGGAGCGACCAGATCAGTGATGAGACCGGACATGACTTTTACTCGACAAGTGTTTATTGAACAAAGCAATGTTGGAGACAGTGGAGAGCAATTCACCATATGGGGGGAAACCTCTGCCAAGATCATCTTGGGAAGCATAGAAATCGAAACTAAAGTGCTTGTCGCCGACATCACTGACGAATTTATATTAGGCCTGGACATCATGACAGACTTCAACTTTGTGGTAGACTTCCAGAACGAGTTACTTCGAATCGGGAAAGAAGAACTTTTGTTTTCATCGTCTGTGTCATCAATCAAACGGACTAAAGTTCTCATAAATGAAGATTTGAGCATTCCCCCAAATTCGGAAGTTGTGGTTCAAGCTCGATTAGAGAAGAATGTCTCGGAAGAAGGAGTGGTAGTTATTGAGCCAACGAAGACTACTAATTGCCAGGACTTTGGTCAAGCTGAGTAATATCGTGACCATAAAAGCGGCAAACTTGTTGGACAACAGGGCAATGTTGAAAAATGGCGAAGAATTGGGAGTTTGTGAACCTATTGTGCAAGTGACACGCTGCGATATCGAGTCTGACAGGGAGTGTAACAACTCTGAAGACATCAAAAAACTTGTGGATAACTTTAAGAAGACATGAAACCATCTTCCTTTGGAGGAATTAGAAAAAGCGACAAAATTTATTGAAGAGGGAGCTGATCTTTTTGCCACTAACAAAATCACAGGCCGAATGAATCTGGTACAACATCGAGACATTAACATCGAGAGAATGCAACCGATTCGTCAACCACCTCAAGAAGTTCCTTTCGCAAAACAGCACAAATTGAACAAGACTATTCAGAGCATGTTGGAGGATGGAGTGATCGTAGAATCCTATAGTCCATGGTCATCTCCAGTAGTGTTGGTCACAAAAAAGGACGTACTATGCGATTCTGTGTAGACTACAGGAAACTGAATGACATCACCAAGAAAGACAGTTTTCCACTACCTCGGATTGATGACATTCTCAACACGTTGTCCAGGGCGAAATGGTTTTCAACGCTGGATCTCAAGAGTGGCTATTGGCAGGTGGAAATGCACAAAGATGATAAAGAGAAGCATTTGAATGAATAGCATTTTCTACAAGAAAGGGGCTATTTCAATTCAATGTGATGCCCTTTGGTTTATGCAATGCCTACATTCAAAAGACTGATGGAGTTGGTTCTAAGAGGTCTCATGCGGGAAACTTGCTTGGTGTACTTGGATGATGCCATGATTATTGGGAGGGATTTTGATGAGCATCTTGTCAACTTGAAGAATATCTTTGGAAGACTTAGAAATGCTCACCTCCAGCTGAATCTGTAGAAATGTTTGCTGTTTCAAGAGAGATCACTTTTCTGGGACATGCAGTGTCATCTGCTGGCATAGAGATGGATCCAATCAAAATCCAGGACATAAAGGAATGGCGACAACCAAAGAACAAACACGAAGTCAAAAGTTTCTTGGGACTGTGCAGTTACTACCAACGATTTGTAAAGGACTTTGGACGAATTGCCAAGCCATTGAATGGCTTAACGGAAAAGAATGGTCCATTCATTTGGACAATCAAATGCAGCCAAGCATTCCAGGAATTAAAGCAATGAGTGATTACGGCACCAATTTTGGCTTATCCAGTGGATAACAGCCCTTTTGTGTTGGACACTGATGCTTCCCATCATGGAGTTGGTGCAGTTCTTTCCCAAATACAAAATAATGAAGAAGCGGTCATCGCTTATTTCAGTAAGACTTTGGGATAGGCAGAAAGGAATTACTGCACAACGAGGAAGGAGCTTCTTGCGATTGTGATGGCAGTGGACTATTTTCATACTTTCCTCTATGGAAGGAAGTTCCTCATTCGGATGGACCATTCTGCTCTACAGTGGCTGCTGAGGTTTAAGAACCCAGAAGGCCAATTAGCTTGCTGGTTGGAGAAGTTGCAAACTTATGAGTTTGAAATCCAATATCGCAGAGGTAAAAGTCACAACGATGCTGATGCCCTGTTGAGAAGACCATGCACAGAAAAGTCATGCAAATTTTGTACTCTGCAAGAAGCAAAAGAAGATGCTGCGAATAGGGAAGTGTTCAACAGAATAACAATTAAGACATTTATGGGAACAGACTCAGAAGTTACAGAGGACACTGTGGCTCAGAAACAGCGAGACGACCCAGACTTAGGAATTGTTAGACAATAGTTAGACAACAGACATCGACCAAGCTGGCAGGAAATCTCGAGATATGGACTAAACTGTGAAAGCCTACTGGTTGCAGTGGGACTCCTTGAGCTTGTGTGAAGACGTGATCATCCGGAAGTGGGAAAGATAGATGGAAAAACTGTCACCAATCAGACCATTGTCCCTCGGGATCTAGTGGGTGCTGTGCTAACAGAGCTTCACGACAGTCGAACTGGAGGTCATTTTGGTGTCAATAGGACATTGGCATAATTAAGAGACCGATTCTATTGGATAAACTGCCATGAAGATGTAGAGCAGTGGTGAAAACGATGTGATTTATGTGCATCAAAGAAGGGTCCAAGAACTAAATCACGTGGAAAAATGATGCAATATATTTTGGGAGCACTGTGGGAACGCGTAGCGGTGGATATTTTGGGTCCAATTCCAATGACGGAATCCAGAATCAGATACCTTATGGTGGCAATGGACTACTTCTCAAAGTGGCCGGAGATAGTCCCACTTCCGAGTCAAGAGGCAGCTATCGTAGGTGAAGCTTGGCTGGAGCATGTAATATGCCGCCACGGAGTGCCCTTGGAAGTTCACACCAATCAAGGACGAAATTTTGAATCAGAATTATGGAAGCACTTGATGGATAAATTGGGAGTCAAGAAGACCAGGACTACACCTCTACATCCTCAGTCAGATGGCATGGTGGAAAGACACAACCGTACCGTGAATCAGCCAGTGTTTGTAGACCGGAACCAACGAAATTAAGACAGTTTGATACCACTTTTCTTGTTGGCATATAGAAGTTCCCAACATGAAGCTACAGGTTACACTCCTAACATGCTATTGACTGGGAGAGAAATGAGACTTGACTTGACTTGATTGTTGACTTTATTGTTGATGTTGACTTGATTTTCGGTGTACCAACCCCTGAAGAGAAGGACCGACAAGTTGTACTTCCGGAATATGTCAGTCAGCTAGTAGACTGGTTAAGAGTCACCCACAATTTTTCCAGAGATAAGCTGAAGATGTGCAGTGACAGGACAAAGATGAGACTTGACCAGAAAGCGATGGTTAGCCCCTATGAGGGAGGCAACTTGGTGTGGTTGTATCAACCCCAGAGAAGAAGGTGACTAAGTCCAAAGCTGCAGAGACCTTGGGATGGGCCATACAGAATTATGAAGCAGATCAACGACATTGTGTACAGGATCCAATTAAAGCATAAGAAGAAACTGAAGGTGGTTCATATTGAGCGACTAAGTCCATATAGAGGGAGAGGCAAATCATGCTGGGCATCTGGTGGTGCTATTCGGGACGAATAGCATTTATAGAGGGGGACAGTGTTGTAGAAACGAGACAGTTGTGGAAACAAGTGTTGTAGCAATGAGACAGTCAGGAGAGATCATGACCGACATCTTGGAAGTGTGGTGAACCGAAGGTGGAAGTTATAAAAGTTCTTAGAATAAAGTGCAGTGTTTTTTCTTAATTAACCTAAGGGTAAGTTTCACTATTTTTGGCCAAGGTGATTCCAAGTGTCTTTCAACAGTTTGCACTTACATATCAGTTTGTCTTCATCCCCTCAAGGCAATTTTGAATTTATTTATCTCTGTGTTTTTAAAACCAAAAGTTGAATTAAAAGTTATTACAAAGATATTGCTTATAATGATGGCTTCGATGACATGGGGTAAAATGAATTTTCTCATACAATCTAGAAAGCAAAACATATGCAATCAAAGGTTTTTTTTTCAGTCGATCTGATTGTTTCCAAAGGCCTCTGCACATTCCTCAAGACTTACGAATTTATGGGCTCCTAGATAGCCAAGTGGGCTGTGCGTATGACTTTGATGAAAGCAGTCCCAGGTTTGATTCCTAGTGGAAGCCTATATGCGAAATGACCTAAGCTTTTGAATCATTTTAAATAATACTACTACCATAAAGTAATCTTACAGGGCTATAGAGGGCTTGCGTCCAATCATCCAAGTGATATGCCTTTTTGATGTACTTAGGATGCAACAACCCACTTGGCACTGTGCATCATCGCATCTGCCTTTGTGTATTTGTCTCCAAAATTTTTTTACAGGAAAATTGGTAACATTGGTAGATAGTGGATAAAAAGAGGCAGATTTTGATTCCAGGAATTTCCGAATGCCATTTAGGTACAAAGAAGTTGAAATTCATTGGTTTTATACTTAAGGTGAAAAACTATCTGTGACTTTGAGTACATTTATGTAAAAAAACAGGTAAAAATTGATAAATTTATCAAACATGGAAAAAAATACATTTTCTATACTGTGTGTTCATTGGAAAATCCACTTCTTAGAGACTTCAGCATGCATATTCAGTCTCCTTTATGTTATCCTTCCACATTAAAGAGAAATTTACTTACACAAAGGCCCAAACGTTGACAGCCCTGCCCATAGGGAAATTCTGACCTCCACCAGGAAAACAAGGGGCCTTCTTCAACCACAAAAGAAAAACATTACAACAAATTCTATATTGATGAATCACCTTTAAATCAAAGATCACCCTTAAACACAGTTCCTCATGCCGTGAGAAAAGATAAAGCCAAGATATTTGGTAGCTTGCAAACATTCACTATTTCCTCATCCAGCTGATTTTCTAATCCAAGCATGCAATATGTTCCACATCTATGAGAAATTTGACATGGCTGATGGATTAAAAAATCCAAAAAAGCATACATTACATAATGAAAAATATTGTAGGGATGGAGGAAATGTCTCTTGCATACAGCTAAAGATATTTTTATGAAATTCATTAGAAAAAAATAATTATTATTGCATCTATTACCAATTTATATACAAAAATAATAGATCTATAATTGGCTTAGGATTATATCAAGAGAACTTTGAATTTAGAAGAACTTACAAAGACAAGAAAAGGAAAATAAAAATTTAATGATGTATATTAGATGCAATTATTATGTTGCGCTTTTAAATGCAAGTTTTCTGCTTTAATATAATTAGAATGCAAAATGACTAGCTTATTTTTGACCTATTTAACCACAAATCATCTTTCATGATTCACTTTCTTTCATCCATTCCCTTAATCTCATACACTGCAATACCTTCTTTCTCATGCAGGTAAAAGCAGGGCCAGATGATGTAGTTAGTGTAATAGATACAAGTTACTCAAAGAACTGCTTACTGTTAATATTACTGAAAATTTCTCGCATAGTAAAAATTTAAGTAATATCATGTGCAAGGTATGCCTATTAGACAACAGGTCTGGTTAAATAACTCACCTTTATTTATATGTATTACAAAATTAGCCTTTAAATTTGCACTGACACATTGCTTCAGTCTTGTTTCTGTCAGCTGCTTCATCAAGTCTACCTTGACAATATCAACATGCTGGTTGGCAGATTGGAAGATGATAATGTTGATGAACTTATTAATTCAGAAAAAACACAATCTGACTCTGTCCACAGTAAAATATTTGTGAAAAAACATGACTGGATTTGAGGGCTCTAGCTCATAGTCAGACAACTGTAAGAAATATGCATGGCAGAATATATACACTCATAGAAACAAAGAAGGTGACAAATAAGAATGAGGAAGGAGAGGAAGAAGATAGGGGTTAAGCAGGGAAAGAGAAGATTTCCTATGGAAAAGAATTAGCAGGGGTAAGTGAGGATGTGGGTGGGGGTGGATCTGTAGCTGTTCTAGCAGGTCAAGTTTCTTTCTTTTGTGGCCGACATTGAGGATTATAGGGGAAAAGGATGCAGTGTGATTGTTATCAATGAGATGAGTGGCAAAATGGGAATTTCCAGATTTCTTTACTAAAGACATCTTGTGTTTTTCTGTGCTTTGGAAGGACCTTCCAGTTTAGCCCATGTAATAAGTATTACAGTCAGCACAATCTATACTGTAGAAACCAGATATTATGTTTCAAGGATGTTCCTCCAACTATCCTCAAAACTGATTAATTATAGATGAACTTCCTAAAAATGTTTCCCTTTAAGCACTGATTTAACTTCTGGGAGAAGACAAAAGTCACTGTATGTTAAATCTGACTAATATGGAAGATGTAGTGGTAGATGGAAGGGTAGTAATATGCTTAAAGTGATAATGATTTGAGTCAGTTGATGCTGTACAGAAGAAAATTGCAGATATGTTGAAATAACTGACAGAAATAGTTTTTTTTCCATGCCTTCAACTATAGGAAAACAAGTAGAAATTTGTAACAGAAAATGCAAACTATTTTGAAGGGGACAAACATTAATTTTGTAATATATATAAATAAAGATGAATATTCAACCAGTCTAATTATTTAATCATCACATCTCTTATAAGGAAGCAAAAAATGAATAGCGATTTTTGTAGTTTAAAACAGATCTAATTAAAATTTCACCAAATTATAAACTCATGAACTGAGGGGCACTTTTCTATCCATACTTGATTGCTCTCCTCTGCCCCCTTCTCTTTTTGCTGATGTAAGTTTCTACTTCTTAGTAGTCTTAGTCCAACTTACTCTTAAATCAATCGATGACACCTTCCTTCTTCTTACTGTCTCAAATGTAAGATGCACTTTCTTAAACTTATGCAACTGATTTCATAGAAATCACTTAAGAGGTTTGACACATAGCTAAGTCTAAGCAGGAGTAAATATTTCCCTGCAAGCTTGTTTTCACTACAGATAACAACCATTTCTGTGCTAAACATTAGTTCATAAAAAGTGAATTTTGTTTACAACCTTGATAGATGTGTCCTCAATTCTGGAGAGATCACTGCCTTCTGAATGAGTTGATGCTTCCTGCTTAGAAGAGACCTCCACTCTGATTGCTGACTTTGGAGCATAGGATATGTCAGATTCTTCTGTTTCATCAGTCTCATCACTCTTTCCAAGTTGAAAGATTCTGCAGATTAGGTTACATAGATTATTTTCAGGCCTTTCCTACACAAAGACCAACACAACATGCAATAATTCAAAGGTTTGCAATATATACTTGTATATAGGTCATCTTATGCATGGGTGAGCCTACTGAGGTTTTACGTAAAATTTCCACTTTTAATGAGTACAAGATATGAGCTGGATCAGCTACAGTGAATCTGATCACAGAGGATTACATACAATAGTAAATTGCAGGTAATTAATAAATGTATGTTCTCAAGAAATAAGGGAAAATAAAAACATAATTTAATCATTTTGATTGAAAGTTATGCAAATTTATGTGTATATTATATCAAAATGACCAAATTTGATGCACCAATTGATTCCTAAAAGCTCCAAATTTGGTAACTTTGGATATGTTCAATATTAAAAGGTGAAATACTTTTAATCATATAAGGAAGTTCCAATTGTTAATTATAGCAGAACCTAAACAATTATCTTATCAACAATTGTTTTTAGAAATAGATTTGCAATGCATGTCAGCTGATTAAAATTGGTAACCACAAAATTATTACCTTTAGAAGCCAATGAGTTAATCAAAATCTCATCTAATTTTACATTTATGGGTAAAAGTCATCAGCAATGTATATAATCGTTAAGATACTGCAATAGTGAATCATTGGAATGTTAGCAATTCTGTAAGTGCATTTAAAATGCATATTTTAGTGACACTGTAATGGGAACTTTAGTTGATAGGGTGAGATCATCTTCTAAACTTGTTGATAGGTTTATTTAGTACAGTATGAGAATGTATGCAATTAATTTTAAAAGCAAGATGAAAAAAAGTAATTTGGTAAGATTCACCAAAAGATTGTAAAGATAATATTAGAATACAAATTTTCCAAAGGCCTAATTTCATTTGCAATGATCTTCCTAAGATTACCATTTTAAAGGGTAAAACACACAAAATTGAAACATGTTCATAAATTTCATAAATTATTATGTTATCTCATATATTAAAGGGAAAGAGAAAAAGGGAAATAAGGGAATATAGAAATCATGTGTAATGCCGCCCCCTATCGCGAAGCGGAAGGGTTGAGCGAGAAATCATGTATACAGAATAAAGAACACTTTAACAGTGAATATATGAATCACAGGAATTATAGGAATATATCTATTTTCTCAAGTAAAACTGGTTATCATTCATTTGTTTCAATATCAAAATAATAATTTAATGAATTCCTTCATTATTTTTCATTCACTGTTTTCTCTGATTTTTTTTTTCGTCATTTAACATTATTCATGGCAGTGAGTTTTCAACATTGGCAGTGATAATCTTATATTCCAAGTGCTATTATATAATATTTTTACTCCAAAAAATTTTGTGCTGTGGACACGAAGAACGTAAAACAATGGAGTAATTTTATAGGCCTAAATTCCCTGCATATTTTATAGGAAAATGCATGACCTCGGATTCAATAATTGGCTTAGTCATCAAGGGGATGGTTGTTTACATGAAATACAACTAAAGTAACCTTTATTTAATTTTCTTTTTTTTGCTGCTTATCCTGATTTCCTATGAATGTTCTCTCTAACTTAATTTTGCAAAAGAAACAAACCCTGCAAACCNTTATTTAGCAGCAATTAAAATTCAGTGTTACACTTCTAGAGAGCCAGTTGGTACATCCTGACCAGGCTTCATGCTCATAATACAGTATTCATGTTATTTGGAGAAAAATTATTTCATTGTAGAAGGTTCATACCTAAATCTGTCAAGGGAATTCCTTCTCAAAGTATTGGTATACTTTTCATTTTGAAAAGCGTTTGATTTGCTGTTTCAGTGTACAAATGCATGAAAGGCAATCCTGTTATCTGTTATTTATTACCTTACACTTTAGAGAACTAATGATGATAATCTTTGTTTCAGGTTGCTCTGGATTTCTTCCGTGTAATTACATTGAACGTACAGCTGAATCTGATGCATGGACCTTGCATAGGTAAGTTGCTGTAAAATGTGTTTGTTTTGCTGCCATTTCTTCTAATGCAGTATGGCCATGCTGTTGTTGAGGTATTCTATTATCTTTTACAAAAAATTAATTATCACACATGTGTATACTGCCATTTAATTCAAGTTAAAGTTACAATGGCAATTCTAAGAATGTATGATGTATAAAGGCTAAGTTGTACTCTGTAGTATGATTCCTTTATGAAATCTATTCACCTTAGATAGCAAAAAATGTTAAAAAATAGACCACTGTAGATTATCACCATCATTACTGTGGACTTTGGAAGAGCAAGAATCTGTTAGTAATTAAAAAAAATAGGTTCTGATTTTAGCATTCCACTAAGTATATTTCATTATAAAGATTATGCCTCCGATTTTTTTTACTTCCTGGTATAATATATCAAGCGAATTATTTAAGGAAATAAACAGAGCTTGCCTGGAGAAGAAAGTATTAAATTCAGCTCTATCAATTTTAGTGTTTCGATGCTAAATAGCTATTAAGCTTACCATTAATAATAACCCTAAACCAGTGACACGCAAGTTTTGTCACACAATCAGTGACAGTGTTGTCACTGATTGTGTGAAAATTTGTGGTCTCCACAATTTGTCACACAATCAGTGACAACACTGTCACTGATTGTGTGACAAAACTTGCGTGTCACTGGTTTAGGGTTATTATTAATGGTAAGCTTAATAGCTATTTAGCATCGAAACACTAAAATTGATAGAGCTGAATTTAATACTTTCTTCTCCAGGCAAGCTCTGTTTATTTCCTTAAATAATTCGCTTGATATATTATACCAGGAAGTAAAAAAAATCGGAGGCATAATCTTTATAATGAAATATACTTAGTGGAATGCTAAAATCAGAACCTATTTTTTTTAATTACTAACAGATTCTTGCTCTTCCAAAGTCCACAGTAATGATGGTGATAATCTACAGTGGTCTATTTTTTAACATTTTTTGCTATCTAAGGTGAATAGATTTCATAAAGGAATCATACTACAGAGTACAACTTAGCCTTTATACATCATACATTCTTAGAATTGCCATTGTAACTTTAACTTGAATTAAATGGCAGTATACACATGTGTGATAATTAATTTTTTGTAAAAGATAATAGAATACCTCAACAACAGCATGGCCATACTGCATTAGAAGAAATGGCAATTTTGTAATATATATAAATAAAGATGAATATTCAACCAGTCTAATTATTTAATCATCACATCTCTTATAAGGAAGCAAAAAATGAATAGCGATTTTTGTAGCTTAAAACAGATCTAATTAAAATTTCACCAAATTATAAACTCATGAACTGAGGGGCGCTTTTCTATCCATACTTGATTGCTCTCCTCTGCCCCCTTCTCTTTTTGCTGATGTAAGTTTCTACT